>CM050325.1:98164818-98196131 GCA_027475135.1 Bactrocera correcta
GAAAAGAAAAAATTAACAATTAGTTGCTAAACATTGGTTCAAAATACCTTATAAATATTAGAAAAAGTAAAAGCACTCAGTTTACTGTGGCAACTCATGGCCATAAAAGAACTTATTCAAGTTTCAAACCACACAGCTGTGCTAAGAAATGGTTTGAGTCTGTGATCTGATAACCATCATACCATATACTAGTCAGTGCAAATGTTAACATGTTAACTTCTGAAGCAGTAATAAATCGATACTGGTTGCAAAGTGACTTCTTTGCACAATTAAGGACTTATTACTATTTTTAATACTAGATTCTGAGTGGGTCTTTAGAATTAATTATAATGCCTTTGAAAGCAATTCAGGGAAAAGTGGTGAAGATTCTTTTAACCAAATTTCGTGTGAGGAATCATTGTGAGTGTTTGAAAAAAGCTTACCGTGATTCAAAAACACAATCCTACAAGTGGTACAAAGCCTTCAAAGATGATCGAGAGATCGTTGAACAAATGTATCATTTTGGACGTCCTTTGACCTCTTCAACTGATGAAAATACCAAAAAAGTGATGGATATGACGCTTGAAAATTGTCAGGCACGTGTTAGAGAGATGGCAAGAGAGCTCAAAATCTTTCGTGAATCCGTTCGTATGATTTTTGGGGATATTTTAGGCATGAAACGAGTTCTTGCTTGACTCGTTCCGATAAAGTTTAATTTTTTTTTCACAAAGAGTACGATTGTGACCGAATTTAAAGCCAAAAACGCAATTAATACCAACAATCAACCAACGTATTCACCAGATTTGGTTCCATGTGATTTTTTCTCGTTCTACAAACTGAAATTGTCGCTCCATGGAATCCATTTTCGAAAAGATAGAGCAAAATTCGTTGAAGTAGCTGAAGGCGACCCCAAAAAAGTGAATATGAAAAGTCCTTCGAGAACTGGAAAAATCGTTGGCATAAGTATGTCGCATCTGGTAGGGAAAACTTTGAAGGCGACAAAATAAATATTGATGAAATTAAATATTTTAGCTTTTATTTACACTTTCCGAGTACTTTTTTGTCACAGTGTATGACAAAATTAAGTTTCCCCGTTAATTAAATTAGAATTTGCTCAGTTACAGAAAATAGAATAAATATTTGAAAAGTCATAAAAAACCTACATTAAAATCCAAGGGTATATCATAGCTTTATAAAAGTAATGACTTCTATATAAAATGTGTACAAAGCAGTGGTCACAACTGCCTACCCTTTAGTGTCTAGAAGTCATACACTATGTGGAATGCAACATTAACTATTCTGCATTGAACACACCCCGCTCACTCATGTGATCTAAAGACTTTGAGACTCCAAACCGTAAGAAGTTACAAACGCGCGTGTCTACTCGCCGATTCTGGTCACGTTTCGAACTGTCATTGTATGCAGAAGGCGAAGGTGGATGTTGGCGGCGAGTACATGACATTTGGTGAGCAAATGCCCTGTGGGAAAAAGTTGAGCAGAGCAGCAATGGAGAGAAATTATGGTTGGCGAAATAAAATGGCAGTAAAGACTTTCACTAAAGCGGTGGGTGGGTTTAGATAGGAAAGTACATAGAGACAGGTCGATTGAGAGAGAGATCAAATATTCTATATTATTTTTCTTTAAACAGTAACAGTTATTTCAATATGTGGTTCAATAAAGCGGAGAACACTGTAGTTTGCATTTTATATATTTTGGTGGAAATATATGAACTCAATCGTCAATGTTAGTGGCGCAGCGCGAGCCTGATTGCCTGATTGAGAGCGGCTGACTAACTAACTAGACGGCTGACTAGCTGGCTGACTGTCTGCCCGACACGCGGGCGGGCAATCCCTGCAGCGCAATAATTGCGCTTTACAACAATTTTTCGTAGCATAAATTTTTGTGTGTTCAGACTTTGTCTTTTGGGAGCAACAATTACGAGTGCATTTTTGTTGTTTATCTCCAATCAAATGCCAGCCAGCGCTACGCCAACGCATGCGCAAATGGTCATATGTTTGGCGAATAAAAGCAAATCTTGAGTGCATTGAGTATAGGCAATAAGCAATGGCAATGCAATTGTCATGTACGAGCATGCATGCTGGTGCTTTTGCGTGCCTCCCACTGTTGCAACAACGCCAAAGCCAAGTTTTCAAACTGCATTAGCAATACAACAACAATTGTAGTCGCTGTTAGTAGCGGTGCGCGCTGTGTGTGTGCAATTAATCTCGCTGGTAGTAATTCACAGCTGGGCCTGCGCGCAGACACGCTACAAGTTGTGCGCCGCGCATGCGCATAAGCGCATGTATGCTTAGCTGCACTCCAGCAACAATTACAATTATCATAAATAATTTTGGTGTGTTTATTGAAATTACGTTGTATTTATTTTTTTATTTAGCAGCCAAAAATAAAAAAATAAATTTTAAAATAAAAAAATATTTTATTTTTCGGCTTAGTTGCTTTGCGCTTTTCCACTAACCGCGAGCGCTTTTAATCAGCATTTTATATTTTATGCGCCGCTATTTCTTATTTACGAGTATTTATTTCGGGTTTCATGTGAATTTATGATTTTTCCATAATTTCGGTTTATCGCGTCTTTAGCTTGGCAACTTTAAATGCATGGCTGCGCGTCAAATCCAGACACGCACGCATACATATACATCCATACATACATAAATATATACGAAACGTGCATATTTGTATACAAAGCTATGCACTCGTTGATTTTCGTACATCGTACATAAATAAAAATCAGGTATTTATGACGCCGGCGTGAGTGCATTTAAATGATGTCCGCCGTCGGCTGATTACCGCCGCTGCGCCTGCGTAATTTCCCTCATATTAAAATGTGTGAACTTATTGTGCCGGCCACCAGCACTAACTACTTGCACGGCTTGACCCAACGTGCGTGTTGCCAGCTTGTGTTTTTGCATTCTTTTTTTGTTGTAGCTCTTAAATGGCACCTGAGAAAGACAACTGGTCTATCTTGTATGAGCGAGTTTTACATATTTACCAGACTTTTTTTGCAAGCATACAACGATCATTCTTGTCAGTGATATTGGTGATAACGAGCACAATTTATAGGAATTGCAGTGAGTGATATCAAAAGTTATGCGCTACCACTTTCGCGGTGAAAGGCACATAAAATGAAATATTAATAGTCTTGGCGATCTTGAGATTGTAAGCTGGATTTTGGGAGATATAGTATGTGAAAATATGTATTATGAATTTTATATATATTTTTTTGGAAGCAGATATTTTGCAGCACGTAATTACTTGATTCTGTAACGATGTTAGAACTTATTTTTCAGAATCATGTTTGTAATTCATTAAAATTTTATTTAAATTTTTAATTTTGAGCTTAATTTTTTCATCGAATAAATGTCATTTACAAAAAAAAAAACCAAAAAAAAAAAAAAAAACGTTAAATTTAATATAAATCAAATAAATAAATTAATTATTTATACGTTTTTTAACTCACAACTAAGAATTATAATAATGTTGTTTTTTTTTTTATTATTAATTTTTCTATAAACTTGCTAAAAAAATTCACAATTTATTACCAAAAGTTCCGAAATCAGCGCTAAAAACTCAAATCCAACAATTAGAAATAGTTCTGTACTAATATTTTCATAATTTTCATGTCTTATAGCCTCATTCGTAAGGCAACATTAACAATTCATAAATCAACTAAACTCTTTATTCATAATTTAAAAAGATGAATTCATAAGCCATATTCGTAATCTCTAATTGTAAGTCCAATAAGCTAATTTTTAAGTCAAAAGTACAATTAGTAAATTGATCAAAAATCTCCGATCATAATTCGAAAAGATTAGCTTATAATTTTTAACCATAATCTCTAATTAAAGCCAAATTTCATAAGTCAAATTGGATCATAATTTGAAAAGATTAGTTCGTAATTTATAATCGTAATCTTTAATTGTAAGTCAAATAAGTTAATTCTTAAGTCAAGATTATCAACTAATAAATCAAGTAAACTCATTAGTCATAATTTAAAGAGATTAATTTCTAATTCATAATCTCAATATCGAATTTTAATCAAATAAGCCAATTCATAAGTCAAAATTAAGAATTAGTAAATTGTTCAAAAATCTCCGCTCATAATTCGAAAAGATTAGTTCATAATTTTTTAACCATAATCTCTAATTTAAGCCAAATCTCATAAGTCAAAATGATTAACTAGTAAATTTGCTAAAAATATTGAATCATAATTTGTAGAGATTAGTTCGTAATTTATAATCGTAATCTTTAATTTGAAGTCAAATAAGTTAATTCTTAAGTCAATATTATCAACTAATAAATCGGGTAAACTCATTAGTCATAATTTAAAGAGATTAATTCCTAATTTATAATTTCAATCTCTAATTTTAATCAAATAAGCCAATTCATAAGTCAAAACTAACAATTAGTAAGATTATTAAAACTTCGATCATAATTAAAAAAATTTATTCATATTTATAATCGTAATTTCTAATTTTAAGTGAAATAAGTAAATTCATAAGGCAAAATTAAAAATTAGTAAGTTTATTATATTATTATATAGTATATTATTTATTAAATTAGTAAGTTTATTAAAAAATGTTAAAAAAAATTAATTCATAAATTCATTTTCAATTTGATTTTTAAATTAATTTTTCCTAAATTAATCAATCAAATAAAGTTCTTAAGTCATAAATCAAAAAGATTAATTCACAATTAGTAATCGTAATCTATAATTTTATTTTATTTACTCATTACGCATAATTCATTATTAAATTTTCATTTCTTCAAGTTTCTTTCATAAATCCTGAAGAAAATTGCTGAATTATAATGCATTAATCAAAACTCTTCAAAAACTTCAAAACTACTGCTAGTCAATAAATCCTAATTCATAGCAACTAGCTAGTTAACAATCTAATTCAAAGTAAATAGTCGTAAGTCATTGCTTTTGATATATAAATCGTTAATTGCCAAAGTAGAAATCATATAAGCTATAATTGAAAATTAATAAACCTTAATTCACAATTAATCAATCGTAAAGTAAAATGCATAAAATAGTTAATAAGTCACTGCGTGCTATTTATAATAACAGCAGTCAAAAAATTAAACTTTAATCGAAAGTTCAAAAAATTTTAATTTACAATTAATCATAAACCAAAATCTAGTTGAAAGCGCTTCACTTATTCAGTTATCAGTCTTTAGTCATAACTTCAAAATTACTATTGATCAATCATAATTGATTATATGAATATGTAATTAATCAATTGTAATGCAATTACAATTAAATTTTAATTTATAATTAATTTAATTTGGCAATTAAAAATTATAATATATATATACACTAGTAAAGAGAATTAAAAGTGATAATAACTAAAAAACTTCTGGAATTCGTACCGAAAAACTAGGAGAATGATTCAAAAAAATGTGTGAATTTATTCTGCATTTTAATCGGCCTAAATCATTTTCTTTCAGCCAAAGGTTAGACCGGTTCCACAACAACAAAAAAAAAAAAAAAAAAATACAGAAAAGTCTCCTTAGAACTTGCATATGCTTTTTTGAATAATAAAAAATGAGAATTCCATTCGCAAAGAAGCTGGAGCAATCACTTTGCGGCAACCGTAGAATTTCAATTAGTCAAAGTCTGCGTCATGCCACTTAAAACAACAAAAGATTGTGCAGCAAAACCATAATAAAGCGTCGAGTTGCAGCCAAATAAAATAAAATAAAGTTTAAGTGCTGCTTTTAGCGGCAACTAAGCATGTGGCGCGCGGTTATAGCCAAAAAGTAGCACGAATCACCACAGCGCATTGAAGTTGCACAGTGTGGCGGACGGCAAATGTGTGTGAGAGCGAACGCAAATTAAAAAATTAAAAAAAAAAAAAAAAATAAAAAAAAACAAATAGTTGGATATGGAATTCTTGCTGAAAGCACAGTAGCTGCAAGAAAACGGCATACAAGCACAGCGCGGTTGTTGGTTGGCAACATTAAAGTGTAAGCAACAGTCATTAGGGCGTCAGAATAAACGTTGATTACAAAAAAAAACATAAAAAGAACACTGCAACACCCACCAAACTAACATATACATATATGTTCTTACCTAAGTAGATATATTACAATTTTGACACAAAAAATCACCAGGTATGTGGTTGAAGCTCGTGGCCGATAGATTAATGTGTCGCTGTTAGTTCAAAAAATATTCGAAATTATAAAAAATAATGCAAAATATTTTTTTTAATTTATCCCTGAATTCAAAACGTCTAATCACCCGCCTTCTTTCTTCTTATTTCCTCTCTCCTTTCACCTCCTACTCATGCACGTTCATAAGTCAGAGTAAAGTTCGCATTTCAGGAAGTGCAAAGCACTGGCCTCAACATGCAGCGGCGTTTGTGTGGCTATGTGCTAAAATAAACCAAGAAAATATTTACACTTCCCACATGCCGTCACATACTAGCCTCCACAGATACACACACACCTACAAGCGCTTTAATACCCACAACAATTTTCACAATTTGTTATCAAACCACAGGCCCACCACTTCATTCAGCGATCTTGCTGCGACCCGCGCCGCATCTGTGTCTTCCAGAAGCAGCGCGGCAGGCAGTTTGTCTTCCCATTAAGTACAGCAAACCATTCTGACCCGCCGCCACCAACACACATTTGTAGCGCGTCCGCAACAAACGATCGATCTATCGATCGCACACAGATCACTTTGCATTTGTGTGTGTGTGTTGCACTCTCAATGTTGCTGTGCCATTAACTCTGTACGGCGCAGTGTGCTCGCCGGCCAAACAATGCCATCAACTGTTTGCTTTTCTATTTCACATGCACCACTCCTGCTGACTGCTGCTTGCCGCCGCAGCAACTATGTGGTGTTGACTTTGTTGCAATTATCACATCGTATTGATCGCGAATGTCTTGCGGCTGCTGAACTGTCTCATGCCATGCTTTCGACTGCGACTCTTTGTGGCTTTTAGTGTGTTGACAGCGTTGGCGTTTTGGGTGAAATGCCGCACTCACCAAGCCACAAGTCGTACAACAACAAAACAAACGATAGTTTTAGACTAGCAACCGCGATTGTAACAAGGCAAAAGCTTTGTCTAACTACAGGCGACGCTTATCGCACCCATACGTCGACGTCGCGTCGTTGCTCCATAATGTTGCTTGTGGTCCGCTCGTTTTGCGGTAACATCTCGGGATGCATCATCGGCGGCCGCATTTCCATTGCTGTCGCCATTGTTGATTGTCGCCACTTAGTGATCACTGATCGCAGTTAATTTCAAACGCTAATAGCGATCTTCGATCTCTTCATATATATATGGAAGGGTATGAATGCCATGGCGTGATGAACTGGGAAGCGCGCAGCGTGCAATGTGGCGATGACATCAAGGGTTTCGCGTTAAGCGCAAAGCACGAGAAATTGCAACTGAGTGATTCTGGCTTGTCTCAATTTTTGATTTGGGTTTCATGTATTGTACTCTTAGAATTTAAAATTTTTTACACAAAATTATATTTAAATTGATTCGAATACTGTGTTTCCTTTTATTTCTGTTTTCTTAGTTTTGTATAAGATGAAACTCTCTAAGAGTTCGAACATGATTGGAATAAATTATTGCAAAAGAAAAGTGTAACATAACAAGACAGTATTTTTATAAAATAAAATATTTGTTTCAAAGTGTGATTAATGCTTTCGAAGTTTTAAATATTCGAAAACCAATTCAAATTACAACAAAATTGTGTTTTGCAGGAATTAAATGCTTATAAATCTGAACATAGTTCAAATAACATATTCGAAAATTCGAATAAATAATTCGAAAATTCGAATACCATATTCGAAAATTCGAATACCATATTCGAAAATTTTAATACCATATTAAACCATAAGACGTGTATTTTGATTTAATAAAATACTTCTAAAGCTTTATAGAGTTCGAAGATGATTCGAACGTTTCTTGTGCATTTGAAAAATAGTGTGTATTTTCTACAGTATTGTGTATTATGCATATTTACTGTTATTTTCGACACAAAAAAGTGTGTAGCGAACTTTAAGAGTTCAAAAATAATTCGAAGAGCACTTTGAAATGCAAACAAAACTGTACTTTGATAAAAAACAAGACGTATATAAAACTGCTTCGAGTACGAAAAGGATTCGAAGATCAGTTCAAAATTTCGAAAAACATTATTTTGATAAAATAAAACTTATATAAAACTTTTGAAAGTTCCAAGATGTTTCGAACATTACTTGTGCATTTGAAAATTAGTGTTCATTTAACTCCTAAGTGTGTATTATATATATTTACTGTTAGTTTTTTCACAAAAAAGTGTGTAGCAAATTCTAAAGAGTTCGAAAATGATTCGAAGAACACTTCGAAATGCAATAAAACTTTATTTTGATAAAAACAAAACGTATATAAGACTGTAAAGAATTCGAAAGGGATTCGAAGAGAACTTCGAAATTTAACAAAGCTGTATTTTGACAAAATAAAACCTATATAAAACTTTTGAGAGCTCCAAGATATTTCGAACATTACTTGTGCATTTGAAAAACAGTGTATCTTTTTTTCGAAGTGTGTATTATGCGTATTTATTGTTAAATGCGACACAAAAAATGTGTAGAAAACTCTAACGAGTTCGATAATGATTCGAAGAACACTTCAAAATGCAACAAAACTTCATTTTCATATAAAAAAAGCTTTTAAAGGACTTCGTATAGTTCGGAGATAATTTCGAAACTGTTTTAGAACATAATCAATGCGTGTAAATTTTTACTAAAGTATATAATGATTATTTCGAAACTATACTTTCATTCGAAATTGTGCTTATCAAGCTCCAAGGAGTTCGAAAAAGTTTCGGAGAACACTAAAAAATTAGTAGGTCCGTATTTTCGTAGAATAAAATATATTTAAAGCAATATAAAGTTCGAATATGATTCGAAAATCATTTGTGAAAAACAAATCTGAATATTTTTATCAAAGTTTGTGTATTTAAAGTTTTAATTTTGAAAATAAATAGTGCTAAGCGAATTCTAGCAAGTTCGAAAATAATGAGAAGATCGTTTCTTAACATACATGCAAACATGTAAATCATTCGAGGATTATTTTTTGGTCATGTTAATATTTTTATAACAAAACCCAGTATATTTTTGTAATTTGTAGAAGTAAATTCAATGTTAAGTCATTTTCGGATCGTTTCAAGGTTGAAAATTATTGATATATTTTATTGTTTTTAATTATTAATTTTCAACAATGTTATTCTTGAATAGGAGCTTTCTTTTACTATTTCCTTTGACAAGAAATATTTATATAAAAACTCCTTGCCAATGTCCGCTGACGCGTCACTACATCCGCCCGCGACAAGCCGATGCAACCAAAGATAAGCTGCATAGAAAAGCACTAAGCAGAGATTAACGCATATAATGTGTGTATGGTATATGCGTTTTTTCCACAACATAACGTAAGTTTAACACTTTTTTATGTCTATTATAGCTAACAAAAAATTTACAGGTTCAACCAGTCCCTGCTGTAGACAGCGATCTATATATACTCAACTTAGTGGCAGTGTGTATGTGTGCGAGTGTGTGAATAAAATATGTAAATAAAAGCGGCGTTGCCTTTCATCAGCGGCATGTTGCTGAGTGCTGACTTGCCAGTTGACTGGCCGGTCAACTTGTTGCACGCAAATGTTGTGCGCTTAGTTTTTTTTTTCAAATTCTCATGAGCATGTGCTTGGGTGGGTATATGTACGTGTATGGGTGTGCGATATTTATGGCGAAAAGAAAGCAAAAAACCGTAAAACAGTTAATAGCTTATGACCAATACTAATGCAATTGAGCGGTTTTTGCATGCTGCTATTGTAGACTCGTTAAATTATGAGAATATCATTTCCTCATTGAAATGACTTTGAATATAACAACTCCACACAGTTAAAACAACAACAGCATATGGAAAAGTGTTGAACACTCATTTATGCAAAGTATTTAACGGCGCATAATAACAGCATAATTAGCTTGCAACAAATTAAAGTTTTCAAAAATAAATAAAATCAAAGCAAAATAAAAACAGAAAATTATAGCAAAAAGGAAATACAAAAAAACTTACTTTTTTTAAGTGCAACTTTCAACTTTTTATGGCCATAAATTGAAAACGGCACTTCTCGCCTGCCACTGTCACCTTTCTAACATGTTTGGCAGCAGCAATGCGCCTGCAACAGTGCAGGACGCGGCTACTGCCACACGCCAAGTGGTGCAACACAGAGAGAAAAGGAGGCTGCAACTATTGCATACATGCCGACAACAGCCATTAGCAGCTTGCCAACAGACAACTGACCAACTGAAAGTGCTACCATAACCTCAGCGCCAACAAAACAGAACGCTGATGCAAAGCGCACACACACATATACATGCAGTTATAATGCATATTGGCAGCATGCAAAATTGGTAAATTTCCAGCTGCTAGTCAAGGGAAGAAAATGGGAAAATTGTCTGCCACGAATTTGCAAACTTTTACACTTGAATGGTTGGCAGGTTGTGGCTGCCGCTGCTGTGCTGCTGCTGGCGGTAACTGTGGCACAAAGTGAATGTGCCACAAAATCGGTCGCTGGTAGTGTACCACATTTGCCAATCGCACATACACCACTAGCATTACAAGCATACAATTGCATACTTGCAACATGCAACACCAAAGTACGTGCAACAGCCACTGCAATGCATAGCCACACAAGCACACAGTTGGGTATGCATGGCTGTGGTACACTCATAGCTGAAAATATATACCCACACACATGCTTATAGACAAAGGTGCGGCAATTTTCAAGGCAGGTGCAACATGCAAACCAACGCCTGCCTGCCTGCCAGCCAGCCAGCTAGTCAAACAGCCTGTCGCAGCGCATTTGCGCCAATTCTACTCGCCGCTATGAATATTCTGCCCTCAATACACATACAACCATGTGTTTATTGTTGTTGTTGCTATTATTATTTTCCTACTAATACTATTGTTCCTTGCTGCAACTATGCTAGACTTCTAGCAGGCTGCAAGACTTGTTCTAGCTGCCTATTTCATGGCAAAATTATTGAGTGAGAAAAGTGAAGTGAACTGCACTGAACTCCAATAGCCGAATGCGTGACCCTTATCGTGTTGCATATACGAGTTGGTAATAAATACAAATAAAATTATGTGTGTGTTTGTTTGTACATATTTTTGGGTAAACCAATCCCAAACAGATGTTGGCAGTTGCACATTGTAGGCCAAAGGCAATACCTTCGTTTTGCTTTTGTTGTTGTTGGCTAGCTAACTATTATTTGTATTTGGTGTTTTTGTTGTCTATTGCAATTTGGTACTACGTGCTATTCGCTTCCTTTTCCCCTTCACAGTCAGTCTGCAGTGGCGCACAGGTAGATTTTTTTGCACTTGTGGCAAGTAAGCGACCGCTTTTTGTGCTGGTTGCTGGGTTCAATATATTCAAATAGCGGTACGTGTGGTTTTCGTATTTGCCAAACAATAATATTAGATTCGTGGATTATTTCATATGAACCGCATGTGTTATTACATTAAGCAGATACAAAAAAAAAAAAAAAACACACATACATACATATGTACATATGTGTCACATTCGATTCGTAGGTGTTTTCTGTGCAGTTGGTTGCACCTTTGCCGTGCGTTGGAAGTGTGGATTACGCAGCTGCAGCGTACTGTGTTTGGTCGCTGAAATCTGTTTAAGAAATTTTTTGTTGCTGCAAATTTGTTGTATGCTTGACCAAGTTTATCCGCTATTTTGTGGTTTGTGGCAAGCTTTAACGCGCCCACGAAAAGCTTATGTGATTAATTTGCGGCAAAAACACATTCTCACAGCCATCCTACTTATCTGTTGCTAAGGAATATGCTAACTGTACCTTAGTCAAGACACTTACTCAACGAATGTTAGTCGAGTTATGAACCTTATTTATATGCGATGGGGTTTTTTTGATAAAAATGCCTGCTATTTATACTCTAATAAGCGTTATACTAAGTCTAGCATTTAATTTGTAAAACCCAGAAAGAAATATCGAAGACCTGTTAATATGCATATATAAATGACCACCTGATTAGGCTCGTCACTAGTTGATTTAGCCATGTCCGGATGTAAGTCTTTCTGTACATATGCCCACTAGTCCCGCGGAGTTTTAGATATCGCTCTGAAACTTTGCTCACGCCCTTTTCTGACCAAGAAGCTGATCATTTGTCGGAATCGCCGGTATCGGATGACCATAGCGCATAGCTGTCATACAAACTGAACGATCGGAATCAAGTGCTTGTATGAGAAGCTTCTTTAGTTGACGAGATATCTTCACGAAATTTGGCATAAATTGTTCTCTAAGGCAATAGTGTAGTTTCCCAAGAAATTCTTTAGATCGAACCACTATAGCGTATACCTCTCATACAAACTGAGCGATCGAAAACAAGTACTTGTATGAGAAACTTCTTTAGTTGACAGAGATATCTTCGCGAAATTTGGCATGGATTATTGCCTAAAGCAATGAATAATTTTTGAAGAAATTACTTAGTTTGGATCACTATAGTATATAGCTGTCATACAAACTGAGACCGATCATACTCAGTTCCTATAAGGCATCTTTTCTATTTGTGAACTGTACTAATACTTTTTTCATGTTTTTCTTAAAATGCGTGCGTTGCCTCTGCGCTTAATTAGCCTGTGAACATATGCTAATTGTTTTCCACAACTCTTTTCGCTTTTAATCAAAATATTAACAAAGAAATTACATAATTTTTCTAACAACTCAAAACTCAAAAAAAAACTTCATTAAACAAAATGCAAAATGAAAAAAAAAAAATGGCAACAAAAGCCTAACTGGCAACACATTGCATGTTAAGGTTGTTACAATTGTTGTTGTTGCTCATAATGAAATGAGCAATATGGCAATTGCAATGCTAATGAAGAAGTCACAGAGGCTGGGAATGACGAATTCCCACTGAGCGCACACAAAAGTGAAGCAACATGTAGGTATATGTCATATAAAAGCATGTTGCAAGTGCGGTTGGTAAGCCGGCGCAGTGAATGAATGGTTGCATAAACCACAAGCGCCGGCAACAAATTCAAAATGCATATTGAGTGCATTTGACAGCAAAAATATTGAAATACGAGCAGTTGCTTGCTTAGTGAAGCACAATGGGAAATTATGCAGACGCCGCGGCGGCGGTTGTGCGGCGAAGAAGCTGGCAATCAATTGCCAACATCTATAATTACCATGTGAAAAAGTTTAATTAGAATTAAAATGAAAAGCATTATAAAAATTGGCATAAAGTGTAGGCGGTTAGCTAATATAATATATAGATGTAGTAATGAGTGTATCGTCAATTAAAATGCAAAACAACGTAACATCAAAATAATCGAAATTGAGTTTTTTGTTGCCTAAAACTCAACACAATTTTTTATTTACATGTAGCATAAGATTTTCAGCTGCCGTTGTCAGCTATAACCAAAATATAACCTATAGATAACCATTTTGTAACTAATATATAACCATTTGATAACCAATGTATACCATTTGATAACCAATGAAACCATTTGATAACCAATTGATAACCAATGTATAACCATTTGATAACCAATGTATAACCATTTTACCAAAACTCAAATTTTGTTTCAAAATGTATAATATGTCGTTTTGCCTTCGCCTGTAAACTTATGAAAAGTGATGTTAAGATATTTTGCATTTTAGGTGACGATATCTGTCATATAAGTATGTTATTGTACATATACTATATATGTATTTGAATATGTAAGATATGTATGTGTGATGCATTTTCCATCAATTAGCCATCACCATCAGTATGAGCAACAATAATAATAATATTATAAACAATATGATAAACATCGGCGACAGTTAAAATTAAAATGAGGCGGCTGTCAGTTTACATAATACATACATAAGCTTATTTGTAATTGTTGCCAACTCAATTAATGAAGTCATGCAAGCAAATTGTTTTACTATTCTGGCTGCCATCAACGGCGCACTTTATTTTTGCTTGCTTTTTGCAACAGCAATTAAAAAGAAGAATTATCGCAGCAATATAAACTTTGTATCAAGAACAACAACAAAAAAGCAGCAAAGTAAGCTAGAAGTTTGCAACAACAAAAATAAACAATAAAGTAACTCAAAAAAAATTGTTTATGTAAATTAGGCGACTGCAACCGAATAATATTCTCATGCTTGTAATACAAGCCTGTAGCTGCGCTTGCAGTGCAACACGCTGCTGCATGAAAATTAAAATGCAAAATCTAGCCAAAAACAAAGTGCAGCAGAGTTTTGCTACTCTTTTTTATTTTAATATTTTTTTACTCGCTTTCTGCAGTCCCACCTCGAACCAAATGTAAATAGGCAGCCAACAAACGATGAGACTCAAACGATCAAATCAGCAGCTGAGCAGCAGCAGCGGCAGCACAACTGCGCTCCAAAGCAGGCAACTAAGTGCGGCGCAAACGCTGGTCAGCTGAAGACAAACGACCAAACAAGCGACGTCTGCAGCAACAAACCACCAAGCCAACAAACTAAGAGGCGACAGCGCGCGCTCCAAACAGCCGCGGCAATAATATGTGGCAGGAACTACGTTAGCCGCACAGGCCATAACTCGTTCGGTACGCCAAACAGCGCCCCAAGCAAGAATGTAATGCAAAAATTTATTGTAGATCAGCGGACAGGAATCGCACACAGAATACATTGTGTTAGTTGCAGGAGGAAGCGGAAAATAAAAGCATAAACTGGGAAGCAACAATCTAGCTTTAAGCGATCGGCGCGCGGGATTGCTGAGTGAATTTAAGACTTTTTAATATAGTAAATTTCCGTTGAGCTATGTGAATCAACTTAGGACGGACAAAAAATTATTGGCACAAAGTTTCCATAATAAATTTTTTTTTTATTGTCACGAGAGAGATCCTAACATTTTTTTATATTTATTTTGAATGCCAATGGTACAGAGTTCAGTTAGGACCCAGCATTCATTATTGCATAATATTCGATCGAATAGACTACGTCCAGCACACCGTGAAGAAAATATGGCAGCCGTAGTTGAGAGGGTACGCGAAGACCTTGGAGGGTCATTTCGGCGCCGTTTGCAGCAACTCGGACTGACGGATGGAACGAATTGGCGCATTTTACGTCGAGATCTTAAATTGAAAGCGTACAAATTACAGGTTGTAAAAGAACTGAAGTCGCTAAACCTCCCTCTTGAAAAGTTTCAAGAAAATCCGACCTAATTTTGTTCAGCGATGAGGTTTACTTCTGGCTTAATGTGTATGTAAACAAGCAAAATTGGCGCATTTGGAACGAAGAGCAACTTGAACGTATTGAAGAGCTGTCATTTCATACAAAAAAAAAACAACGCTTTGGTTTAGTTTTGTGGATTTATTGAAAGGTCACTTCGGTGAGCAGATAATTTCGCGTTTTGAGCCGGTTGATTGGCCACCAAGACCGTGTGATAACACAGCGTTAGACTTTTTTCTGTGAGGATATGTAAAGTCTAAAGTCTATGCGGAGAATCCTGCATCGATTCAGCCTCCTAGAAAAACATTATGCATGCCAGTCGCATTGCTCGAACGAGTCATTGAAAATTGAACACAACGGATGAACCAGCTGAGACGAAGCCGCGGCCTACATTTGACAGAGATGATCTTTGAAAATTATATGCCGAAGATTGTTCTTTAGAATAATAATCAACACTCCCCACTAAATTTGAAGTTTCTGTGTTTTTGCTTTAAAAAACGAGGGAACTTCGAAATAGAATAGCGCTTATAAATCGAGAAAGTATTTTCATAAGAATAATGAGCAACTCAAAACAAAAATCAACAGAAAAATTTGAGACCAAACAAAATATATATACATATGTATATAACACCAGTCAGCGGAAGCAGCCTACAAACGGCAAAACTATCTCACCTCCGACAAGTGAATAGCACAAAATGAAGTGCGACAATGGGCAGCAACAGCAGCGGCAGCAATATAGCAGCAACCTGCCACGACCACGGCGAACCTTGGCTGGACATTTGCACGAGTGCGCATATTGAAGAGCCGGAGCCGGTGAACAGGCCACAGCTTACACGACTTGTGTGCTAAGGTCTCCACACTGCTACACATTTTACGGCAACAGCGCCGCTGCCGATCTTTAGCCCGGCTGTTACCGCAATTGTTGCTGTAGTTGTTGGTATGCGCATACGCATTTGTATTTGTACTACTTGTCGGCTTGGCCGATAATAATCACCTGAAAGTTGGAGTGTGCGCGTCCAAACAAAAAGCGAAATCAAAGCACACAACGCAAGCAAAGCGACTCGGGCGGCTGTTGTTGTTGTTTGCAGGCGTCAGAGGAAGCACCGAAAGTCAGATGAAGGCGCAGTGTGCGCGATCGGATTTACAACCTACGAATGAGCGTAATAAAATTTGCTGCCTATTGCAGCACGACGACGACCGCGATGGCGATGACGAAGACGACGATGGCGGCGAAGACACCAAGCACTGGTCGGTGGGGGCAAATGGACGAGTGGCGCGGCGTCGGGCGAGAGGGCGTGCAGTAAAAATTCAATCGTATGGCGGTGAGTTGCAATTTTATTGGCTACAACAATAACAATGCGCGCACAACAGCCTGCAGAAAGTGCCACAAAGGGTTCAAAAGACGGCACTGCGGCAAAGCGCGCCAGCCAGCAAGCGAGCGAGGCATTCGAAATGCATTTTGACTTTGTGGCACAGGTTTTGTCTGGCGGCTGCTGGACCGCAACGACGAACGCAGCAGCATTAATCGAGCGCAACGACAGAAAAAGCATGTCGACCGCACTGATGATGTTTGTATGTATATTATTTTTTTAATTTAGGCCTTAAACCTTGATTTGTATGGACAGGCGTGCAACAGGCAAACAATGCCACAAGGGCGACCTGATGCGCTGCCCTGGCAAGGCGATAAAGCGATTGCGCGCACACTTATTTTCAACATTTACAATGCAATCACTTACGTGCGTGTGTGTGTGTGTGTGTGTGAATGTTGTAAATATGTGTTTATTAAAAATTATTGCAATGCGTGCTACAACAAAAGCAAATATGCGGTGAAAAATGTACGAAAACGGGAATGCAGCAGAAAAATAGCGAAAACAGCGTGACTGCGTGACAACAACCGGCATTATGGGCTGCTGTCTTAATATTTAGATGGCGAATTAAATCGTAAAGGGGAACATGGATATATGCAAGCGGGAAAAAATTGATGGAAATTGTTGTAGTAACGATTTTTTTTTCAATCTCGCACAATATTTTGTGTGATTCAAGTGGAAGGAAGCAAAGCGGCAGCGAATGGATCATTAGGAAATCAAAATTATTAATAAAATAAAATCACCAAGTGTTAAGATACCAGCGCAGATCAAGAATACTGCATCTCCTGTGCACTTGTCCCGCATTGGCAATATCACGTAGTAAGCATCTGGGGTCCCAAAGGTGTGATACACTGGAGGGGGTATCGATAGTGAGGCAACAGAGTCTGTTAAAATTCGAATCCCAAAGGCTGATTACTCTTCATGGACCTAGTAACTCAACTCCATCTGATATCACAAAGGACCAAAATTGGTCTATGCGTGCCTCATTGACCTACCAGACTAACCTAACCTAACCTAAGATAGTAGCGTCTCGAACAAACTACAACAGCCGTTCAAACAGTCTAGTGGTCTAACGATCCAACATGAGCCAACTGTCAAGACGAGCCGAAAATGACGAATCGAAAAGGTTTGAAAGCAATATTACTTTCACAGTGCACAGGTTTTTCGAAAGCTTTGAGTAATTTTTTTCGATCTAGCTTCTAGGTACATACTACTGTGCCCAAAAAATAAGTAATAAATGTATTTATTTTGAAAATTCTTTATTTATTCTTCCAAATCAATTTCATTCCCTTCAAAGTAATCCCCTCCGATGCAATGCACTTATGCCAACGGATTTTCCAATCTTCGAAACACTGGTTGTAGTCACTTTCCGGGATGGCCTTCAGTTGTGTCTTCGCTGCGGCTTGAATCTCCTCTATCGTATAAAAACGGTGTCCCCGGAGAGGTCTTTTGAGCTTGGTGAACAGCCAGAAGTCGCACGGCGCCAGATCAGGTGAATACGGTGGTTGCGGAACGATATGGGTTGTGTTTTTGTCGAAATGATCACGAGTTATGAGGGCAGTATGCGATGGTGCCTTATGGTGGTGTAAAAACCAAGAATTGTCTTTCCACAATTTCGGCCTTTTTAGGCGGATAGCGTTACGCAAATGACGCATAACGTTCAAATAATATTCCTTGTTGACTGTTTGACCGATTGGAAGAAATTCATAATGCACAACACCACGGTAAACAAAGAAAACAGTCAACATGACCTTGATTTTTGAGCGACTTTGGCGCGGTTTTTTTGGTCTCGGCTCTCTTTTGGCACGATATTTGCTCGATTGATCGGTTGCTTCGGGGTCGTAAGCATAGATCCAAGTCTCATCGGTTCATGACACCCTGGTAGTCGGAAAGCATCGTTTCACACAATTCAACGCGACGCCTTTTTTCCAAAAAATTCAATATTTTCGGTACCAGTCGAGATTTGACGCGCTTGAGGCCAAAAACATCTTTCAAAATGGTATTGGCTGAGCCTTTCGATATTCCAACTTCATCAGCAAGGTCTCTAATTGTTAGTCGACGGTTTTTCAACACCAAATCATTGGGTTTGTTGAACCGGAGCTTCGCCGGTTGAGGTTGATGGTCGCCCTGGCCGCTCTTCGTTTTCGACACGATCACGGCCGGCTTGGAACTCACTGTACCACTTGTAAACATTTATTTAGACATAGCCTCATCAACAAAGGCTTTCTGCACCATCTTCAACGTATCAGCGGTAGAAAATTGATTCCGTAAACAAAATTTAAAGCAAATTCTTTGCTCAACAAATTTGGACATCGCAAAAAACGAAAAACTTACTTTTAGCAGCTCACAAAACGACTCGTATCTCAAACACTAATGAATATTTTGACATGAAATTTAACATAAATGTGACTTACGGTACTACCAAACTAAAAAAAAAAAAAAACTTTCCAAATCCTTCGACGCGCGCAGTTTAAATTCAAATGTAACCTTAATTTTTGGACACAACAGTATATATATTTTTATACCCTGAACGGGGTATATTAAGTTTGCCATGATGTTTATAACACCCAGAAGGGACTTCAGGAACCCTATAAAACATATTTATAAGTGATCAGTATGGAGAGCTGCCATGTTCGTCAGTCTGTCTGCATAAGTATTTTTCCTTGCTCCCCTCCGAAATAGCAGAGATTACCCCCCACAAAATCATTTGAAATAAGCTTACAGTAAAACTAATTTATAAAAAAAAATCAAAAATTAGTTGTTGCCACAACAATGTTGCCTGTGTATGAGCGATGTGGCAAAGTCATGTGATGCGATGAGTTAATTAAGCAACAATAGGCGAGCGAAACAAGTGAAGCAAATCAAACAAAATCAAGTTTTTCACTACAGCTCAGACATGCTGCAACATAACTACAACAACAGCACTGAGGCAAATTTTCATATAAGAAAAAAAGCAGTACAAGGAAAATAAGGAAAATAAAATATGCCTGGCAATAATAGTAATTATTATAATGGCGGTGCAGGTATGCAATGTCGTTAAGGCCTAGCGTAATGCGTAACATTTGCGGCAACAAAAAGTGCAACAAACAATAGCACTTAACCACACATACCGGCTACGGGGGGGCATGCAACTATAGTCTATAGTTCTAGGCACTGCGACTACTGCGTAACAAATTGCAAGGGGTAACGCTGTGGCAATCATTAGCTCCATGACGTGCAATGGGCGGTCCACAGTAAGCGCAGTAAGCGGGGGGTTGCTATGCTGTAGTGGCAATTTATGCAAAAAGTGCAGCGTTGGGTGCGCGGGAAAAGTGAGTGCGGCAAAAGTGGGCGACGAGAATGCAAGTTTTTCTTTTACTTTTCAGCGCTAAGCCTTGAGAATGCGCAAGAAAGTGAATACTTACAATGGACAAGTGAAATTCGTCATGCGTCTGCGTGTGTAATGAGTGTGAATGAAGACGGAGAGCGTGTTTTAAAGAAAATGTTATCAAGTACTTGTAGAGAAAATTGAAATAGCAAAGAAATGGCAAAGAAATGTCAAAGAAATTGAAACCGTCAGTGTATGCTTTAGCAAGGAAAACAGGCAAATCAGAGCATTCATGAGATTGAGAGAGAAAGAGAGAGAGAGAGAGAGAGAGAAAGGGAGAGAGAACGAGAAAAAGAGTATGTTTTAGTAAGGAAAACAGGAAAGGTAGTATGTGTCCTTTAAACCTGACTGATTGTATAAACTTGGTGATCAACAAGAGAGAAAGAGAGTAAAGAACAGAAAACAGCTGATTAATAAAGGAGCAAAAGCTGATTAATAAAAGAGAGAGAGAGAGATCAAAAGATAAAATAAATTATCTGGTGATCATCAGAGCTTTCATGAGTTTTAGAGAGAGAGAGAGAGATAAAGCATATTTTTGTAAGCAAAACAGGCAAAGTAGTATAGATCCTTTGGTGATCATCACCGGTTTCAAAAGCGAGGAGAGCTTAAAAAACATCTGATGAATAAGAGAGCTTTCTGGAGAGAGCAAAAGATAAAATAAAACATCTGATGATCATTAGAGCGATCATTAGAGCTTTCATGAGATTAAGAGAGAAGGAGAGTGACAGAGAGTGATAGAGAGAAGAATATTATGTACTGAATCGACTTCAGCAAAGAACGATTGTGAGAAAGCTTCCATGTTTTAAGACAATTCCTGTGTTATAGCTAACGTATCATCCAATGACTAAAGAAATAAACTTTAACGGCACTTTTAGTAGAATAAGAGAGCTTTCTGGAGAGAGCAAAAGATAAAATAAAACATCTGATGATCATTATAGCTTTCTTGAGAGAGAAGGAGAGTGACAGAGAGTGTTAGAGAGAAGAATATTAAGTACTGAATTGACTTCAGCAAAGAACGATTGTGAGAAAGCTTCCATGTTTTAAGACAATTCCTGTGTTATAGCTAACGTATCATCCAATGACTAAATAAATAAACTTTAATGGCACTTTTAGTTTAGGCAAAAGCTTTCAAGCTTTCAAAATATACCAAAAAGCCTTGGAATTCTCTATTTTCGGTATTTCATCGGATGATTAAGACCGGTGTGCAAACTGAATGTAAAAAAAAACTGTATAATTTTTCTGGTTTTCAGGTTTTTCTTTTTCCAATAAAACTTTGTAGACTTAATTTTCCTCTAGTAAAACTAGGTATGAGCTTTATCTATCAAATAGGAATGATAGCGGAAATTCGAAGGAAGTAGTCCAAGAGTGTATATCCCATAAGGGCACTTGTTGCTCGAAGTGTTCTCACATTACTCTCTATTACTTGTCAAAGCTTTTTCTGGCGAGAACGAACATAAAATAACCGTTCTTTAACGAAAACAGAAAGAGAGGAATAAGTGGCCCATAAAGTTTTTGTTTTCTCGAATCGTTCTGAAATTACTGTTTTCCAAAACTCCTTTAGTCAGTTTTAGACTTGCCTCAAAATATTTAAAAGTTTTTTTTTTTTTAATTTTTTTGTGAAAGCTTTTTGAAACGAGAACAGAAGGGTAAGCATTAGCAAGAATGAAAAGAAGTACTTACGCTCTCTGAGCTGAGAGCATCGATGATACTTAAGAAAAATATGCAAACAATTAAGCAAATTTATAATTATTCAAGTTTATGTTGAAACTCAAAAATAAAAAAAATTATGCAAAGATAAGCGTTTAGCGGAGGTGGAACAGCATAAAGTATTGAAGAAGCGTGCGAGAACATCTTTTCGGGCACGAAAGAAGACCTTTCAGCTGCTGAAAATCCGCAAAATTTAATCCTACACACATTTAGCAAACAATACGCACACGCATTGACCGAGCAGCGGACAACAAAAGCACACAATAGCCACAACAGCATGTGGTTGCCACGAAGAGCAAAACCCAAAGATTAAATGAAGATGCGCACAGCCACTTGAACGCATGAAATATAAGCGCAAATGGAACTCGTTACTCATCCAATTTGATATGTCACAGCCAGGAGGCATATAAACATGCATATTTATATATGCAACACACATTATTGCATGCGCCATTTGCCGGGCGCAACAAGTCTTTTATGTCCAACTGCTGGCAGGCGCAACGCTCTTCAAGCTTAAAATTTCAATTCCACTACATTTCATTTACATGCAGACAAAGTGGAGGACAAGCTAAGTTGGCGCACATACAGTTGCCACATGTGTGTGTAGAAAGCGCATATGGGGCATTAAGTGGAAAAGCCTCCGCCACAGTACACCCATGCAAAGGAGTTGAGCTGAGGCGTACAGGCAAATTGCGAGTAGGCGCAGGCAGCGTGTCAAGCGAGCGATGGCACTAAGATTGAAGCGACAATGTTGCAAACTGGCTGCTCGGACTATAGCCACAACTACGTTCTACCGCATATGTTGCTTGCCACATATGACGGACGGCGCAAGCTGCCATTATAGCCTTTCCGTTTTGTGACTGTTCCTCACTATCGCGCTGTGCCTTGCGCCCACGCGCGCGCATGTTTGTCGCTTGTGCCTGTCGAATATCTTCAGTTTGTGCAACAAATTTTTATGCCTGTATATTGCGCATGCGCGACCAATTTAGTGCGCGCATCTTCGCAATGCGAGTGTCGCTGTCAATGCTGTGTGACGCAGATTGCGGTAACAAGTTCTTGGTATACATGCGCCTACTTGCCGGTTATGTGCGCGCGGTGCGGTGAGCGCTGCGGCAACTTGTTTGCTATGTGCATTATTGTCAAGTCACATTTATATGGTGAACCAACTGGGATTTTCGGTGGTGCAAGTACAGACGGAGCGGCAGTGACGGTCAACACACATAAATATGTATGAGCGCATTGTAACTAAAAGCAAGCCGCGGCGCGCGCATGTCTGCACTACTACTAAAGCGTTATTCTACTCAACTGTTGCACGCGCTTCTCTCCTGAGTATCTGTGCTGCTGCAACTTGCCGCATATATGCGCAATTTTTTGTTCTGTATATAAGCGCGCACGCAACTGTGACACATTGCTTATCTATTTATGTAGCACGCTCTGTCTGGCTGCCTGCCGCGAGCGCGCCAGGCCTGTCCAGGCGTTTGTCTGTGCTTTCGTTAAGTGCCTGTGGTTTATGCGCCGACTCTTAATGCTTTCAAGTCGAAAACTTGACAGCTGTCATTGCGAATATTTTTTACTCCCCCTTAAATTGTGCGCAAATGAGCGCTTAAGTAGCGGCAAAAAAATGCAGAGACACGCGCATGCGCAATGCGCGCTAGCTTATGGCTGTTGAAAGTTTTAGCAGCACATATCTTTGAAGTGGGGAAAAATAATAAGAATATAGCTACAAAACAATTTTTATTGGCATGCAAAAATTATGCAGACACAGTTGAGCTTTTTTCCAAAGTCGCGCGTTTCTCAGAATTTCGCTGCGCGCTACTTAAGTCAGGCGCGCTGGCGTTTCTTCAGTGTTGTTGGCGGCATTGGATCAAAAGCGGGCAGCGCGCCAATTAGCACCTCATAAAACCGTTTTAATTTTTAGAAAAATGTTAATAGAAATTCATTTTAATGTCGCTTTTTTATGAGTTTTCGGTTATGGATTGCTTTGAAGCGGCGCATAACTGTAAATTGACTTCGTAAAAGTAACAATTTGAAGCACAGGCAATAAAAAGAAGCTGTCAAGCGTTCAACAGCAGCACCCGCATACGCCGCAGACTCGCTTTGACATTATAACCACTTGTGTCTACAATAGCCTCTTCTGCGCTGTCTTCAAGCCCAAAATGGCTAAATCAAATTTCTTAATAAATCTCATTGTTCTCCTAAAAGGAGTTAGAGATAAATCAATAGTTGACCATAAAATAACATAATAAAAGCGGCGGAAGAAGACTGAAGAAAGCAATATGAATAAATATATAAAAGACTAAGAAAGTCAGCAGCGCAATTGCTTTGGACTTTTGTGAAGTTTGGTTGGTGCTTGCTGTTGTTGTAGACCTAGAGTGCTTTTCGAAGTTCGCCAAGAGCATAATTGCAGCAGCCAAACAAAAAAAGAAAATCATCGAAAATGAAGCAAAAGAACAACAACATGGAAACAATTCGAGCACCACAAAAGCATATGTAAATATATATGTATATACTTTTTACACACACACTCATATTTGGGCACAATTCCTTTATGTGTGCAATGAGAGAACAATTTTGTACTTCTGGGTCATGAGTGGGCCGGCCGTCTTTTCAAAAGCTAGAACAAAGGGTGTACAATTTGCTTTGCCAATACAAAAACAATCACGCCAAACATTGTTGTTATTGTTGGTATTGCGCGCTGTTGGCGTAATTGCTTGCAACAGTAATGCGACTTTTGGCGCTGTCATTCACACGCGCAAATCGCACTGTGTCTGCCGAAGACGCGGTCTAAGTCGAAGTCTGGAAATGGTCGGCGGTAAAAGGAGAATCAATTGTATTTGCGTTACCGAAACACTTCCAGCACCAAATTGCTGACCGCTTACGGTGTGAAAGCGTATATTTGTCCACCTACGCAGGCGCAAAGGAAATGAGCGGATGTGTGCTTACATACTCGTGCCTGGGAAGGTAAACATGGATGTGGACGCGGTTAGGTGTGGGAGTGCTGGTGCAGGAAAAGTCTGGTGGATGTGAAAACGCAAAGTAAACTATTTGCAAGCAGAAATTGTTAAACAAAAAGTTTCAGATTTTTCGTAAATGGGAACCATGCATTCTGCATAAGGTGATGTTTGACATAGATAGTAATCCACTCTCGCAACAAATCAGGCACTACTTTCAAAACATTTCGTCAAGTTCTTAAAAGTTTAAGCCCAGGTATTAAGTCTTTGGTAATTTGTACCGATATTCATTTGGGTCCAAACCGATTGGATTATTAGTACGAAGTGAACTCGAGTTCTGAAAACCTCTTCTATGTAGGTACAAGGACAGAAACAACATAAGATCGAAACCAAAAAAGGTCGGATTATAAGAAGCGAACCCGGTTTCCGAAGACCTCTTATAAGGAGCTACAATAACAGTAAGAATATAAGACCAAAACGATCGGATAATTAACACGAAGCGAACTTAGGTTCCGAAAACCCTTATATGAAGCTACAAGTACAGTAAGAACATAAGACTATGTTCTCAAGTCTAAATAGGAGATCAAAAGTAAAAAGTAAAAGATCATGTTCTCATGGAGATCTCAAGTAGTCATAACTCAGTGTCTGTTATTATTAGGGTCCAAGATATTCTGGCATTCCATACGATTTAAACTTACGATGTAGAAAAACTCTAGAGAAAGCATAAATTTTTTAATTTTTTTTATAGATATACTCATATGACGACAACAACAATACCTAAGCATTATCAAAACACGAAAACTCAAACAAAAAAAAAAAAGAATGCAATTATACGAAATTTAAAGAGATGGGTCTCAAGTGGTCTATACCGAAATGTCTGCAGTTCGTTCGGGCAAAAAACATTCGGCTCTATTTACAAGTATATTACATATTCAACACAGGTTTCCAAAAATTAATTAGAAACATTTATTGACAGCTCCAACTACAATAATATCAATAACCAAACCAAACTCAGTCTGACATGCATATTTTTGTAGCAAATGGAATATTTTTGGACGTTTTGGCATTCTCTTCTCTTCTTTTGAAACGGTTGTTGTTCTTGTAACGGCAGAAAACATTTCTGAAGTAATTTCGACGTTTGTTGCCGAGTTGACAGTCCTTAGCCAGATAAAAATCGGGGTCCGTTCCAGTCGTTAAGACTCGACTGTCGTGAGAACGGCCTCTTGTAGCGGTCATACTTTTCGGTTATCAGTAAAATGAGAAAGAGAATTGGGTGTAAGAGAATCCTCAAAAAATTAGGAGTTTTCAGTTCATAAAAGAACAGCTTGATTTTAGTGAACCTTTTGTAGTCTTTCCAACCGAAGTTTTGCTCAATAAACTCAAGATCTCTGCAGTTCCAGTGACTTTCCGCTATTTACCAACATCTACAAAGCAATTCAAATAGACATTACTAAACATATGCACTACAAGATCATTAGCTTAAGTGAAATGAGCTCTGCTTAGCATTTTCGAAGCCATAAGCGCCAAAAATTCAAATGCAAATTTCGGCTAATCCCAAATCGATCGCCAAATTCGGAACATTTGTAAGCAAATCATGTTACTTAGTTGAGCATCGAGAAAATAAAACCGTTGCAAATAAAATGTAAGCACAGCGCTGATAATGCGCCTGCAAGATCTATAACAAAAGCACAGAGCGACAGAAAAGTCAATGCAACAAACATAATAGCCGATCGAACGTACACACTGCAGTCGCTGCGCCAGAGTTCAGGCGATGTTATCGCACCAAGACGAAAACGAAAAATTTTCAACGAAAATCAAATATGCAGTTAAAGCACAAAATAAATTGCTTCGCAAGCGAAAAGTAAATAAAACTGATTTTAGGGTTCCAGCAGCAGCAGCCATTGTAACGAGATCATGAAGATCAATGCGCATTTATGGACCACAAATGAACAAATCAGGGAATGAGTATAGTTTTATTTATGGTATACCCATGTTTATAGTTGCCAACAGACCACCTAAGGTAGACGCAGCAACGTAGCTTTATCAGCAGTTCCATGCTAAAATGAACTCAAATGCATCACTGTAATGGATGCTTGCGCTGAACCGGGACGTAGATCTTAAACGCGAAGTCGTTGATTTTGCGCTGTGTCATTGGTTTCCACATAAATTATGTATGTGCTTTTGTGTTTATGTAAATAAAAGTACAGTTTTATATTTCAATATTAAATGAAAGTGCGACGCGATCGGCGATCATGGCGATCGAGCAAATAATTTTCGAGTTTTACAAAGAAAATCAACACAGAAATTAGGCAAACAAAGTGTAAATGGCAGCAGAAAAGTGCTGATAAAGTGATCGCCCGGTAAAGCACCGTGGAGATCGGCAGTTTGTATGTGTGGCAAGCAGGCGAGTGTGGCATATTGGTTTATGAATGTAAAGCTTTTGGAAGCAAGTATGCGTTTCTTGCTTATTCATGCTGTTTTTACTTGATTATTTTCTTTTTTTTTCTTACTAAAACTTTGACTTTTATATTTATTTTTATCGCACATTTCTTCATAAAATAACGCTGATCGTCTGCGATCAGCCATCAAAGCACGACTACTTCAAAGTTGTTACAGAACTTTATGGTATATAGAGACTTTAAGCTGGCTACACAAACTTGAGAGCACTTTGATCTCGCATTTCTTCGCGTCTTTTCGTCGGTGGTCGTTTGGTTTGCTGCTTGGCGTTCGAGTCTACGGCTGTCAGCCGTAGTGCCGTTAAGTGCTGCTTACACTTAAGCACACAATTTTCTGCAGATCACTTTCAAATTAGTTACTTTTGTGCCTTCGAAATTTCAGCAAAATTTCGAAAAATTATTAAAAAGAAATTGTGAAATCAATTCATATTAGGGTGGTTACAAGCTTTAAGTGCTTATGCAATATAAAAAAATCAAAGCTTAACAAAAAGCGAATTCCAATGAAATTACTCAACCTTTCTGACACAATATTTATTTTTGGCATTTATTTTATTTTTTCATAAAAATATTTAATTTTTTATCTCATAACGCCCGGATACATTCATTTAAATCAGTTTGCCGGCTTACATATATAATCATATTTATGATGTATATTTCATACCTTTCTGCAGGGCGAATTTTTTACGTGCAGCCGATGTGTTGAGATATACGAAAGCCGGCCAATTATTATTCAACGCGCAAGCGCATGCATATTAAAAGTGTAAATATGTGTTTGAGATTGTTTTCAAGCTCGTACATGTTTGTGTATACTTATGTATAGTTTCCATACTGTTGCTGGCAATTTAATAAAGCGTAAACCGCATTTACTTCGGCATAATTCAAAAATCTGCTTTGAAGCGAAAAAGAAAGAAATCAATCCTTTGACGTTTGGGGAATTTTTCATGTCTGCTGCAAAAATTCGTGCCAATAAAAATGCTTCGAGGATGACAGCGCTCATAAAGCTGTCAATCAACTGTCAAATCGAGCCTGAAGTGAAAAGTGAAGCGTTAAAAGCGGGTAGCGAAATTAGTTGGCTCAGAGAGAGAGAAAGAAAGAAAGAAAGAGAGAGTGAGAGAAAGAAAGAGAGAGTGAATTCAACCAAAAATTGACTTATAACTATAATGGAAGTTTTATTTCACTTATTTCAACCTGAGCTTTCGTTATTTCTTTGATTTTTATTGCTTCCAAAATGTTAAAATATTTTATTTTCAGTTAACTTGAGCAGCAGAAAAACAAGGAAATATGTAAAAGAGTAGAAATGCATTGCTATTTCACTAAAACACAAGAGCTTTCACAAATTTCACAAAAACAAAAATGAAAATTATTCCAGATGACCTCTAGTAATTTTAAAAAGTAACCATATGAAACCATAAACTATTTCGATGCATTTGTAATTTCTATACAAGCTTTCATTTGAGCTTTCAGAAAGCTTTTTTAAACACTATCCAAAATCGATCATTTAATTACAATTTCGAAAAACTAGAGCTTTCATCATTTTTGGAGGAGCTTTCGAAAAAAACTAGAGCTTTCATTACTTCGAAATGAGCTTTCATGTTTAGAAATAAATTCAATATTTTGTGAATACATCTACAAAAACAAAATACACTATTTCGACTGACCGCTTTTAGAAGAGCTTTTTGAAATATCAGCAGAAATCGCTACTTTATTTTTACTTTATTTCGAAAAACCCGCAGCTTTCATATTTTGGGAACACATCTACAAAAAAAATTACACTATTTCGATAGATATCTGCCTTGTATGTAAACTTTTACTAGAGCTTTCAGCAAACTTTTTTTTTTAATATCAGCAGAAATCAATAGTGTCTTGGTAATCTATTTCGAAAAAAACTAAAGGAGGCGCTTTCTTGTTTAGAAATAAATTAAATTATTATAAGAAAAAGCAAATGCATATGACATTATAATCATGGCAAGGGTTCGTTTGCATTGTGCAAACTTATGTACTAAGCTGCCTACTCTTTTTTGTCTTATTATCTGCATCTCATATGATTGCCTCAGGCGAATGGCTTATCAGCATTAATTTCTTCAACATTTCACTAAAAATTTCAACATCATTAAAATCAATTTTGATTTCATAGCGACTGTGACGGGACGTCGATTCGTGCGTGAGCGCATACATCATCCAACACATGTGTAGGTATGTATGTCCATATGAGCATAAGTTGACGCGTGAAAGGTCAGTGATCAACGGCCATACGACAGACAGGCTTTGCCGATTGGCTAAGCTGGACATGGTGTGCTCAATTGGGATGAAAAGAAAAGCACAGCGATTACCGTACCCATGTCTGTCTGTTCATAAGGAAAAATGTAGGTAAAAGCGGCTTACGTTCACATATGAATATCGCTGTGTTGCTGCGTAATTATGGCGCTGTAAACTTGACGATCAGTCAAAAAGAAAATAATAATATTCCCACAAAACAAAAAATCAAATAAAATGATGAACGCGACAGCGCTGGCGATGATATATGAATGTATGCAGGCATATGCGCCGCATTGAATGGATGAATGTCAGAATACATGGATAATGTAACTAAACAAACGTATGGAGTTAATAGTCAGTGGCTGATGACCACATGCCATGTGCAGAGAGAGAGAGAGAGCATGACCAAAGCGCGTGCTGCTATCAAGCTGTGATTTATGTACATATGTTTGTAGTATGGACGTATGGATATGCACAAAAGTCCGTTGAAAGTCTGTAATTATCCGAAGATCCTCAATCAAGTGGCTTACTTTGCTTCACTCAGTGAGTAATCAAGCGTTAAGCTAACAGTATTGCGGGGCTATATATACATTAAAGAGGCAGCGATATAAAAAGTTCCATTATCATGATATTCCCAGCAGTTTAACCTGGAGTCAAATAAAGTGTAACTGCCATCTTTTTAAAAACATTAAAAAAAAGAATTATATTTACGTCAGCTCCGCTAAAATAACCATAACATTTGGTTTAAATTATCCACGCGATCACAATATCATAAAGTCTATATAAGGAGTGTTTAACATCACCTAGCTTATGGAAAGCGCTCTCATAGCACCTCCCCAACTTCTTCAACCATGTAAAAATTCTCTATTTAAAAGTGCACTACCAAGAGATAGTATAAAAATTTGCAGAAGTTCGAGATTTTATGTAAGCTTACGCTACAATGACGTCAGCAAAGCGGTTAAAGTTTCCTAATTGATCATAAAAGATCAAAGAGTCCGTTTGTGGAGTATTTAACATAATCTATATTCTGATGTTTGAGCGATACTCTGAGAGTTACAGAAATTACTCTCAGTGTACTACTTAAACATCGAAGAAGTGAATTTCTATAACTTTCAAACACAGGAGATGAAAAAAATCAAAGGTACTTTTCAGCCATATAGACTTGTTTAGTGAGTTTCATGGGTGTTCTCGTAATCCAAAAGTTTGCTCCAGAAGCACATGCTATTTTATACTATAATTATTATGCCAACTTTTATTATTATTCCAACTTTAAATTTAATTGTTTCAAACACCAAAAGATCTACTCTTAATTATGAAATTTTATACATTTGTTAATTGACTCCCCGTAAATGCGCTCAAGCTCATTTAATGCCTGCATTTCGTATTCCGAAATTATATCGTATCTATCCTGCCAGTTGCCCTAAGCAATAATGCGCTTCAATAGCCAATTCTTCAGACACTTTTCAAGCTAAAAATCCAATTCTGAATCATTGTTGTGCCACTAGGCCATTGTTCTTGCCTCCACTTCTCCCGTCTACTACTCGGTGATGAGTGCTGCTCAAGACTTTCGTTTTTTCAACTCGCTCATTTTCGTCGCAACGTTCAGTTGTGCCATTCTGCGCCAACATTGATGAGTCCCTTTGGGAACCTTTTCACATAGCACACGGATTTCGATCACAAGCCGCAAGCAGCTTTTGCGCGATCGGCGTACTTTGAAATGATTTTTATTTTTTATTTGTGCTTTTTGAAATGAGTGAGTAAAGCGCATGAACAGACAGGCGAATGAAAAAAGCAAAGTTGGAATAAGAGTAAGTGCGAATGTGGCAAGAGGGTATGTAGGAGGGGTGGCCGGCACATGAGCGCGGTAGACTTTTCTGAAGATTTAATGATTGCATTCGAACGTTGGCTGTGCCTTATTTGCCCTTTTGACTGCTTGCCTTTGGCTGGCTGACTGGCTGGCTAACTGTCTGCTTAGCTTTG
>CM050325.1:98196631-98227915 GCA_027475135.1 Bactrocera correcta
TTGAGTGAAAAAAATTTTTAAGTTGTCCAATTTTATGTAAAAGAATCTCAGCTTTCTGATAAAAATATTTTCAAAATCAAAAGAAAAACATTTTTTTCCAAAAACCCGGTTTTTTGTGCTTTTCCCCCAACTATTTTTCAAAATTGACTTTTCCATTCGATTCTTCGTTAAATTTTACCTAAGAATCAGTGTTCAAAAATAGGGGACTCTGATCCCATGAACAGTAAAAAAAATGCAAAGTTGTCGTTCAAAACCCAAAAAAAAAACATTATTTTCCCAAAAATCCGGTTTTTTTTTTGCTTTTCCACCAACTTTTTTTTTCAAAATTGACTTTTCCATTCGATTCTTCGTTAAATTTTACATAAGAATCAGTTCTCAAAAATAGGGGACTCTGCTCCCATGAACAGCAAAAAAAATTCAAAGTTGTCGTTATCCATAGGTCTTAGACTGTGTCTAACTAGCACGAACTCTAGACAGAGTTATTACTCTCTCTCAATCGACACGACATGAAATTCAAAACACAGGATCAACGATCTATATTACCCTCAATAAGGACTAACATTTCAAGTTCAGTGACCATAACAGCTCTCCAAATCATCATCTGCTGCAATCATGCTTGGTACTAAGTTCTTCGGATTAAGCTCAGCTCTAGTTTCGCTCCAAAACTGAAGTAATCTCGTACCAAAAGACTGAGCAGAGCTCATAAGGGAAGTCCGACAGGATGGAAGACTTATTGGCTCACTTGGATTGACGGATTAATGCACCTCTATGTGGAAGAAATTTTCTATGACAGTGAGCTAATGGATGCCGTGTATTGAAACATCGTATAGATTATCCTGTTAGTTTTAAAAATCTAACCTTCAACTCAAATTAATGTGAGACAATCCCCTTTACGACCATGATTGCTGTGAAAACTTCTTACGAATGGTAGGTTATGATTTTTATTACATTTTACTAAAAGGTTTTTGATTTAGAGCTGCACTTACAAGGGAAAACTTACGCCACGGGAGACATTTTGGCTCATTTTGGTTGATGGAACATTCTAAATCTTACATACAAGCTGGGAGACTGTTCGGCTAACTTTGACTGCCAGAACCTCCTAAACCTAATGTGAGAAGGCATTTGCTCTGACAGTGCGGTACTTTATGATTCCCGAGTAAAATTTTTAAATAAATTTTCAAGCAAAAACTAAGACAGTTTCATTGAAAGAAGTATAACTGTTTTGAAAACAGATCCCAAAAGCGAATTTGAAACACTGGAAATATGTGATGTCGTGGCTCTAATTTATATGTTCATGGAGTGTCTACGTAGTTACTAAGCTATCTGCTTCGCGACGATTACTGAATCTCGAACTTGAATCTTTAAATGAAGATCTAAATTTTCCTAGATACAGATGCTGGAAACGAAAAGTTTTGATCTACAAAATACTTGCGTATGTGAACTTACATCTTTTCAATTTCACAGTTATATTACCTTTGCTATACTTTACATATTCGCACACTTAAACATACTATATATACTTTCCCACCGACTCACTATGACCACTGACAAAGTAGCAAAACAGATGGCGCCTCGACTGAATGTCGATTTAGTCGTGCAACTGCCACCGAGACCGAGCAAACTCTGCACTACTTTGGCCAAACTGAATGTACTACTCGTACATATATGTGTACGCATCGTGTGGCGATCTCCAGCTTCTTTTCGCATTCTTTTGCTTTTTCATTTAGTGAAGGAGAGTACTTTGCTTTGGAATGCACAGATAAGTCGACTGTAGCAAGAACATTTGTGTTTTATTGCCAAATGGAATTGAAGTAAAGCACGACACGAAAAATTACAACAACAACATCAATAACAACAACACATAATGATAATTTAAAAGAAATCGTAATGCATTTTTATCGCCCAACGCATTGTTGTAGTAAATAGAGGCAGATAGTGAATAATTGACGCCGGGAGAAACATGTGAAAGCTACGGCATGGTCAAGGGAACATGAAGGCGGTCAAGATCTCAAGTGAAAGCCTTTTAATGGAACTATGTGGCACAGGGCATAAGGGCATAGCTTAAGGCAAGGTCTTTTGGTGGTTTCTTCTAAAAATAAGTGACATTGAGCAAATCAAAATATTCACGAAACCAAAAAATAAATAATGATTTTACTTTCTATAAGAAAATATATTTCATAATAAAAAAAAAAAATAATAAAAATTAAAAATATATTAAAAATTGAATTTTTTTAATTTTGATAATATTTTTTAAATTTTTTTAATCCTAAACCATTGGTTATCGAAAACAGCTGGCAGGAAAGCGAGACGCATTTGCAGACAAAAAAGGAAAGCGCCGAAATGCGTGAGTACGAAGAGCTTCACAAGCTGGTCGAGAACGTCGACTAACAGAAGGTTTCAAGACCGGATTATACTCCCAATAGAACCCCTAGAGATGATCTAGTGACTGATACTCAGAGCTTACCAAAATTATGGAGGGAACATTTCTCCAGCCAGCTGAATGACAGTGTAAGCATAACACCAGGAGATGGTGAACCCGATATCCGAATCAATGACGATGGAGCAGACGTTCCATTGCCCGACCATGCAGAAGTTCGAATAGCGATTACCCGTCTGAAGAACAACAAAGCAGCGGAGGCCGATGGACCCCACAATCTGCGCCAATTACCGTGGGATAAGACTCCTCAACATCGCATATAAGGTTAAAAGCGTATTGTGTGAAAGATTAAAGTTCGCCGTCAACAAACTGATTGGATCTTATCAGTGTGGCTTTTGGCCTGGAAAATCAACAACTGACCAGATATTCACCATGCGCCAAATCTCGGAAAAGACCCGTGAAAAGAGGATCGACACACACCATCTCTGCGGCGATGTTAAAGCTGCTTTTGACAGCACGAAAAGGAGCTGCTTTATGTCACGATGTCTGAATTTGGTATCTCCGCAAAGCTAATTGAGCAACACCAAAAGCTGCGCTAAGGTCGGGAAGGACATCTTCGAGCCGTTCGATACCAAATGAGGTTTTAGACAAAGCGACTCCCTCCAATCTACTCCTGGAGAAAACAATTCGAGAAAAATATTCACTTATATAAGAGTGGCGTATGCCGATGATATTGATATCATTGACCTCAAAATCCGCGCCGTTAGCTTTACTTTCTCCAGACTGGATAATAAAGCGAAGCTTATGAGTCTGATTGTGAACGAGGGCTAGATAAAATATCTTCTGTTATCAAACAAACAGTCGTCGCTCTCGTGACTTGGCTCCCACGTCACTGTCATAACTTCGAAGTCGTAGATAACTTCGCCTATCTTGGAACCAGTCATCAAACACACAGTCGTCGCCCTTGTGACTTGGCTCCCACGTCACTTTTGACAGTCATCACTTCAAAGCCGTATATAATTGCGTCAATCTTGGAACCAGCTTTAATACCAACAATAATGTCAGCCTCGGAATTCAACGCAAAATAACTTTTGCGTTGGCTAGTGCTATTTCGGACTCTCGACGAACAAAAACCAAACTCTACATCGACGATGACAACATCTGATTAGTTGGCGTTACGAGTTTTCGAGAGAAAGGTTCTGCGACAGACTTATGGACCTTTGCGCATTGGCAACGGCGAATATAACATTCGATGGAACGATGAGCTGTACGAGTTATGCGTCGACATTAACATAGTTCAGCGAATAAAGAGACAGCGACTACGACGGCTAGGTTATGTTGACCGAATGGACGAAACCCTCCAGCTCTGAGAGTATTCGACGCTGTATACCCCGAGAGAAGAAGAGGAAGAGGAAGACCTGGACTCACTTGGAAAGACCAGGACTCACTTGGAAAGACCAGGTGGAGTTGAAAGTGGCTACACTTGCAGTCTCCGCAGCGATAAGGAAGAACGAGTGGCTCGGTGTCTACGCCAATAAAGAAGGAGAAGAAGAACCTAAGCAAGTGTTATCAAATACAAAATACAAAAATTAAACAGACAAAATAAGAAAAAGTATCCACCGTTAAAAAAAATGGGTATGTTTTTACTTAAATAAAAAAACCTAGTACTAGAAAACAGTTTAAACTAAGCAAATCGAAGATCGCTAATATATTGGGTAGTCGAAAAAGAATTTTCGTATTCGGGAAAGTTAAAAAAAAGTTACAGCTGATGCTGTCTCAGTTCGTGGAGCACAACAATGGATGTTGTTGTTGTTGTAGCGGCAGAATTCTGCCGAGTTGACAGTCCTTGGCCGCATAAAAACCCGGGTCCGTTCCGGTTACGTAGACCCGACTGTCGTGGGAACGGCCCAACAATGGATCGCTGGCTTCCGTTCTGGAAATTTTGATGTGAAACATCGCTCGTTCCGACCTCGCTCTGGTCGTCCTATCGTTGAAAAAGTCGATGAAATTACAAGAACGGTCCGATAAGCAGACATGAAATCGCTAAGGAACAATTTAAAAAAGGCTGGCTACGAATTAAGATCTGCGATTCTTTGCTGAAACGAAATGAAATCGAAACCTTTCTGTAACGAATGGTAACAGGAGACGAAATGTGGATCAAATGCAACAATAATGTGCGAAAAAGTTCATGGCCCAAGCGTGGTCAAGCTCAACAAATGGTCGCAAAGCCAGGATTGATGCCTCGAAAGGTTATGCTGAATGTTTGGTGGGATTTGAAAGGAATCATCCACTATGAGCTGCTCCAGCCCGGTCGAACGATTGATTCTACATTTATTTTACAGTTTACTGTCAACAACTGATGAGATGAAGCAAGCAATCGAAAAAAACGGCCAGAACTAATCAACAGAAAGGGTTTCGTCTTCCATCAGGACGACGCTAGACCACACACAGCTTTGGTTTATTAAAGCTCATTATAAATTTAAAAGAAAACAAATTGCTTACTTATTAAAAGTACTATGAACTTCAATAAACAAAATTTCATCGAAAAATTAACCTAAACATGGAGAAAATGTAAGAAATATTTTTTTAATAAAATTTGCAGAATTTCGAACAAACGACGTGAGCAAATTTATTGCCTACTTTTAGGATGTACCATATTAGTTTTTATATTATTATTAATTTAATGCCTAAAAAGTAAATATTTTTTTAAGAAAAATGCCAAAATTACCTGGATGCCTGGAATGCATGTGCTCGGAGACTACCCGTCGATGTTTGTTGAGATGATTCAGGTTAGGCGGCGTTTGTCCCAATGCCTAGAAGATGATGCAGAAAGTCAAATAAAAGTAAAAAATTATTAAAAACAAGAATACTTTGAAAAAAAATTAAACAATATAAGCGCCAATTACCCAAAATACAATTACAAAAACAAAAAATATATACAGTGCATGCAATTAAAAGCTAAACAAACGCTAGATAATAATGGAGAGTAGGGGGTGTGGGTGCAGAAGGGACACTGCTGAAGTTATGGGAACAGTTTGGTGCAAAGTGCCAAGTGGGATTGGAGCATGCAGTCGGTGCATTTTTGGTGCTTTTGGTGCCAAATATGCATTCAATAAAAATATTGTTCATATAAGTCTATGCTATGTACAAGAGTTTTTCCTGATTTGAGTTACTGCTATGTAGTAAATATGTCTTGTTGTACTTGTAAATAGGCAATCATGCCCAACTAAGGCAACTCTTAAGTGCAGTTATAAAATTGTGTATACAAATTAGCGCCAGAAAGTACGCGTAAGGAATTCAAGGGATCTGGCGACGGGTATAAATTATTTATTTTCAAAGCAGTTACTTAACGGTATAAGATGCTATGGTTATATAACACATACATGATTATGGGAAAATGAGCACTAGGAATTCATAAGGTGCAGTTTTGAGGGAAATTTTGTGTTTATAATCAAATTTGCAGGCGATTTGTGTCGTAATATATTTTGTGGAGCGCGTGAAGGAGGATGGATGTGGTGTGAATGGATGTGAGGATGGATTGGCATGGTCAATGTGTTTATATGCTAGGGTGAGTAAATAAGTTTTATAGTTTAAAGTAAACTTTAACTCATTAGTAAAATGGTTTATATTTGTTGTTATTGTTTTTAGTACACAGCGATATTTGTAATGCATTTGAAGCGTTAACTCGATCAACTATTTCGAGACTATGAAATTTGATTTTTTTTTAAATAAATTTTAGACGTTAAGCTTCGAGACTATAAAAATTGGATTATACACCCTACCAGACATTGAACAAACGACCTCTAGAGCTTAACCGAGATAACTGAAAGACTATTATTGCCTACTGGAAATTACTGAGAAGAAATGATTTCAAAATTTATTTTAGGGTTAGAAAAAAAATGCAAAAAAAAAAAATTAAAAAAATAATAAAAACAATAATAATAATAAAAAAAAAAAATAAAACAAAAAAAATAAAAATAAATAAAAAAAATAAAAAAACATAAAAAAAAACAATAAATAATAAATATAAAAAAAAAATAAAATAAAAAATTTAAAAAAAATAAATAATAAAGAAAAAATAAAAAATAAATAATAAAAAAAAATTAATAATAAAAAAATAAATAAATAATAAAAAATAAAAAAAGATAATACAAATAAAAAAATAAAAAAATTAAAAAAAATAATAATAAATAAAATAAATAAATAATAAAAAAAAATAAAAAAAAATTAAAAAATAATAAAATGATATCAAAATTTATTTTAAGGTTAGAAAAGAAAATTTAAAAAAATAAAAACATTACAAAAAAAAAAATAAAAAAAAAAAATTTAAATAAATAATAAATAATAAAAAAACAATAAATAATAAATAATAAAAAAAAAATAAAAAAATAAATAATAAAAAAAAATAAAAAATAAATAATAAAAATAATAATAAAAAAATAAAAATAAAAAATAAATAATAAAAATAAAAAATAAATAATAAAAAAAAAATATAAAATACCTTTTCTTATCGCATACCTAATACCTATTATGAATTATGAACCTATTTTAATATAAAAATCAACAAAAAAAAAAGACACCTTTCAGCTACGCCAAAGCTAAAATACCGAAGCTGCAAAGGCTCGCCTGTGTCTGCGGTTCAAGCGCAATGCGCACTTGCCCAACCGCACACTTGATGTCATGTTGGAGCTCACACCGCTGCATCTAGTGATCAAGCAGGTGTCAAAACATACAATGTTACTAATGTGGATTGCAGCAAAGGGAAAATAATGTCGTCTCAAATAATGTAGGCCCTATGGGAAGACACACCACTGGCCTTTCTTCCAAGGGACGGCGTTACGAAGAGGGTTAACTTTACAAAGAAGTTCAGAGTTACTCTCGGCAGTAAGGCGGAGTGGAATGACTTCAGGCTCGATATACTGCTGAGAGACAGCACTATCCAGTGGTACACTGACGGCTCAAACACACCGGAAGCCATTGGAACAGGCATTGCGGTACCGCATGCCAAACTATCCATACCAATGGGACTTTTTCCGAGCGCCTTTCAAGTAGAAGGCTTTGGTATAAGCCAGCGTGCAGAACACAATCTCCACCGCAACTATCGCAACCAGCGTATCGCCATAATTAGCGATAATCAATCGGCACTAAAGGTTATCTTAGCGTATGAGGTTAAATCGCTTTTAGTAGAGAAGTGTATAGGAAGGCTGAACCCCCAATTTGTGTGCAACCGGGTACTCCTTAACTGGGTGCCGGAGCATAAAGTAGTAGCCGGCAATGAGCTGGCCGACGAACAGGCCCGTTCTGCGGCAGTGTCCACGATGATGAGGCCAGAACCATGCGTTGCAGTAGAATCTCATGCTTTAAAGGAGCTGCTCCGCACGGAAGAGAGAGTGGGGAGAGAACAGCATTGCTATAAACCTCATGCCAAGATAAGCTGCTTTTGAGAGGGTACAACAACGCAAGGTTTAAGGAAATGCTCAACCTCCCCCGAGACAAATTTCAACTCCTTATCACGCTTTATACAAGGTTCTGCAGGCAGCAGGAATAACTTGTTTAACATGAACATAATCTCTTGCGCAAACTGCCAGTATCTGCGCCATGGAACAGAAAACTCCAGAACACCTGATTCTGAATTGCCCTGCCATTTCTAGAAGCAGGCTCAAGGACCTAGGTTCCATCTACATGGATAAGGATCACATCATTTCAGTCGCGCCCTGAAGACTGCTAGAATTGTTCAGGATGCCGGACTTTTGTAACTATTTGATAGGGAGACCATAGGCCGCAGTGCAAAGCCTCAATTTTACTATCTATTTATCTAGCTAGACTATAAAAGGATCTTTAGCTTGATTTTGATCGATCAGTTTGTATGACATCTATATACTATAGTGGTTCAATCTAAAGGATTTGTTTGATGACTGTAGCATTGCTAAATTGCGTGAAGATATCTTATCAAATAAAAAGTTCGTCATACAAAGACTTGATTTTGATCGATCGGTTTATATGTCAGCAGGCTCGTTAACGATGGTTCCAACAAATGAGCAGCTGCTTTGAGAGAAAAGAACGTGCGGAAAACTTCACATCGATATTTGAAAAACTCAGGAACTAGTTCACGTACATATATACACAGACGGACGGACTTGGCTCAATCGACTCAGCCCGTTACGCTGATCACTTGAATATATAGGGTTTTCGACGTTTCCTTCTCGGTCCTTCATGCCAAACTTAATATAACTTGTTGAGGACATTAATGGTAGGAAGATGTCAAACTAAATAGTGAGGTTATGAATCGCCATTTGAAACCCGAAATGTGCCAAATTCAATCTCGAAGTAATTTATGAGTATTTCACTTTAATGCATCACCTTACGCTGAGACAAGTGTTAGTGTTTTGTTAGTAAAATAAGCGGGTTTATTATACACCATGTATGTAAGTTATGAATGGGTGTTAAGGGTATAATTGTTATTATTTTTTTCAACAAATGTAAACTACTGTTATATGAGTGTTATTGGTTAACTAAATGAGGTTAAATGTTTGTCAATCTTCATTATCAATTACATAGCGGTAAACAACGCTACAAAATATTTCAAAAACCCCAAAGTTAGTGTTTCAAAACTACAGCCAACAAATACGATAACTAAACAACTGCTGTTGTTGTTGTTGTAAGTGACAAAAACTACATAATAAAAATTCAAAAGAAAAGTCCACCAAAGCCGCAATTGCTGTTGCTGTTGTTGTAGTAGTAGCAATAGTAATAGTGGTAGCAGAGTGTAAGGCCGCAGCACACAGCCGCTGAAAGCTTAAAGTGTACGCATGTAAGCGTGCGAAAGCACACAAACCGAGTAGTAAGTACCAGAGCCCAAACCAAACCGAAGCCAACCAAAACTAGCATCCCAGCACTGACTACGTGCAGCCTTCTTTACGGCATTTGCTACTTGGCTTTGACTTTCAGTTACGCTAGTATATGTAGTTTGCTTGTGCGCATGCGCCGTTGCGCTACGCTACTTACAGCTGCTGTTGACGCCTGTCCCGCGCAGCTGTTGTTGAGTTGTTGCTGTTGTTGTTGTTGGTGTTGTTGCAGTTGTTGCACGATGTTGGGACGCTGCGAGAGTGGGAATGCCGCCGCCATATTGTCACGATGCACCGGTGTGCATGTGGACACGAGCGGATAGTTGAGCAGCGTCTCAATGCTGTTGGGCGGCGGACGCGCGCCACCGCCACCGCCACCTTGAGCGGGCGCATTCAAATTCGAGAAACTGCCTCGGTGCGGTGACTCCTCCAACATGCCGGGTTGACGTGGCGGCAGTGGTGGCGGTATGCAATCGGTTTCGCAGCTGCCGCCATCAGCGGCTGCATCTGCCGCATTCGCACCCGCTGTCGTCTCCATTTGCAGAAACATTTGCGTTGACATCTTCGGATCGGAGAGCGCTTTCGTCTTAGTTTTGGAGCGCTTCTTTTGCGCCGATGATGATGATGCTGTGGCGCTGTTTGGTGTCGCATTCGACGGCGGTGGCGGCAAGGTGGGTTGTGGTGATTTGCCTTGCGGACTGCTGGCGCCCATATCCAGATCGGATATGGGTGCGAATAGTGTTGCGTTGCTGCTATTGCTCATGACAGCCGCGGTATTGCCGTTATTATCAAGCTGCAGCTGACGCGGCGGATTGCGCTGCGGCAGTGGCGGCGGTGTATCCTCTTGTATGCTGTGGGTTTTCGCCTGCGCGGCGTATTTATTTTTGCTCTTGGAATTTGAAGATTTCGGTGTCTCTTTGAGTCGCGATTGCAGTTGCTGTTGTTGTTGTTGCTGTTGGTAGAAGAGCGCTTGTTGCGCTGAATTGCGATGCTGTTGTTGCTGCTGCTGCTGTGTTTGTGTTTGCGGTTGATGCAACGATTGTGACATATTGTATGGCGGCAGCGGTGATGTGTGCGCATTGTTGTTGTACGGTTGTTGCAGTTGTTGTTGATGATGATGATGTAGAAAATCCGTTGTATTATTCAATGGCGCAGTAATTAAATCTTTATCAATCTTATTTTTACGCGTGCCCAACGACAAGGAGGACAGCGAACGTGGCAATAGTGAGAGGAAAGCTGGAGAGGATTGTACTTGTGGTGTTGTGATGGTCGGTTGTTGGAGTTGTGTTGGCTGATGTGGGTGTAGGTGATTGTGATGGGACGTTACAGAGAGGTGTTGTAATTGAGCGGGCGAGAGCATTGCGGTATTTTTATTGTTGTTGACAGTTGGTTGTAATTTGATTGTTGGTGCATCCTGTTGAGAGTGGTGAGACAGTAGAGACAGGCAGTTGTTGTAGTAGTTGTTTGTTTCTTTTTATGTTCGGAAGTTAAGTGGAACTCGATTTTCAATAGAATTTGAATAAGAAATTATTTGTATGGGGAAAAGAGTTAACAATTTTGTTGTTGTTTTATATTATATATTTGAGTTTTAGGCAGAAGAAGAGGAGTAGGAAAGTTTGTGTAATTATAATTTAGTAAGATATTTTTTTACTTCGTTTTAAATAAGATCGAAGGCGTGAAATCGGTTTATCAATTTCAAGCTGATTTCTGACAATCAGTTAAATATTTAGCGGCGAGTTGAGGAAGTAGAAACAAATTTTGTTTTTTTTTTTAAATAACAATATAAACTAATTTTATCAGATTTAATATACACATTTATAGTATTTTTTATTATTGATTTTTTTATTTAAATATTTTTTAAGTTAATTATTTTTAATTCTATATATTTTTTATTTTATTTTTGTTATAATTATTTTTTGTTTTATTTATTTGCTAAATAAAATTTTTTGTTAATTTTTAATTTTATTTATTATTTTTTTTTATTATTATTATTTGTTAAATATTTAGCGGCGAGTTGAGGAAGTAGAAACAAATTAATTTTTTACGTCATGTCAATCGAGACTCGATTTTGCTTTTTTTTTTTTTAAATAACAATGTAAACTAATTTTATCAGATTTAATATACACATTTATAGTATTTTTTATTATTGAATTTTTTATTTAAATATTTTTTAAGTTAATTATTTTTTATTCAATATATTTTTTTATTTTATTTATTATTATAATTTTTTTTGTTCTAATTATTGGCTAAATAACATTTTTTTGTAAATTTTTAATTTTATTTGTTGTTTTTTTGTAATTATGAGATTAAATATAATACTAACTTTTAGCGATATTATATCACATTAAAATAAAATATATATAATTTTTTATCTATTTTACTTTTATAATCCTTTTAATTTTTTGTTTTTAATTTTATTTTCCAATCATTATTTTTTATTTTTATTATAATATTAAATATAATACATTATAAATGTATATTATTTTTTATTTATTATTTATTTCTATTATTTTTGTTTTTAATTTTTATTAAAATATTAAATATAATACTAATTTTCGATTATACTATAAGAAGTTTAATAAACACATTTGTATAATTTTTTATTTATTATTTATTTTTTTACTTTTTTACCTTTTCATTTTTTTCCTTTTTATTTTTATTTTTTTTTTCTTTTTATTTTTTATTTTTTTTTTATTTTTTTTTATTTTTTTATTTTTATTTTTTACTTTTTTACTTTTTTATTTTTTATTTTTTTTTATTGTTTTTCCTTTTTATTTTAATTTTTTCTTTTTTATTTTCTTTTTACTTTTTACTTTTATTTTTTTTATTTTTGTTTATTTTTATTTTTTTTTATTTTTATTTTTTTTATTTTTTTTTTATTTTTTTTTTTATTTTTTTTTTAATTTTTTATTTATTTATTTTTTACTTTTTAATTTTTTTTGGAATTATTTATTATAATATTAAATATAGTACCATTTTTTAATATTGCTATAACACTTTTAATATACACATTTACATAATTTATTTTATTTTGATTTTATTTTTTAATTAACTTTACTTTTTTATATAAGTTTTTCATTAATTTTATGCTCTGCTTTATTTTTTTCCAAATTTAATATTATTATTTTTGTTTGTATTTCGTTGTTACTCCACTTTTGCTGGTTTCTCAATTTTTGTATTCAATAATTTTCATAATTTATTAACAATTTATATTATTTTTTTATTTATTCTATTTTTTTCTATTTATTTATTTTTTTTTTGACTTATTTTATTTTATTTTTTAATCATTATTTTTTATACTTTTTATATAAATTTTCTATTCCTTTTATGTTTTATTTTATTTTAATATTATTATTATTTTTTTTTTTTGATTTCGTTGTTACTTCACTTTTCTTGATTCTTCTATTTTGTAACGTTTTTATCTTTCAAATCTTACTTCGCTTGATTTTTCTATTCAATAAAAAAAGTATTTTGAACTCAAAACTATTCCTAATTTTAATGACATTAACTCCGTTGCAAAAGTATTTTAAACTGATCTGGTAATAAGAGAATAAAAAACAGTTACTCGTTCCCGTCATATTTTCTGTTATTTGACAAATCTATCTTGCTGATGACAGTTTAAGAAATACCACAATGTGTGCAGAATTATTAGGGATATTATATGATTAAAAAACATTTGCAGACCTGGAAATTATTTCAAAAAATATCTATATTAAGATAAAACCTAGTGTAAAATTAAAAAAAAAAGACAAAAATAAACAAACAAAAAATAAACAAACAAAAAAATATTTTTCACATTTTGTTAGATTACACTTTAGAAAATAACTTCACAAAAGTTTTTGAGTAACAGCCTTCCACGGTGCAGCCCCTCAATGCAATAAGCTCCAAAAGTAAATTTTTGAAAACGCTTTTTTTTCAAAATTACAAATTTTCGGCACGATCTGTATATGACTTCCTATATTGACCTACCATTTTTTTGAACTGATAAAAATCGAGTTTTGGAAGACCAAAACCGTCGAAATTTTTGAGTAAAAATAAAGTTTATAAGAGTTGTTACTAGGTTTCATCCACAGGAAAATCACTGCAGCAGTAAAAGACTTTCTTCGAACGCCGTCAGACTTGAACTACTGTGTATAATTTTTTATGTAGTCATTTAGATATACTTTAGAAGCCATTAGATTTTATTATAATTCAATATGTGTATAAATTTTCTGATATTTTTGATTTTCAGCAAAAATTTTTTTACATTTCTTGTTTCATCCATTAATTAAATTTTTATTTTTATTTTTTATTTTTATTTTTTTATGGTTTTTAATATTTTGGCGATAAATTTTTATATGTATTTGTATGAATTTTATTTTAATAAAATTTCAGTGGCAACTTTTGCTACGCTTTGCAGTTAAACAGCTGTTGGATACACGATTAAACATGAATAGAGACTATTTTGTAAACTCAAAACACGCGCCAATGAAAATTTCAATTTTGTAAGTGTAAGTTTAGAAAACAAAACCAAAAACAAAAAGTAAATAAGTTTAGTTCATGGTTAAGACATTTACAATTTTTTTTTTTAATTTTTTTGAATTTACAGCAAATGCACAATGAAAATTAACAAATGTACGGGCGGGCGGGCGAACGAGCGAGCGAGCGGCGGATGGGGAGCGGCAAGCAGAGCAATATTAAGTATCGATAATTTATGAACAGCGTTTTATTACAAGTTATTAAATATTATTCGCTTATTTTGGTGTATAAAGTGGTTTTATTAGGTGCTTCGGAAGAGAAATTAGATTTGTGTATTTTAGCGCGCGTGTGTGTGAGTGTGTGTATATATGTATGTAATTGTGAAATTTATGACAATGCAAAAATGCCACAATAACTGCAGTTTATAAAAATGCCGCCATTCTCGATTTTGTTTTTTTTTTTTTGTTTTGATTTCTCAATTTTCGTATTTTTACAGCAAACAAATAGTATGGACCATTTAGTATGCTGTACTTGAAGTAGGAAAACAGGGTAATTTCAGATTTGTGGGTGTGGTTATTTCTCATTTATATATGTATGTATGTGTAGTTTGCAAAATATTTCGGTTTTTAAAAGGATTAAATAAAATTTTTTGATTGCTTAGATAAGTATGTGAGTTTTGTCGGTAAAAACAACAAGAAGTCAAGGGGAATAATTGATATACATAAATATTGAATTAAATTTTTATAGTTTATTGGTAAAACTGAACACTTCTTTTTATAGTGAAGTGACGGATGACTAAAAGACTAAAAGAGAAAGTATGCTTAGCAAGAGTTAGGTTAGGTGTCGTTAGGTATACGAATTTTTCATACCAAGATTTTAAAATCTCAAACAAAAACTCGTAAAATTATAGCAAAACGTTTATGTTACAACTGAAGCGTTGAAAAAAGTATTTTTTGTTTTAAAAAGGGAAGAATTCTCCCTATATGATATCTTATTATGGAAACAGTTGCTGAAATTTAAAATATGCAGGACAAAAACTCATAAAAAATTTAAAAACGAAATGTGTTTCATAAATATTTGACAAAACTTGCAGACTTTTCTGTAGACAACTCACAAACAACAAATTTGCAAGAGCGTAGAATAGTTAAATGAAACAAAAAAGTATAATTCACATACTTTCAACCGTACACGAGAGTGTAAACAGTCTTTTTACAAAAGTATGTATTCTTAAAAGGACGTTTACATCCCACCCAGGCACATACCTCGGCACCGATTTTTCGCAACTGTTCGCGCAGCTTTCGTATATTCGCTTCGGAGAGTTTATAGCTCGGGTCGGTGGTGTCACCTTTCAGTCGCTCTAAATTCAGTTTTTCCTGTTCCAACATTTTTTGTAGCGTTTGTATTTTATACGTTTCCATTTCGCGGCGTTTGATACTCTGCAAGAATACGTTAAGAGTTAGTTAAGAAAAATTCTAAAAAAAAAAATAATTTTGAAATTATTTGATTTACATCAACCGGTTGTGGGCCTGTTATGGATGCTGTGCGATCCCGTCCCGATAGTATGGGTGTAGAGGGCACAATGCCCACTGATGTGGGGCGTGTCAACTTCTGACTACGTTTTACCGCCAACTCGACGATTGTGGAAGCTGCAAAGAAAGCAATGAGAGGCATAATTAGATTAGTGAAAGCTGCAAAATATGAAAATATTTATTAAATATAATAAATTAGAATATTTAATATTTCTATAAACAAAATTAAATTTATTAGTGCAGAGATGATATTTATAAAAAAAAAGGAATTTGAATGGAACAGTAAATGAATAACGAAACTCATTCGTGGCTCCTGGTGTCAAACGAAACCCAATATTCAATGAAACGACAGAAGTCACAAGGGGGGAATCCTCCCTCAGCAAGAAGCGACAGGTCGATGCAGCACCGGTGTTTAGCGAAATCAATAAACTTGCCAGATTAGTGGAGCTTGGCGTTTACGACTTCAACAGGAGCGATAGGGGCATCTCTCGCGAGGAATGGAAGCGGGTAGCCGCTGCTATTTCCGCTATTTTTATGAAGTTGGTCAGGGAAATCACAATTTTACGATCCTCTCGCCTTCTTCTTAGCAAAGTTCATCTAACTTCAATTGTAGAAGTTCTTACTGAACATTGCTCTAAAAAAGCAGTCAGCGCCAAATTGTCAAATCTGTGTGGTAGAAGGTAAACTGGAGACATCTAGAAACTACCACCAGCTTTTGCCAAAATTACGTTGAAATACCTTGGCAGTCATACCTTCAGCGAATAAGGAAACATAGTCGACCCTGCGGCCTCAACCAATTTGTGATCGACTCCAATCGGCTTAGTCGATTCATGACAGTCTTCACTATCCATTTTATAAGAGTTCTAGGTACCACAACGTGCCGGCATTATACGAGTAAGCTGTTTAAGTGAGATCCTTGTTAGGATCGATCATTTAAACTAGCTTAATCGGCAGCCACAATTGTAAAAGTTTTTTTTTCGAAACGTTGCTTTTAGAGTCGGCAAGCAAAATTTTTCCGAAACGGTTAGACCGGTAGACTTGAAATTTTTACACGAACATCTCAGACAATTTGGCAGTTAATGATTGAAAAAAAAAATGAGATTTTCTATAATAAGTTCACTTTCTAAGCCCACTGAAGCCAAAGTTTTTCACAAAAAATAACGTTGGTTTTGGGAAGCTGCCAGTTGGTCTAATTTTGACTAGTTCTTCTTTCTTTATCTGTATTCAACAATATATATATATATATTTATATATATATATGTATATAAATATATTTTATTTTTGATTTAGAGACAATTCAGCAAAAAAATCTTCCTCAAACATATTTCTTTTGAAGATCCTACTCGAGCTCGGTCACGGTATAAAGGAATTTACTTTTTTTTCAAATAAATCGCAGATTATTAAAATACAGATTTATACGATTAAGTTTTGATTGCTTCATAAAGTGAAAAAATAATCATATTCATTCTAAACGCAAGGATACAGGTGTCATTGTTCCTACTATCTCCACACAAATCTTTTGGTCTTCCATCACTTCTCAGTTTTCTCCTCAAATGAAACCATTTCTTACCCTTCTCATGAAGATTTTTTCACTAAGTTGCCTAAATTATTAATTTCTTGATAATTAAACAGGAATTTTTGTTGTATGGTAAATTGAGAATATTTAGCTGTTAAATTGTTTTTGCTAATTTCTTAATTAGAGGTGTGTTTAAGCATGGTCTTATTCAATTAGCAAAAGGTTTGCGCAAACGCACTACAATTAGAACTGTTAATCGACTCAATTAAGAAGTTAATTGACTCAATGAAGAGGTTAATTGACTTTATTAAGATGTTAATCGACTCAATTAAGAAGTTAATTGACTCAATTAAGAGGTTAAGAGGTTAATTGAGTATCTTAAGAAGTTAATCGACTCTATTAAGAAGTTAATCGACTCAATTAAAAGTTAATTGACTCAATTAAGACGTTAATTTACTCAATTAATCAGCAAATTAACTCAATCAAGAAGTTAATTGAATCAATTAAGAAGCTAATTAATTCAATTTTTAACGTTTATAAGTTTACTTTCATTTCTGAAAGCTAACCTTCTATAATCTTAATTGAGCCATTATATTTTCTAGGGTCTACTTTTTCATAACTTGATAAACAAAATTATAAAAACGCTTTAAAAATAAAAAATAATTATTGATTGCATTTCATAGTAAAGGAATTTGATTCAAAAATGCATTCCATTTATAGATGCAGAATGCAAGTGTAAGCTACTTGAAAACCATATGCGTTTAAGAAGACACTATTGAAACAGCTCGCCCCGCTCCCACCGCCCAAACAGACACTCACCGCGTTGCCGCGACTGGGAAAATGAATTGTGCGAACTAATTAGTTGGATTTCAGAGCCCATCATTCAAGTCATTCAAGAGCTTTGTCGGCGCACTTGTATGGACGCAATGCATACATATCTACATCTGTACATATGTACATGTATGTATCTATATTTGTAGTGCTCGTAAATGCATTTTATGACTCTATTGGCGTTACAAATTTCTCAATAAAACAGCAATTTACAAGTATAATCATTTATTTCACCCATACACGCACACACACACACACTGAAGTTGTATGGAAATGTGCGTATGTATGCATATTTGTATGTGTGTGGGCGAAGTTGACAGCGTTGAAATATAAAAAAGCATACCGCCACATTCTCTAGCAAAGGTCTATAAATTCCCCGTTCCACGGACATGCGGACATTATCTAATACTAATGAGGAGAAACGGTCGCTTTTAAATGCAAAACTTCAAGAAACACTTGCTGGCATACGACAGTTGATTATATAATTATCAATAAAACAGATAACAGCTGAATAATTTAATTGAGTGAGTTAAACGCACAGAAAATGGAATTTATTAGTTACGTTGAATGAGGGGAATCAATCTAGACTTTGAGACGCAGTAATCAGCAATGAAAATATAATCTTCACACTTAGCTGCTGAATGCAAAACAGAAGCATGAAAATGAATGGAAAACAGAAGCTGGCAATGTAATAGAAGTAAGGCAGTCTAAGTGAAAGTGCAACCGAAATATTTGTATTAAAAGGTTTAGTAAACAGGAACGCATTATGTTAGGTTAGGTTAAGTGGTTGATTTTAATAGAGATCTCAATTGGACAGTTTAGAATGCCGATCCGTTGTGGTACTTGAAACTCCTATGTAATAAAGGGTGTGCCATCTAACTCTTCAAATTTGAATTATCTATATTTCGAAATTGGAAACGTCAAATACCATTCGGAAAGTGACAGATATTTAGTAAAAAGGCCAAAATTTACAAAATGGGTCGCTATTCACTAGAAGAAAACTGGAAAATATTGAAAACTTTTTTCCAAAGTTGTGAGTCAAGTGAATGGTCAATTTTACCGAAAAATCATCTTTTCGGACGAGGCTCATTTCCACCACGTTGGTTACGTTAACAAACAGAATTGTTGCATTTGGGGCACAGAAAACCCGCACGTAAACGTCGAGAAGCCAATGCACACAGCACGAATCACTTAATGGTGTGGATTTTGGTCTGGTGGAATCATCGGTCCATTTTTCTTCGAAAATGAAGAAGGAACCACCGTAACCATCAATGGTGAGCGATATCGCGCAATGTTAACCGAATTTTTCTTCAAGCAAATTGAAGAGGAAGACTTGGACAACATTTGGTTCCAGCAGGACTGCGCTACGTGCCATGCAGCAAACGCTACACTCAATCTTTTACGTCCTATCTTCGAAAATCGCATAATCAGTAAAAGAGGTGATGTGAATTGGCCTCCCAGAAGCTGCGATTTAACTCCGTTGGACTATTTTCTGTGGGGAGCTGAATGTTACGCCAACCATCCAGAAACAATTCAAGATCTAAGGTACGAGATTCAAGCTGCTGTAGCTGCCATAAGGCCTGAAACCATCGAGAAAGTACTCCAAAATTGGGTGGAACGGATAAGCTACTGTAAACTCAGCCGTGGTGGTCATTTGTCCGAAATTGTTTTCCAGAAATAGATTTCATAAAACAACCTTTTAAATAAATGTTAGACCTTTGAATATGTTAAGCCGTTTTTTTTAATGACTTTTTTAAATTTAAAATTTTATTCGGCCCTTTAGATTATAAGATTATTATAAGTCGACAAAGCGCTTTGAGCCTATCATAAAATTGTTAAATTATCGAGATGTTCCAGCGTCAGATTGCACTGAAGAAGAAAGTCTCTGTATGTTTCTACCTCACCATTCTCCATATAACTTTGACATCTGGTGTTCGACAAGATTTTTAGCCTATCATGGATGAATGCATATTGGACAGTGTCCAGTAGGAATCCCCACGATTGCGGCAATATGAACTTTGCTAAGAGAAAGTAGTTCGGTAGATCCTCCTCGTGTCGCACAGGAGCTTGTCGACGACCAGCGCTTGTTAAGCGGTCACGAGATCCAATGCTTGAATGCAAGATGGAGATCTACAAGGTGCGTTCCAAAGTAAACAGGACTTTCGGAATATATCGCCCCCTGGTGGCGGCATCTATATGTCGACTGGTGCGTTAGAATCTGCTATCTTTATCGATTGTCCGGTGAGAATTTCACGACATTTCATCGATTGGAAGTGAAGTTATTGCGTTTTAAGTGTCAGTATAACACACACACACTCGCACATCGGTGCGAAAATGAGCTTCGAACAAAGAGCCAACATTAAATATTATTTTAAAATTGGTAAAGTTTTCACCGAAACATTTCAATTGATGAAACAAGTTTATGGCGATAATTGCCTATGCCGTAGCAGAGGGCACGAGTGGTTTTAACGTTTTCAAAGTGGTCGTGAGGACATAAATGTCGATCAATATGTGGGCCAATCAAAATCTGTGATCACCGAAAATTCCATCGAAACTGTGCGTGAATTCATCAAAAATCAGCCGAAATCATTATTTAAATTCATTGAAATGGAATTGAAAATCTCCAAAACATCGATTTATCGCATTTTGACCGAACATTTGGGCTTACGAAATGTGTGTGTACGGTTTGTTCCGCACAAATTGACTGACGACCAAAAATTGCTCAGAATCCAACATTCGAAGGACGATTATTTGACCAAAAAATCACATTTTAACCATTAATCACTCGCCGTATTCACCTGATATGGCACTGTGTGACTTCTTCCTTTTCGGAAAAATGCATTTGCCCATGAAAGGAAAGCGTTATGCAGGCTAGGAGGCCATTCAAAGGGTTTGCAACGACATACTGGCGGCCATACTGGCCAACGAGCTAAAACACTCGTTCGACATGCTTTTGGACCGTGCAAAAAGCTGTATTGAAGCAGAAGGAGACTATTTTGAATCAAATAAATTGATTTTGCCAAAAAAAAAAATATTTTTTAAGTCCTGTTTACTTTGGAACGCATCTCGTAAATCGGTCTCATTCCGATATGAGCTGAGCAAGGGTGTCCCATCTGACTAGTTTATGGGGTTACATGGGTTTCACAGTTTCAAAAAATCGAAATTTTTTTGTCTTATTAAATTCTATAAAATATCTAGAATATTGTCCTAAATTTTCAAGTTGATCCGACTAATATTTTCGGAGATACAGCCTTTGAGAACTTGTGCGCTTGCAGCTAGCTAGGCTAACTGCGCCGTATTTAAACGCGTTTTTCTCAAAACTATGTTTTCAAAGTCGGTTGTCAAGCTATCTCGTGAACTACTCAACCGATCTTGATGAAATTTTACACAACTCTTTGAGAGGACTTCAAGGATTTTTTTTTAATTACAACTACTTAAAAAAATGTCGAGAAATTTTCATCGAAATTTGCATTTTGTTATAAAAACGTCTGACAAAAATCCAATTTTCATTTTTTTCTTCGTCCAATATCTAGTTTATTGTCTTTAAACACGTATTTTTTATTTTTATTTCAGATGATCCTGAAAGAAGTTCTGCTGACAAAGCGAATGCACCTTTTTTCCGAGGGACTGCCGGAAATGGCGTCGTAATGACTGCCATTTTGATATATTTTTTTTTTTTTTGAAAATTTTACAAAATGTTTATTAAATATGAGTCTTTTAAATAAAAAAAAATTTCGTTAAAATATTTCTTTTTTTATATGTAAAAAATATTGTTGAAAAAGGCCAGTTTTTGCCCGAGGAAACCCATGTAACCCCTTATCAGCTTTGCAGTTGCCAGCGATAACGTTATGACCAGGTGCCTAAATGAATCTGATAATGAAGTAGCTTGACGCTAATTCATAATGATAACAGACATTTGATGACTATCTTTGAGCGCGCAGTTAGCAAGTTCAGCACTAGTATTACCGCCAACTTAATAACAGCCAGTTCTGCGTGGTCTGGTAGCCTAAAGCTTCATAGTCCTTATAGAAAACTTCCCCTCCTACCTTCCGTACTAGCTCGATCCACAAACCATCTAAGAAAAAAAATGACTGTACCTCTTCTCCAGCGACTTCTCATTCCTCGTCGATATGTGCGCAGAGAAAATGCCGTCACGAGTGCAGGAATGCAGTTGAAGGAGAGAATTTCGACGTGTCCTTTTCCGGACCCCCGCATTTACGCAGCTACAGCTTCTTTTGAAGCAAATTTTTCACCAGCACAAACATTTACCTCCTCAAGGAACAATCTCTAATCTTAATCCTTTGTGTCAGGTTCGGATTATGGAATGGATGAATAAGAACCTCCTAAGACCCCTCTCGGAGCTTCTGGCGAGCCATTATGAGTGTGTTTGGCCTGAAGATGTCCTGATGGAATACCATTCCTTTCCGAGTAGACAAAGTTTGTGCTCCCTGTCTATCGCATCCCTCAGACAGCCCTATTTTTAACAATACTGTTCCGTATGAAGAGTTTGCTCGCAGCAGAGCAGCTCATAGTAAACTATGCTCAAGGCTATAATACCCTTAAGAGCAACATAGCGCCGCTTGCGAAATTGAAACAGTGAAACTAACTCTGTAAGTGTCTGCCTAGCCACATTTTATTACAATAAATTTTGCATTATTTATTTGTACGCTTGTCTAATTAGCAAAACAACAAATGGCCTGCATTGAATGGTTAATTTCGAAAAAAAAAAAATCGAACAAAATAAAAAGGGAAAATAAATAACAAAAACACAAAACAATACTAAAATAATTAATTCACAAGCGAAACGGCAGACAAAGAGACGACAGAACGCACTGGAATGTTGATAAATGCGAAACGCTTGGGCTCACATACATATATACATATGTAAACGGTATATACACATATAAAGAAATACGCATATGTGTTTATGGATGCGTTTGTTGTAGCAATGAGTAATGCAAGTAGGAAAACAACAACAAACACTAGTGTTGGGTGCCGAAGCAACGATCATTTTTATTATGCCTTGAACAGTATTTGCCATTTGTTACAACCAGAAGCAACTACAACTGATAGCCGATGCTAGGATCTCCGAATATAGTAATCAATTCGGACTCCTATACCATTTAGCTGCCATGTGAACTAACGGATCACGCAAGTTCCTAGTTCCGGTACGGAAAACTTTTTTAGTTGATGAGATATCTTCACGAAATTTGGCATGGATTATTCTCCAAGGCACTGCTGCGATCTCTGAACATATTATTCATATCGGACCACTATATCACATAGCTGTCATACAAGCGGACCGATCAGAATCAAGTTCTTGTATGAAAAACTTTTTTAGTTGATGAGATATCTTCACGAAATTTGGCATGGATTATTCTCAAAGCCAATGTTACGATCTCCGAATATATTATTCAGATCGGACCACTATAGCATATAGCTGTCATACAAGCGGACCGATCAGAATCAAGGTCTTGTATGAAAAACTTTTTTAGTTGATGAGATATCTTCACGAAATTTGGCATGGATTATTCTCAAAGACAATGTTGTGATCTCCCAATATATTAATCAGATCGGACCACTGTATCAAATAGCCGCTATACGAACAAACAATCAAAATAAAATTTATTTTTATACCCTTTAATGCTAAAAGAAATGCAACTGTGAAGGGTATTATCGCTGCGGTGCAATCAAAGTTAAAACTGTTTGTTGTTGTTGCTGTTGCTGAGCTATACTGCATACAGCTGTTTGGAATGAGTGCAAGACGAAGAAACGAGGTAGACCGGGGTGCAGCATTGCAACAAACGAGAATACATATGCGTGTATATGTGTATGTAGACTTGAATGTGTATGTGTAAGTGCGATATTTTGCACAACAGCCGACTTTATGTGGAGTGGCCGATTTGCATGCTGTCGCGCCGGTCCAATCAAAGGCATAAAAGCATGGGGACGGACAGCCGGACAGCGAGCAGTGATATGAAAGTAGTAAAGCGGCGATAGCAACAAACACACACACACACACATACTAACTTGCATGGACATAATCTTGTGCTTACTATATACATACATAAACATATGTGTATTCCGGCTCATATTTGTACGGAAAAATTGCGACACGCATCCGAGACAAACAAACGGAACGGCATGGAGCGAGCAGTGGGACAAACAGATAAGCGGACGATTCGACGAGCAGACGACTGACGTGGTGGGTCACTCAACTGGACGACTGGCATTTACCATTGCACACACAGACAGCATAGAGGAATGTGTCTCCATTCAAGCAACTGCAACTGCAGGAAGATTGGTTGCTTGGCTGCTGGGTCGTTTGCAGGCTGAGTGATTGCTGGAAGCTTAAGTGGTAAAAAATGATTTATGTCGCGATTAATGCATTGCAGATGGAAGCATACATATGTACATATGTATAGATACTCAAATATAGAGACGTTTCGGAGGCAGGAAACGCAGCGGATCGATTTTCTATTGGCGGGGAAAGTGCAAAGCGCAAACAAAGCAATAAATTTAGGAAAACCAAATTTTAGAAAATAAAAAGCAGAATATATTTGAAATAAGAAAGAAGGGTTTAAAGGAGAAGGGTGTCAGATGTCTGAGATTGGCGGGACATGAAAAGAGGTGGCTAGGGTGATGCAAGGACTCATTGCACGCTACACATATGTTTGATATTTCAGGGTCTATTCTGTATAAGTAGGATTTTAAACTGCTACAGTATCCAGAACGCTCTCGTTTCTCGCGACAACTCGAGCTCTTTATCTGCAATTGGTGGTGGTTTCACTCCAAGTACACCATTTACTAAGAGGGAGTCGGTGGCGTTAATGGCTCCACTGCAAATGGCGGTTAGTGCATGTCTTAAGTCTGACCGGCATGTTGTTTTACGTCGTCGACGTAGTTGAGGAAGAACCTCTTGATGCTTCGAGCACACTGTTCCGCTCCAAGCAGGTCACTGCTGACGTACATTCGCAGAAATTACCTGCTTGGACAGGAGTTCAGCATGCTCCTTAACTGGGAGCATGCAGGCGTCACTCTGCAGGTGTTCGATGAGAGACATCAAGAGGAATCCAGTTGTATTCCAGAGTGTAAGGTACTGACATGTGTGCAGCTTCCTCGTCTGCGTTTCACTGTATCCAGGCGACCATATTGGTGCGCCGTAGTTAAGGACCGGCCGGCCGCTTGCCTTGTATGTTGCCAACAACGTTTCTTTGTATTTTCCCCATGTGCTGCCGGCTAGCGATTTGAGGACTTTATTGCGGCTCTGTACTTTGGCTATTATCGCGGTCGTATGAAGAGATAAGCAGCACAGGCTGTCGAAAGTCACACCTAAAATCTTAGGGTCATTTACAGTCGGAATCTTAACGCCATCGACTGCAATATTGGGGTCAAGTCTGTACTCCTTTGTCCAGTTTGTGAAAATGGTCGCCTTGGATTTAGTGGGGAAGAGTGTTAGGTTCCGTGCAGCGAGGAAGCGAGAAAGGTCGCAGAGATACTTGCTTACGTTTGAGAACATGCCATCGATTACATTGCCCGATGTCATTATCATCCTGCGGAACCCATTTTGTAAGTTTTCCCACCGACGACCCCTCAGGTAGTTCTCCTCTTCAGTCCTGGAGGAAGCGTAGATTTTTTGATGTCCTCAGTTTTAGGTTAAGGTCATGACGCTAAGTGCTGCGGTGTCGTGCACTTTTCGGAAGCCATGCTGGTGGATTGGTAGGCTCAGGTGGTGTGTGAAGATTGGGAGTAGCAAGGCCTCAAGTGTGTTCACCAGTTACATTATTGGTCCAATATCGGCCGTTCCGATAACTGTACAACTCCTTGATGGGAAAAGGACGAGTGCAAAATTGCAGAAAGCCAGTATTGAATTTAAGGAAGGTTTTGCTATGAGTTTCATGGAATTGGCAGGAAATCATTACCATCTGTCAACATCGTGTGAAGAAAGCAATCGCTTGGAAGCGATCAGCATTGTCAAATAGGCGAGGAAGGATTTCCTATCAGCACAATGCCAGGTCACACACTTCGGAATGGACATGCCAGCTGCTTCGGGACCTTGGTTGGCAGGTTTATATCCATCCACGTAATTTTCCAGACCTATCACTATGTGATTACTATGTGTTCATGTCTGTTTTTATAATCTTTGCTCTCGATTCCGGAGGTTCCGTCATATATCCGTCGTTCAATCAGGAAATTATGGACTCAGTCCATTCAGTAATGAAATTGTTAAATATCATTTTAATACAATTGTTTATTATTATTTGCTCATCGATTTGGACAATAGTTTTTCCAGCAAAGTATTCCCATCAGGCCGCTCTCATTACGAACTTCTCACCAACTAGTAAATAGGCGCAAGTGGTAACCATTTGATGTCAGGTCAGAATTATAAGATGGATGCTTAGAAGTCTGTTAACCATGCTTCTGGAGCTGCTGACGAATCACCATGATATGTGTGGCTTTCCGTCGTCCATTATGGAACACAATTCTTCTGTTTTTGGCCACAGCTGGCTTCTTTGCGGTATTGCAAAAGCCGCGGAGTTGGCCTCTAATGCACCTGCAGACAATTCCAAAGTCAACATCTACGTTGACAGCCAAGCAGCAATCAAGTTAATAACCTCGTATCGTATATCGGTCAGAAGTGTCTTGGGAGTTCTACTGGGTGCCAGGCCACAAAGGCATCGAGGGCAATGAAATAGTGGACGAGATTGCCAAAAATGGTGCACGGCTAACATCCGAAAACGTGATCAACATTGGGGAACCCATGTATTGACAGAAGCATGGTAAAGAAAATACAAACCCGTTGGCTCTCGATAGAACACTGTAAGAACATGATGGGAATACTAACTGGTCATTCTCTGGTGGCGACACACGCCCGCAGGATGCGGATGACAGATCGAGAAGACTGTAGGAAATGTTTAGAGCAGGGCACCAGGGAAACAATGGAGCATCTCTTGTGCACTAGTCCCGCATTGGCAAGACTACGCTGTAAACATCTGGGGTCCCCATGGTATGATATACTGAAGGAGGAATCGACAGAGAGGGCAAACAGTCTGTTGAAATTCGCGTCAGGCGCAGGCATCCCAAAGGATGACTACTTCTCTTGGACCTAGCAACTGAACTCCACCTGGCATCACGAAGGACCAAAACAGGTCTATACGTGGCTTACTGGCATATCAGATTAACCTAACCTAACCTATTTATGACAATATGTTTTGAAAGAAATATTCTTGTGAAAAAATTGGGTTTATCATTAAAAAATCGCTTAAAATCATTTCTACATGGATCGTCTACACACATTATACATAAGTATGAACCATAAAATAGCAACTATCGAACTTCGGCCAACACATTGAACCTAATGAAGTGGCAATCTTTTGACTTACTCACAAATGACACTTTACGCTGTCGCAATTACTGAATAGAATGCCGCAAGAGAGCACAATACTCGTTTAATACACTTTGTGGTAAACATGCCAACACACACACATGCATATGCATTTAACATTTATGTAAGTGTGTGTAAGTGCCCGATGCGGCTTGACTCGATTTGCTTGCTTGAATTGTGCTGCATTGCCACACCCACCACACAGCAACAGACAAGATTGAGTACAGCGGAAAAAATGTAATGATAAATATGTAAAAAAAAAAAACAACAACAACAATAGTAACAACATACCTTTTATTAAGCCAACCACAGTTGGATGCTTCTCCATACGCACTTCTTGTCCATTGACCTAAAAAAGCGAAATAACAACAGAGAAAACGGTGAATGGCACAGTTGGCGAAAAAACAACAAAAGCAACAAGTTACATGAGTAAAAAAAAAATACGAGAAAATATAAAAATATAAATAAAAAGACAAAAAAAATATAAATAAAAAAAATAAAATAATATAAAAAATATAAATAAAAAAAAACAAAAAAAAAAAAAAATATAAAAATACAATAAAAAATTAAAAAATGGAAAAGATAATGCAAAAGCGTAAATAAAAGCAACAAAAAAATTATAAATAAAAGAACATAAATAATTATAAAACATATTGAGCGCATTTGTGTGTGTACAGAAAAGCTGCGCGCATACACTGTTATTGTTATTATTGCCTCTCAAGTGTGACTTGACAGTAAAAGCAGCTATAAAAGTAACAACATCGGCCCAACGTGAAAGGGCAAAGAACAAGGGCCAAGAGGGATCGCGGGAAGTGGATTGTATATTTCGCTTTTTACTTTTTATACCCTAAACAAGGTACAAGCGTTGAAAGACCCGTTAAAAGAGGATGGATGGACACACTCCACCTCTTCGTCGATTTCAAAGCTGTTTTTGATAGCACGAAAAGGAACTGCCTCAAAAGCACAGCAGGTCAAATCAATGCGTTGATCTACACCCTGAAAATGCTAGACATTTTCATTACCAATTATCAGTCACACACTAACCAACTTAGTAGGGTTTGAGGCCCGTTTAAAACCTCTGCCGTACTTTGGGTCCGGCACACGCTTGCAATGCAACTCTACATTCAACTGACAATGTGTCGGTTCTTCGCGCATTTGGGTTTTAACCACAACCACCACGATACTCTCCGAGAGGTCAGTCCGCATGAGCAGTTTGGTGACCAGGGGTTGGACCCCATGCACTCGCATATACCACTCACACAGGAAGCTTACCCTAATTCTCAATTAAACCACCGCCTCTTTAAAAAATTAACGCACAAACGACCCTAACTGTTCGGCATTCCGACTGGTGAAGATCATACCGCTAACATCTAAACTTTCATCAGTCCAGTTGATTCCCATAAAATCCCAGATACCTAAAGTCCGAGTATATCGGACATTCTGCAATCACATGCACCCAGTCTTCTACCCGCGCCCCACAAAATCAATCCGACCTATCAGATAGGTGCCTCTGATGCAAAAATACATTCAGAGGCCCATGGCCTGTAATCGGAAGACCAGACTCAAACAAAATCTGATGTCTGGGTTATCCTCAACAAACGAACGTTATGTACTCATAAGTCACTCGACTAACGGTCTTGCCACCTAAACCTAACCCTATCATATAGAATCCTCCGGCTTTCTAGATATCACTCACGTCACTGTTAACAGTCATAACTTCGAAATCGTAGATAATTTTGTCTATCTTGGAACCAGCATTAATACTAACAATAACGTCAGCCTCGAAATCCAAAGCAGAATAACTGCCAACAGGTAGTAGTCTTCGGACTGAGTAGGCAATTGAGAAGTAAAGTCCTCTCTCGATGAACAAAGACCAAATTCTACAAATCATTCATCCTCCCCGTCCTGTTATATGGTTCAGAGGCATGGGCGATGAAAACATCTGATGAATCGGAGTTACAAATTTTCGAGAGAAAGATTCTGCGGAAGATTTCGGGTTGTTTGCGCATTGGCAATGGCGAATACCGCAGTCGATGGAAGGATGAGCAATTGTCGGAAACAAAGGCATAGGATGATATAGCGATCAAGCTGAATGGTTAAAATCAAGTCCATGTATAGAAACATTTTTTTTTTATTTGACAAGACATCTTGTTAAACTCTCCGAAGATGTTTTCGAGATCCGACTTATATAGCATATTCGTTTTCAGCTTTATTTATACATACATCTAATTGCTATAAGAAGTGCACCTGTGAAGGGTATTAAGACTCTCCTGTTTCATATACATATGAAAATTTTATATACTTTATTCCCTGCGCGGTAAAAAAAAAAAAAAATTATCAAGCAACAACAACACAATATGCAATAATAACAGTAACAGTGTTTGCGGGTCGATCTTTTCGCTCGCTTTTGAAATGTTGCCTACAAAAATAATAAGAACAAGCCTAAACTTAAGTATTATAAAAACCAAAACAAAAATAAAAAAAAGATATAAAACGACACAAATAAGAAAGAATGCCACCAACAAACCTTTAAGATCATATCGCCGGCAACTAAGCCAGCAATTTGTGCCGCTCCACCTGGTTTAACGCTTTCAACAAAAACTGGATTGTCGCCGGAGACCTGCAATGAAGGAGAGATAATAAGTAATAAGTAAAAAATGCTTTTAATGACTATAATTTCAAAAGAAAAATTTGCAAAAACAAATAACCTACTTTTCAAAAGTCAAAAGCAAAGCGTAGAAAAATCAAAAAGAAACAGAAAATAAAAAAGATCAAAATACTTGTATTAAAAAAACAACGCTGCTGCCTAAATACAACTCTTAGTAATTTTGCTAAAAAAAAAAATATTTGCAAAAATATAAATCACCGTTAAGAAGATTAGACATTCGCGTCGCTAGTACGGGTTTCTTTAAAGCAGAACCTTGCGGTTCCCAAATGGTTTCGTCCAGGTCCATAATTCAAGAAGATTCTTCATGAGTATGTTAAATTCGACGAATTATTATATCAGTCAACTCTGATAACGACCAGGTCACGAAAATTCGAAGCATCCATTAAAGTGAGAAGGCGAACCATCCCTCCCTAGTCTTGTGCGCTGTGTTTGGAACCCGCCACGTAAAAAAAATCCTCGAACGAGAGACCCCCTTTTGATGACGAACATGGTAAATGTATAAGGATTACGATTTAAGAGCATACACCTGGAATATTCAGTCCCTTAATTGGGAAGGTGCCGCTGCTAAGTTAGTTGATTTCCTCGTAAAAGTAAAGGCAGACATCACCGCCATCCACGAAGTGCGATGAACGGCACAAGGACTGAGACGAGTAGGTTCTTATGGTACTTACTATAGTGGCCATATAAAAGAACGCAAATTCAGATTCATGGTGAAAGAGACTTCGAGCTTGGAGCGCACCTATGAGAGCTGACCCCGGCACAATGGCAAAATCTTGCTTGGCGACTTTAACTCCGGGGTGGACAAAGAAGGTATCTATCGCACAAGGGTCGGTAAATTCAGCATCCATGGTAAAACATCCCTAAATGGGTCGAAGGTCGTGGCTGATCAACTTGACAGTCCTTGGTCGGTCGAAAATCCGGGTCCGTTAAGATTACGTAGGCTCGCCTGTTGTGAGAACGGTCAACTCTATCTCTAACTTATCTACATTTATTGAACAAGTAGAAGTTGAAAGTGGATGTCAAGCTCCAAAACGAGTTGTAGACGGAAAGAATATTTTTTATGCGATATCGATCTTGCGGCAGCAGAAAAACTAACTACAGCCCAGGCCGCACTCCCGTGAAGGCCAGCTATCCAGTAGTAGAACTTACCAAGAGCAAAGTTCCGAACTAATCGTTATTGTTTTAACGGTTATCAAGTAAGGTTCAGATAAGTTGTCATCGAGGTCATCCAACGGTAGGCCCAGGAAACGTACTGTATCACAGGTTCGGACCAAAGGGAGAGAGCTATCAGATGTGAATAATAAGCTGGGCATGCAAAGAGGTTGTTAGAGTCATGCGGGCACTCGTTGCATGCTGGATATAATTTTGATATGTCGGGGTCAATTCTAGATAAGAAGGAGTTTAACCTGCTACAGTATCCAAAACGTATCTACGTAAGGATCACTCCCGATGCTTTAACTCGAAGTACGTCACGTACTGAGAGGGAGAGATGAAGATGTTAATGACTTCACTGTGAAAGCAGTCAAGTTATTTGTGTCCGAAGTCTGGTCGGCGTATTGTCTTGTGCCGTCGACGTAGTTGAGAAAGGACCTGTTGATGTTCCCAGGAGGTAATTCTTGGAAGCATGCGGACTTCACTATGCAGATGTTCGTCTCCCTGCGGATAGGGGAGACAC
>CM050325.1:98228415-98259687 GCA_027475135.1 Bactrocera correcta
AAAAATTTTTTTTTTCGAAAAATATTTAACATAAATATCTAAAAATGCCAACAAGTTTTCTAAACTTACCAAATTCAGCTTAAATACTTTATAAAACACTTGATGAGATCCTCTCAACACAATATTTTTCTTAAAAATATTTTTTTTATTTTAATTTTCACTAAAATATCACTTGTTTTATTTTTTTTTAGTTTTTCACAAATTAAAATTGTTTTCTTATAATATTTGCTTTTCAAACACTTTTTATTTCATTCGTCGCATTTATTCACAATATTTAATTTTCTATAACGATTGAACCACAATTTCGCCTTTAAATTTTCGCGCTTGATCTTGCAACACTTCGGCCAACGCATGCGCGCGCTCTGCTCCACTCTGGCAAGTCGTTTACTACGTTTAGTTAAACGTTGCACATGTGTAAATAATTTCACAAATTTGCTATTTTCTTGTTTGGCTTATCGTGTGCAATTCGCAAAACTTCGCTCCGTTTGCACAATCCACTTTGGCTTTCTTAATGCGCATGCGCGAGCGTTACTAAGAGACGTATGTGCGCGCCGCTCAAAGACCCGTGTTAATCTGAAAATTGTTATTACCAAACACATTAGCGTTTGTGGCTGAAAGCCTTGCATTTAGCCGAAATTGAGTGTAAGCTTGCGTGGCGGAGCTTTTTGAGTAGCTTTCTCGAGTGAATGCGCATTGTGTGGGAGGTATTCGTTGCCTGTTATGTTTAAAATTACTTTCAAATTTGTAATGTGAAAAGTTCTTTGTACTTTTATTTATTTAAATAAATTTACAGACAGACTAGGAAGCTAAGAGATCGGTCTGCTTAGGCCTTCGTCCCAACTTTATATTTTTATATAGTTATCTTACTGCTATGAAATTATGTGTGGAATTAAAAAATTGTTTAGGAAAATGAATATATGTGACCTGGTCTACAAAAAGGGAGCTAACGTGCGAAAACTAGTTTTCTGGGAAACAGCTGTTAAATACAAACAACTCGTTTCGTCAGTTTCTCGTTATCTCATTAATTGTTCTCCTTTCCAGAGGCTTCAAGGACGTCCAGTAAGTGTTGTTTTTGGTCGGAATATTATTATAGTTCATCGTGTAAGTTGCTAGTGTGGAACATTTAAAAAAGTAACACTGAAGAAGTGACGTTTACTCTAATACCGCGCAGCTGCTCTTGTCTTGTTTTCATTCGTCTCTCTTTCCGGATGTTCTGTTATCACATTTGTGTAAGTGTTTCTATTAATTATCGTCTTCGCATTTCGCATGAAATGAAACATGAGTGTTGATGAGGAGTTCAGTGCCGTATACGGACAATATTTCCATGAAAAGGATGATGAAAACAATGAAGAGAGCGATTATGATGATGACGAAGTAAGTGTATCTCAGGCAGAAGATGATACCGAACAAACTTTTGTTAAGATTAACCTGTCTGTTGTTGAAGAATTGTTGTAATAATAAATGTCATACGCTGATACCACGGGAAATGATCGAGAGTACGCGAAACAATTGTTCTCTTCTTTCTCTACATTTTTAGGGAACTTTCAAACAAGTTATGACTTTTTGGATTCTATCACGTGAAAAAGCATCTCATCTTCCATCCGAATCAAATAAAAAGTGAAAATTGATTTTTTGACACCTAAGCCCCATTTCCGTAGACCAAGTCACATAGGATTAAATATGTAATTTCGGTGTAGTATTTATAAAACATGTTTGAAAGTTCAGTCAAAGCTTTACGTTATTAAAGCATTTTCAGCTATTTTTGCGAGTAAAAAAATCAAACTCTAAATTGCAGCTTAAGGTTCATAGCCCCTATTTCGATAATAAAATTATAATAACTACAGCAGTGGAAAGTTTTGCCAGAAGCAATTAACTTCACTTCTAATTGTACCAGGCCACAAAGGCATCGAGGGAAATGACATAGAGAACGATATTGCCAAAAATGGTGTACGGCTAATATCCGAAAACGTGATCAACATTGGCGAACACATGCATTGTCTATACGACGATCTAGACAGAAGCATGGCAAAGAAAATCAAAGCCCAATGACACGATTATTCTGGATGAAAAACTGCAAAATTCATGTGTAAAACGGTAGATCGGAACTTCCGTGTCATATACCACTTACAAAATTCTTGGTTTGAAGCAGTATCTAAGTTCTGTTCGATAAATAAATCGCTTTTATACAATAATAATTTTTTTACGATATTTGACATTTCGGTCATTCAAAAGAGTAAACATATTAACTCTCTGTCATCGAATTCAAATCGCCACACTCACATGCTAATTTCAGGACAAACGAATAGCGCTCAAGGTTAACGAGTAGAGAACTGACGAATCGCAGACAGCTAGAAACAAGAAAAAATGTTAAAATCCGCTACACTGAAGCCCTACTACCCTTCACAGGTCTGATTTGAACAATATGTTCGCGGTTTCTAACAATGCCTTATATGCATTCATAGTTCTCCATCCCGGCTCCCGGCTCCAGAGCGACTCCGCACTGAACTGAATTTTAATTTTAACTGCCGTTAGGTTTAAACCATAGCCACCACGAATATTCCCAATGAGCAGACTGCAAGGGCTAACCGTTCTGCAAGGGGCTAACCGTTCTCCAGGGTACCATATTTAAGACTCTGGTCATAACTTGCAGCTTTTGCTACCACCAGTTGAGCACCCATCAAACTTAATGATATTTGTCGCTTGAACTTCAAATATCTCTTCATTAGAAGGAATTTCATTAAAAGTCTATAGTATTATATCTGTTCAAGATAAGTATTTTAGCATTATTTCTGATAAGACTATGCTGATATTTCGAGCTAAGCTAAATAATAGACATAGTACATATTGGATTTCAGTCGCCTCTTACGAAGTCTACTCCTTTAAAAACTAACACCTGAGAAGAGTCATACCGCAGACTCCCATGATTGCGGTGAGATGAACTCTGACTTCAGCATATCTCTTGGGTTATAATCTAGGCTTAAAAACTGATAGACTAGATTGCGTTTATACAGACGAACATGTTTTAGTTGATTCAGCTCGTCACGCTGGTATTCCGACATTTCCTTTTGGGTTTTACAAAGTCGTGGCCATAATTTAAGAATTTGTATTGTAGGTTGTATTGTAGATTTTGAATTATGAATTCACGATATTATCCAAAATAAATTTAATGATCTATGCCTACAGCGCAGTAAATGAAGAGATCTTTTGGGATTTTCGTAATAATAATTCGATTTTATTCCGGTCTATGAGGTTTTAAGCCATTCCGCATTACCAAGTAAAGTTAGATATGTTATTTAGTAAGATAAACCAAACAAAAAACAGCATACTCGTATGGTCTCACAACCCAACAATTTTATTTTTTTGTACAGATACTATATGACTGTTAAACACATAACCTAAAACGCATATGAAGTGTTGCAATGGTAGCTCTATAAAAAATTTTTCTCGCCGATTTTTACAGCACGATGAGTTAAAAATTTGTCAAAGATTACTATAGGGGAAAATTAAAACAACTATCTCAGCTCTTAAAAGTTTACCTATGTTTAGGTACGTATAGACTTTAGGGACTAAAGATCGATATGGTATCTTATAACTTCGGAAAGAAGCTACAAAAGGAGCCCTTGGGCTTATGAACACGTACCAACTACAGAAATAGACACTGAACCCAAAAGACATTAGATGTGTTAGTTATAGATTTTCTCCCCGTGGCTTAAGGCTAATTATATACACCGAAGAAAGTAGTACTTTTTTATTCTTCAAATTAAGCAGACATAATTAATTGTTTGATGGAATCTTTTCGAACGTTGCAAACAGAGACAATCTGCATATTATTCAACGGGAATACGAGATTATTTTGCTTGGGATTTGTACACTTTTGAGTTTGCCACAAAAAACAATTACCAACTTCACTGTATAAATCATTGGATCAAAAATTCCTAAAAAAAATTGTTGAACAGCAAATGAGGAAAGAGCGCTGAAGCCCAATCAGTTGGGTCTATACAGCCATAACCAGAATATATGCAAATTTTTATGCCATAAAGTAATTATTCAGATTAATGTTCACTTTTGCAATAGGAGAAGAAGCACTGAAGCTAAGTTCATTGGGTCAACAAAACCCGGGAATAGATCAGATCTAACCCCGCCAAAAAAGTTTAGAGCTTGTTTTAAAGTTGATTTTTTAAAGAAGCCTATATGTAAACAAAGATCGCCAAAATAAAAGCTGCAAAATAAGTTCCGAGCTAAGCGAACGAAAAAATTGTCTAGAAATCATGACAGATCTCACGTCTCTACCGTTCGCCGTGAAATACTACTCAAGCTTGGTCGTGACACTCTGTCGAATTGGGTACCCATTTAAGCGGTCTGTCAGTAGACTGCTCACATTCCACTTTAAAAGCAGAAATGTATCGAAATAATAGAAAATTTTGAGAACAAAACATAAATAGCTCATTTAATAATTCATTTTCGATTAAAAGCTTCCATTCATGCGGTTTCAAAATAATTTCAGAACTGAACTCAACTGAAGGGTAAATGCACTCTTACAAATAAATTTCAATAAAAAACTTTTTTTCGATTTCGCGCATACGAAACTATTTTACGAACATAATTAGACAAATTGCAAGACAATTACTGTTTTGGTTCGAGTTCAGCGGGGAGTCAACAGCTGCGTTCATTGCCAAAAATCACCGGCGGTCGCTGTGCGTCGGAGGGACGCTGAACTTTTACAGCCGCAAACTCAATTTTATTGTTTTTTTTTTCATCAAATTTACTATAGTTTATTATTTAGCACAATCAGCTGCTCAATTACTTATTTGTGTGTGTGTGTGTAGGCGATCGAACAGAAGCTGCGGCTGCTAAACGGATGCTGTCAAAGAGCAATTGTAAAACCGCCGCCGCTGTCAAGTAGTCAAATCCGATGCGCATACATATTCTCTATAGATGTGTGGGTGTGTGTGTGACATTTGCTAGTGTTATGTATGTGTGCTCTGTGAGTCGCACAGTTAATTATAATTGACGTTATTGAAATGGCAAACAAACAATTGCGTGCAAGCGCATGTGTGGCCAGTGGGAAGACGCGGCTACAAGCCGAGACAGCAAGAACTGCAAAAAGCGCTAAAACGCCACATACCATATATGTGCTAAAATATATATATGTAGTTGTTTATAAAATTTTCTGTTTGCCCGCAAACAATGGCTCGTACACACACACTTCCTCCGGCTTATTTGTTTGTGCAATAAAAAGCTTTGCACGCAGACTTGTCATGCTTGCTTGGAGCTCAATTATCTGTTCAATGGATTTCGACAACGCTGTTGTTGTGATTTTTGTATTTTCTCAAATTTTTTTTTGTATTTTCACAAAGGTGTGAAAAATGAAACCATAATTTGCTTTATATACAGAAGCCGCTACAAATTTCATACAAAGAAACTCTTATTTATATCCCTGCTTTTTGTAGCTTGCTCTCAACTTTTTTGTGAAAAGTCATCATTTGTGGTATTTTGTGCTTTATTCTACATAGAAATTATGGTTACAATGGTGATAATAGCAAATAATTTCATTTCGTACACTCTCGCCTTAAATTGTTTGTGGGTCACTCGGTTAAAATGTCATTACAAGCTTAGCATTGTCTCGGTTATAATGAACTTAAAACCATGAAAAATAAAAATATTTTTTTATCATCAATTTTCTTTTAGGTAATGTAAAACTAAGTTTTATTGTATGAAAAAAAATGTGTATAGTTTTTTGTCTTTTCATGAAAGTTGTGAGATTTTGGTTATTTAAACAGGTTCCTAAATTTTTTGTTTGTCTAATTTTTTAGCAATCATTCAGTGGTAATTTAATAATGAGAAAAAAAATTATGCACAACTGTGGAGGCAGTGCAAAAAAATTAAGAACCGGCCGCTGATTTTTTTAGGCGCAAATCGTAAATAGCAATAAATTGTAACGAAGTTGTTTTGTTCGGTGTACTTTTGTAACTCATTATATCGAAAAAACACTAATTCCGATTTCGCCGAAGCCATAATACCCTGCACAGGTGCCTTTTTTAAAGTATAGAAGGATATAAAAAGATCTTTATTCCGTTTTTGAACGGTGAGTTTACTATATACGACAGTTATATGCTATATATTAACCCATCTCAACAAAAAGTTCAAATTGTAATCGATTGCAGACAATAATATTGGCCAAATTCTGCGAAGATATTTTGTAAAATAAAGACAGTTTTCATATAAGCACCTGAGTTTGTGCGGTTCGTTTGTACAGCAAATCTTCTTCTTCTTTACTGGCGTAGACACCGCTTACGCGATTATAGCCGAGTCAACAACAGCGCGCCAGTCGTTTCTTCTCTTCGCTACGTGGCGCCAATTGGATATTCCAAGCGAGGCCAGGTCCTTCTCTACTTGGTCCTTCCAACGGAGTGGAGGTCTTCCTCTTCCTCTGCTTCCCGCGGCGGGTACTGCGTCGAATACTTTCAGAGCTGGAGTGTTTTCATCCATCCGGACAACATGACCTAGCCAGCGTAGCCGCTGTCTTTTAATTCGCTGAACTATGTCAATGTCGTCGTATATCTCGTACAGCTCATCGTTCCATCGAATGCGATATTCGCCGTGGCCAACGCGCAAAGGACCATAAATCTTTCGCAGAACCTTTCTCTCGAAAACTCGCAACGTCAACTCATCGGTTGTTGTCATCGTCCAAGCCTCTGCACCATATAGGAGGACGGGAATTATGAGAGACTTATAGAGTTTGGTTTTTGTTTGTCGAGAGAGGACTTTGCTTCTCAATTGCCTACTTAGTCCGAAGTAGCACCTGTTGGCAAGAGTTATCCTGCGTTGGATTTCTAGGCTGACATTGTTGGTGGTGTTTACGCTGGTTCCAAGATAGACGAAATTATCTACAACTTCAAAGTTATGACTGTCAACAGTGACGTGAGTGCCAAGTCGCGAGTGCGACGACTGTTTGTTTGATGACAGGAGATATTTCGTCTTGCCCTCGTTCACTGCCAGACCCATTTCTTTTGCTTCCTTGTCCAGTCTGGAGAAAGCAGAACTAACGGCGCGGGTATTGAGGCCGATGATATCAATATCATCGGCATACGCCAGCAGTTGTACACTCTTATAAAAGATAGTACCCTCTCTGTTAAGTTCTGCAGCTCGAACTATTTTCTCCAGAAGCAGGTTGAAAAAGTCGCACGATAGGGAATCGCCTTGTCTGAAACCTCGTTTGGTATCGAACGGCTCGGAGAGGTCCTTCCCGATTCTGACGGAGCTTTTTGTGTTGCTCAACGTCAGTTTACACAGCCGTATTAGTTTTGCGGGGATACCAAATTCAGACATCGCGGCATAAAGGCAGCTCCTTTTCGTGCTGTCGAAAGCAGCTTTCAAATCGACGAAGAGGTGGTGTGTGTCGATTCTCCTTTCACGGGTCTTTTCCAAGATTTGGCGCATCGTGAATATCTGGTCGGTTGTTGATTTACCAGGTCTAAAGCCACACTGATAAGGTCCAATCAGTTTGTTGACGGTGGGCTTTAATCTTTCACACAATACGCTCGACAGAACCTTATATGCGATGTTGAGGAGGCTAATCCCACGGTAGTTGGCGCAGATTGTGGGGTCTCCTTTTTTGTGGATTGGGCATAGCACACTTAAATTCCAATCGTTGGGCATACTTTCGTCCGACCATATTTTGCAAAGAAGCTGATGCATGCACCTTATCAGCTCTTCGCCGCCGTGTTTGAATAGCTCGGCCGGCAATCCATCGGCCCCTGCCGCTTTGTTGTTTTTCAGGCGGGCAATTGCTATTCGAACTTCTTCATGGTCGGGCAATGGAACGTCTGCTCCATCGTCATCGATTGGGGTATCGGGTTCGCTTTCTCCTGGTGTTGTGCGTTCACTGCCATTCAGCAGGCTGGAGAAGTGTTCCCTCCATAATTTAAGTATGCTCTGGGCATCGGTAACTAGATCACCTTTGGGGGTTCTACAAGAGTATGCTCCGGTCTTGAAACCTTCTGTAAGCCGCCGCATCTTTTCATAGAATTTTCGAGCATTACCCCTGTCGGCCAGCTTATCAAGCTCTTCGTACTCACGCATTTCGGCCTCTTTCTTTTTCTGTCTACAAATGCGTCTCGCTTCCCTCTTCAACTCTCGGTATCTATCCCATCCCGCACGTGTTGTGGTCGATCGTAACGTTGCGAGGTAGGCAGCCTGTTTTCTCTCCGCTGCGACACGGCACTCCTCGTCGTACCAGCTGTTCTTCTGCACTTTCCGAAAACCAATGGTTTCGGTTGCAGCTGTACGTAAGGAGTTTGAAATGCCGTCCCACAGTTCCCTTATACCGAGTTGTTGACGAGTGCTCTCAGAGAGCAGGAGTGCAAGCCGAGTAGAAAAACGTTCGGCTGTCTGTTGTGATTGCAGCTTCTCGACGTCGAACCATCCTTGTGTTTGTTGGCGTGCGTTTTTTGCTGCACAGAGGCGGGTGCGTATTTTGGCTGCAACAATATAGTGGTCCGAGTCGATGTTAGGACCTCGGAGCGCACGCACATCTAAAACACTGGAGACGTGTCTTCCGTCTATCACAACATGATCGATCTGGTTGGTGGTTTTTCGATCTGGAGACAGCCAGGTAGCTTGATGTATCTTCTTATGCTGGAATCTAGTGCTACAGATAACCATATTTCGGGCCCCGGCGAAGTCGATCAGCCTCAGCCCATTTGGGGATGTTTCCGCGTGGAGGCTGAATTTACCGACCGTAGTGCCAAAGATACCTTCTTTGCCCACCCTGGCATTGAAGTCGCCAAGCACGATTTTGACATCGTGGCGGGGGCATCTCTCATAAGTGCGCTCCAAGCACACATAAAAGGCATCTTTGGTCACATCGTCCTTCTCTTCCGTCGGGGCGTGGGCGCAAATCAGCGATATGTTGAAGAACATCGCTTTGATGCGGATTGTGGCTAGACGTTCATTCTCCGGAGTGAATGATAGTACTCGGCGACGGAGTCTCTCTCCCACCACGAATCCAACACCAAACTTGCGCTCCTTTATATGGCCACTGTAGTAAATGTCACAAGGACCTACTCGTCTCTGTCCTTGTCCCGTCCATCGCATTTCTTGGACGGCGGTGATGTCAGCCTTTATCTTTACGAGGACATCTACCAGCTGGGCAGCGGCACCTTCCCAATTAAGGGACCGGACATTCCAGGTGCATGCCCTCAAATCATAGTCCTTATTTCGTTTGCCATGGTCGTCATCAAAAGGGGGGTCACTCATCCGAGGCTTGTTGTTGTCTTTCATTGGGGGTGTTTTTTTACGTGGCGGGTCCCAAACCCAGCGCACAACCCTGCAGGGGTGTTTCGCCTTCTCACTTTAGCTCGCCTTCAAACGGATGTTCTTAGGCTACCCAGAGGATACTTGGTCAAAGACCGGAAGTCGTGAGCTGCTTGAGTCATATGTAAAAGAATCGTTTCTGGCCACTCCCAAGTGAATGGCGATCAGAGAACTTTCCTCACTTGCGTGAACTTCTACACATGACTCCATCCTCCAAATGCAGCAAATCTACATTATAGTTTTCTGATAACGGTTCCGACAAATTCCTGGCGAGAAAAGGGAGTGTGCAAAATTTCAGATCATTACCTCAAAAATTGGGGAATAGTTAGTGGACAGACATGTACAGACAGACGAACATGACTAAATCGACTCAGCTCGTCACGCTGATTATATACAATAAATGTATGTATTTTATAGAGTCGATGTTGCTTTCTAGATGTTTTTGGTATGACCTTCATCTCCTTCAGCAAATTTTATTTTAACTCTTTGATCGATTGAAACAGGTTCCACGGAGCTTTAATTTCAGTTTGGCGATCACGCGGAGCTAAATCTGGGGTATACGGGGGTTGATCGATGGTATTCAATCACAGTCGTGGATCGATGAAATGGTGCTTTATCATCGTGAGAAATCCATGAGTTGTTCTTTCACAATTTCAGCGGTTTTCGACGGATGTTCGCACGCAAAAGCCTCAATACGATGAAATAGACCTCCGTATAAACAAATGTCTCATCGGCAGTTGTAATCCAGCAAGTATACGCTTCATACCAAAAATATTCAGCAGAATTATTCGAATGGACTCGCAAGAGATTTCAAGCTCTCTTATTATCTCTCTAACACTTGCCTGACGATTTCAAGCACCATATCCTTCACTTTTTAAATATTTTCATCACTTGAAGAGATCGAAGATCGTTCAGAGCGAGGCATGTCTTCAACGATATTGCGAACGGCTTTGAAGACTTTGTACCACTCGTAGACTTGTGTTTTTGAAAAAACTGAATCACCGTAAGCCTTTTCCGATATTTTCAATTAAAAATTTGCTAAACTTTATGGAATTTACTTTCTTCGAGTAAGCCCGATCTTATCTCATACGTAACGCAGCAAATTTTCTTCTCTAACTAGTCAGCCTTAAGGGGCCTTCGATCATTACCTGTATTTATTTATCACAAAACTTAATATTTTTGGTTTTTGGTTTTCAGAGAATTTGGACCAGAGATATCTTGCTCACCGCAAGCACTTTTTTTTGCACGTCTCTCTGCAGATCATCTACAGGAGCTAGGGAATCCAATATTTTTTTAAATAATTAAATTAAATTCTGTTTAAGTACATTTTTTCCATTAATGTATAAAATAAAATGCCTCTTTGGAAAAAATTCACAAAAAAACGCGTTTTTCTGCCTCGCAAGTGGATATAACCCCTTAAATGATTTAGCAATATGGATTATTGACTTGACAGCTTTTTTACTTGTTACTCCTTTCTAGAGCAAAAAGCCTCTATAATACTTTTTTTATAATTTTTAATTGGCCAGAACATTCTGAAGACAATTTGAAAGCACTTTTTGATGAATGCTTGAAGTCTTTGAGTCTTAGAAAGAGATACCAGCCGCGTTTCATTTCAATACAACAGCATCGACTTCTTGAAGATTATTTAGAGCTTTGGTATCCGCTGCTCCTTCAATTGTTAGAATGCTTCCGAACTAGCAGAAACTGTCGGCGAACTCGATTTCCTGATTGTCAGTCTTTATGTACTTAGCTTCTGCTGGAGTGACTGACTCTCACGGAATTCGTTTTTGCGTTAGTTATCTCCAGTATTGACTTTTTCGTTCATGTCGCAGATTGTGTGATATAAGGCAAATGTTTTCTGCCAAGTCCTCGAGTTGCGTTGTGAGATTCCTTACGATACCTCTCCCTTGTTTATGGTGAACATACTCATGTCATCGCCTAGAATGCTAGCGAAGAAAAGAGGAGAGAAAGTGCGCTACAAAAGTTTAACTTAGCTTTACATAAGTGTTAAACTTGAAAAGTGGTCTGGTGCACAAATCCAACGTGCACAGAATCGAGATTTGAAACTGAATTTCATCGTAGCACTAATAAGATATAACTATTTTTATTGATGGTGAGATATAATTGTGGTGATTTGACAGCTAACACTTTAGGAAATTCTACGTCTTAAAAGAAGATTGTTTATATGAATAAAGAAATGTGCACATGCGTTTAATTACCATTCCCATCAATTCTGTGGGATATCTGAAGGTATCCGCTCCTAAGTGTTTTCGGGTTGACATCCACTTCATGTTCTTCCATACAGCAGATGGCGTCTGGTAAGATCTCCAACCCTACAGCATGAACGTCAATAGGGCAATGGTCTGTTAAAGCCGACACAAGCAGGGAAAGGCTAGTCTTATTGAGAGCAAAGTCACTAGATCTCTTGCGATCAAGCTTGCGCCAAAAAGCTTTTGGCGAATCTGGCTTGGAAGGCACTGCAATAGTCAGAAAGTCTGAAGCTGGAGTTAATATAGAGTTCCTGACAGTAAAGGTGCAGAGGCACCAACCTTCCCCACAAGCTTTGACCCATACGTAAATAAGCTCACTGTCCTTCTCCTCCAACAGCTGTGGTAATCTGAGTTTACAGTGAATGTAAATCTATATACGTAGCATAATGATAACTTACTGTACATGTGGATTTCAATACACAAAAATAAAATTACTTACACATTTTAACGCCAGCTTTGATTGACTTATATCTGGCAAAGCAAATGAGGAGGACTATTTATTAGCATCTTGTCACATAAGAATGAAATTTAAGCATTATCTTCATAGCTGAAAATTTCCATAGCCCACTATGAAATATTATTTAATGTGTAAGTGTTCAACGATGTGTTTTTATCCTTGTTCACTTTGTTATATTTTTTTTATAATTAATTAGTAGCTTCATTAGAAAGATAAAGAAATTAGTTCTTATAAAAGTAATAATGTTTACCTTACAAGTTAAAAAAAAATAAGATAATAATTAATTATTATGCTTTATCAGTCAGTAATGAGTTTCTTATATTTACTTCTTTTTTCCATTTAAGCAGTCGACTGCATTCCTCTTTGCTTTACCGCAGTGTAGCTCTTTATACTAATTAGCGTTTCTCATGATAATGCACCTCATGACAAAGGGCTGTAACATCCCAAAGGGCCCATGGAATGATGTGTGCTTGTGGAAAACCTTCTAGGCGTCGTCGTCACTGTAAATATGTATGTATATACGCGAAGTAGTCCCTCAGTTGAGATATTGATTTGAAATTGTGCATTTCTCCTTACCTCCCCAAAAAGCTCCACATATTTAAGAGCTGCTGTTGATGGCCCAATATAGTATTTAGCTGTCAAACAAAATGAAAGATCGGAGTCAAGTGCTTGAATGGAGATCATTTTCATTTGACGATATATCTTTACGAAATTTGGAATGGATTATATCAAAAAAAAATCCCTGGAGATCATACTTCTTCATACATGTTGACTGTTATCATCCTTATTTTTTTCATGTTATATTCCATAAAAATAATTCTAGGCTTGTAATAGAGTCGATCACCTTTAGCTAAGAGTTGTTTTCGACTGTAGATAGAAAGCTTAACACTGGGGAACATTTTTGGGATTATTGTCTGGGGGGTGAGAAATTCCAAGTCAGGGTGATGGTACTAGGTCAGTATAGTAAAACCCTTAAAGGGTTTGGCGTTCGAAGGTGTCAGTTTTTTTTATGACCTTTTAAATTTTTTCCTTATCTTGATGTTTTTTCGCTTAGTTGTAACATTTTGGCAAAAATGTAGTTTAACATTCGCCCCCCAGATTAGCTATTGTATTGTGTAATTGATTAGTAGCTTATGCTCGTTCTAATACATGTACCAAGTAGAACAGTGTAACTTCTAACTTCTCCTTCTATTTTCTTCTTCTATCTTCTTCTCCGACGTTCATTACAGTACTGCGATAAAAAAGTAAAGTGAGAATATTATCGTGGTGTGGTATGTTATGAATTGTTTAAGGGATCAAAATTTCTACAAATAATACTTGAGCTTTATCCACGCAAACGACGCAGGTATTTCATCTGAAACAATCAGAAATATATGGTTCTTAATCACAATGTCACCAGGACCATCATTAGTTCTTCTCAATCTTTTGCCAAAAACTTGACTCACATCGTTAAACAACCATCATATTTTAATGATTTGGCTTTGTGCTTTCCCTGGTTATTCAAAAAACTCAATGCCGTTTTGACACGATTAAGGAGAAGGCTAAACCGGAAATAGGCTATTCAGATAGTTGCGAAAACTATAAAAAACGTACGCAGACATGCGATCTATTAGACGGGAATTATTTCAAGGAGAAAAGATTAATTTGCAAGAAAAAATAAAGAATTAACATTTTATAAAAAAATTCACCTTACTTCAGGCTATGCGAACTTTTATCTTATGTAGTATACCCCGTACCAGACATCCGATGACGATTGATTATACTCCTTAGACTATTAGCAGAGGTCATCATCGAAACAGAGTTTTGGTCTGATAGATTTTAGTCTATACTCACTATCTGCAAAAGAGTGACTCCCAACTATAGAGTCAAACAAAGTGCGCTGATCGTGGTACTCAAGACATGTACCGGGACTGAGTTTAGCATAGCAACTCTGAATTCATTTTCATAACATAACTCTTCGAGAGATTCTGCAGCTGCAAAAAGAGCGGAGAGATTAAAAAGCATAACAATGTGGCACCAACGGTGGCAAACTTCCTGCAAAGGACTATGGACGTCCAAACTGTTGCGGACGTACATTCGTGGATAAATAGATAACAGATAACAGGAGCTAGTTTTCTACCTGACCCAAATACTCAGTGGCCATGGGTGCTTTAGAAGCTACCTATGCAAATATAATACACTTTAGCATATTTAGTCCATATTGTGCGACGTGTACAGAATGTATAGAAGACTCTGAACATGTACTCTATCATTGCCCTCAGTTTTCAAGTTCCAAAAAAGAAAATTTTTCAAGTACAAAAGAAAAGCTGTAAATCAAACTTGGGGGTCGCTTCACGGTGGAAAGTTTAACTATGCGCGAGTCCTCTGTAAAATAGAAAGCTGGCAGAAAAACGGCAGATCTAATTATGATAAGATTGAGAACTTTTCAACAGATTAGGTGTCAATCATTCGTAAATATCTTCTTTATTCCCATGAAGTTCAGTGGGTCCGTGGGAAAGACGTCAGAGGAAAGTAGGTTAGGTTTAGCAGATTAAAGTCACACACTCCGGCTTTCGATGCTTTTTCCTGCTATTAAATGAGGCTCTTAGAATATATTGCGCTTAAATTAAGAAATATCCGAAATCTCAAAGATTGAGGTTTTGATACTTCTTAGCTCCTTGCAACAAATTCTAAGGTTTATAGCTTCTATGCTTGAATGATTCTCTCTAATTTCCCAAAAAAAAAAAAAGAAAACGAGTTTCTCCTTACATCACTAGTAACTCAAAGCCCAGCGCTGACCTTGATGAATGAGCAATATAATTCAAATAGAAACCATTAAAATAAATAACTAGCTTGTAAACCTGTCCACAACGTGAATTAATAGGTGACTATATACTTTACATTTTATCACCGTACTCTGCCCTAGATTACAAACAAAATTTGTGCACAGCTGAGAAAAATACCGAAATCTCTGCAACGAGTTGGTGCTTTGAGTTCTCACACACACACACTCACACCAATAAGTAAAGCATTGTTTTAGCTCACACGTGAATATGCAAATTGAGCGCGCATTGTGCATAGCCGCTCTTTCTCTCAAGCATAAGTTTGCGTGTGTGTGTGTGTGCGCGTAGCAACTCTGCGCATAGCCCACCTGCGATTGAAATTGGCTTAGCAGAGCGGATTGCGGCGCGATCTTAGCCGTACCGCGCCATTGTTTATATACGTGTGTATGTATGTATGTGCTCTTAAACATGCAAATGTATTGTAACTGTCGGCACCTACCGGTGTGAAGACGATCTGCTGTGCGCTGCATAGTCAGTAGAATTTAGACACCGCGATTGATGGAATACACGCGACCAATGTTACGGATGTAAAGTAAATTAACGGAAAACTCGCGACGATGAAGAACGAATTTGCGAACGGTCGGGAAAATGCTTCATATCTAAAGAATGACTTTACACACCAAGAAATACCGCGTGAAAATGAGGAGGACCTCTTTGATTCTAATGACATTTACGCTCATTACGCGCCGTCGGTGCGTTTATTGCGCATACGAAAGACTATAACGGGTTCGTGTGGCTTCCATTTGACACGCACCAAGTGGGATCCCTATCCGTGGGTGCGTATGAGTGATGCCAATTGCTTCGTTGCGCAAGCTTAGCCATTAATCTAGCTACTATGCGTTCGGCTCTCAAGCGCTGAGCGCAACATAAATCAATACTTAGATACATAGTTGCCTTATGCAATTGTGTAATATTATTTGTTAACCATTTTGCATTGCCATTTTCACTCATGCATTCGTTCTCGATTTCCATTGTCATTAGGTGAGCGCGGTCGATGCACATACCGCAGCGGAAATGAGCGGTCTGCAGCCGGGCGATTGTGTGCTGGAGGTCAGTAAGTTCCACAAAAAGCATAAAAATTTAATTTTAATGCAATAAAATGCAATTAACTGACAATTGTTATTTCTTGCATGTGTGTGTATGTGTAATAGCAGTGTCTGTGTTAATGTTTGTTTAGCAAAAAGTGAAAAATTCCTACAGCATTCATTCATAACTCGTTCAGACAGCTTTTTTTGCTTGAAATGTAATAAAATATATTTATTTATTTTTTGGAGTTGAAAGTATGGTAATTCAAGAATTTAAGCACAAACGCTTAGAAGTGGAAGCGTTGCAAGATTATTCAAAAATAAAATTAGATCAATGCCGGAAAAAATTACCAAAAAATCGTAAAATACAATAATATGCGCATATTGTCACACCTATCATACTCCTGAGTTGGTGACATATTAAATAGAACAAAAGGCAATACTAAGATGTAATAAAATACAAATAAATATAAAAAAAACAAGTAAGGAAGAGGTAAATTCGGTTGCAACCGAACGTTTTATCCCTTGGAACTTGCAGGTATGAAGGCCAGAGGAATAGCTTCAGATACATAAGGCCTATTGGTTATATAGGGCCTTGAGCACAAAGATGCATTGTTATGAGTAAAATATGCTCTGTAATTTTTATTGCGATATCTCACATCGTGGCCGATATATCTATACTAATATTATAAAGAGGAAAGATTTGTACCTATTTTTGTATGTTTGTATGTTTGTAGTGAATAGGCTCAAAAAGTACTGGGCCGATTTAAAAAATTCTTTCACCAATAGAATGCTACATTCATCCAATTTGACATAGGCTAGATTTAATTTTGAAAAAAGTGTGCGATGCCGGGACGGGCTGCTAGTAAGGTATAAAGTCACTTGGCTTCCCGAATCACTCTCCAAATTTCAATTATAAATCTGTTACATTGACCAATATTTTCGATCCAAAGTCAGCCATAGGTTCAAATAGTCGGTATATAGGGGCTTGAACAATTTTTGTTGGATATAAGCAGTTTATGGTCATAATATGCCATAAATTAAAGGCATAATTTCGTGGAAAGTTTTATCCGGCATATTAATTCCGACGAGATTTGTCCACTGGAAAGGAAAGAGTCAGATGGAATTTAAAAATATGTTATATGGAAAGTAGGCGTGTTAATATTATTCACATGTTTAATTTGGTTGAAATCGATCGGTCGAGTCACGAGATATGTGATTTCCCCCATCGTCCAATTTACCCACTGCCTCCCATAAAACCTTCTCACACCATCTCGGAGATAAAATTTAATGTCTCTGTCGTAACTAGTTATTGATTTATTGCACTTTTAGTAGCTTTGAATAGTACTGTTTTATGTGAAGTGAGCGGAGTTTTCATCCGATTTCATCCATTTTCACACTGTTGATAGGAGTTCTTATAATATTTAAAAAAAATTTCAAATTTTTAGCCCAAAGATGTGCCGTGCTACAGCTATCCTCTGTGCCAACAGTTCTATATCTTATTTTAGGGCTTAGTTATGGCACTTTATAAGTTTCTCTTAATGGTGTTGTGTGGGCGTGGCAGTGGTTCGATAACGTCACCCAAACTCGTAATTCTTTTTGTTCTAAGTGACCCGCATACCCAGTTTCATTAATATTTTTCAATTTTAACTCAAGTTTCAGCTTGCACGACAGCTTAAACAAAACCATTGTACTCTGTAGCCATATGTTGCAGGAATGTTAAGATATAAAAAAAGTATTAAAATATGCAAAATATGATAATATGCGATAATTATGTGATAAATATTTATGAGATTGAAAGATACGAATCTGTTAACTATGCTAAGATAAAAACAAGTAATCTAAAAATATATATTATTTCTAATATACAAATGTCCTCATTATTTCTAAAGTTTTTTTTTAAATAGTACGAATTTAGAAGAGAAACTCAACTAGATTTGTGTGAAGGTCAAAAATATCAGATCTCTTAGGCAAAATTTCTCAGAATGATCCGTAGCACAATTGCCGCAAATGCGATTTTTCCATGTTTTCGGCTAACAGTAAATGAACTCGCTTTATTTATACTCATACATACAGACTACAAGTATAAGTAATGGATTCTAGAGTCTCTGTTTCTACGCCGTTTCCCCCTTTTGTACTATTAAAGAACGAGGTTGAGTAAAAAAGCTAACAATTTTCTTCCACCACAAAACCTTTGGACTAAGTGCTCGGTAATGACGTAGTTTACTATGTGTATGACGTAGGTCTTTCTAACAGTTTCAATTACTAAATTCCTTCCCGAACGTCACACAAAAACCAAAACAGCTGTCTAAATGTCATACTCCAAGTCTCACATGACAATATTAGTTTTGTTGCAATCAACATGCTTCATTCGTAAACTTTTTCGCGCTAATATTGTTACTCTAACAAAAGCTTGTTTAGTGACGCTTACAAAGTATTTAACAAGACTTTAATGACATTATATCATTACTTCCCCTTTTGTAAAATAAGTTTAAGTGCTTTTTAAATGTCGTTGTTTCTAAGATAATCGCCTCAAACAATAACGTGCTTCATATTTGATGAAGATATCTTGTTAAAAAAAAATATTTTCCATACCTGTACTTGATTTTATTAGGGCTGTTTATGAGGTAGCTATATGGCGGTTTCGGTGATGAGCAGTTTTTTGTTGTAAACACGACGTGTACAATTTTAACAAATTTTTAATAATTTTAAAATGAAAATCGCAAACATACATAACAAAATTTTTTAGAAATCTTTTCAGCAACGAAAGAAAGCAATTTTTAAGACTTCCGAAGTCAGCTTTTTATTTTTGTGACCATTAGAGTTTAGAAGATTATTATGACATTGGCGGGGACAAGGCACTTCTTATAGCGCTTACTAAAATCGCCAGGACATCCATGCCGTATACGTAATTTTTGGTAGAGAAAATGGCAACTTAATATTGAAGTTATTGAGATGGGTTATGAATTGTCCTTTGTGATGCCATAAAAAAAGAAAACCTCTGATTCGAACTAATAATTCAGTAAAGCGCGATGTGGCCAACAAAAATTTCCATCCCAAAGTATATGCCACCAAGTGTTTAAGTTTTTATGCCTTGATATCGCAAACGGCTGGACAATCCAGAAAGAAGTGCTGAGAGGATGTCACCTCGCCTGCTTCCAAAAATCTTCTACAGCTAGCGTCCGGTTAGAGTCTTGACCTACAACAAGGACGCTGTTAGAACTCCCATAACTAGGAAGAGACATGGCCATAAACTAAGAATGATTTATATAAGTGCTGTCAGAGGTCATACGAATATACAAAAGAATGCTTCATATTTTTTTTCGATTTTTTTTTTAATGTTTTATCACCTTAAAAAGCTTTCAACGTAACTTTTACTTGGGAAATGGTATAAATTAATATATTCAAGTGCTTTGAATTACATGTTGTATATGGTATATGTATTTGAATGGCAAACTTTTATTCTTCTAGTATTTTTCCCCTCTTTCACCATTCGCTTAATATTTGCTTTTTTGCTTAGCACGTTTTGAAATCCCTTTTAAGAAATATTATAGCGAAAATTACAACCTTTCTTTAAAAAATAAAATCTAGAAATATAAATTTCTAACAATAATATAACTTCTTGCTGCAGTTCTAAATACACGTAACAATTTTCACGATTTTTATAAAAGCTAAACTAAAACCGGCTCAAGAATGTTTACAATCGAACACACGCTCTATTAAATTAGTGCCAATTAAAATCTTCTCTGATTTGTGCAAACATAAAAAAAAATTTGCTATAATTATACATCTTTTATGGCGTAATAATGTCATAATACTTGTACATGTGTTGTTTTTGCGCTGTTTTTGTTGTCATATTTGCCTGCAATTACTTTCGTTTTATAATTTTTTTTTTATTTTTTTTATAATTTATTTTTAAATTGTTTTACCTTTGAAGGGAATTTATAATCGTTAATTTTAATCTGTTATATTTTCAGCGTTTGAGAAAAATACTGTTGAAAATACTCACTTTCATATTTTCCATTCATGCCTCTCATTAATGCAGTTGTGTTTTGAGGCAATCATACACACACACACACATGATCGTATATATACTAAATGTATATAAATATAAATATTATTGTAACGCGAGTTGTAATTATACGCCGCACATATTTTTGTGATTCATATGCAACTCGTGTTGAGGCCAGCAAATGCATGCATTTTGTTGTTTTTGCGTTTGTCATTGTTTTGAATTTGTAAACAATTGTGGCATTTTGTAATACGCATAATGCATTGGCAAACCTGATATCTTGGCATGCATTCAATATTAACTTATTTTTGGAACACTTGTTCTGATTATAATATTACGCGCTTGACTCAGCTTGCGAAATATGGGAAATATTCATTTTATTTTAGCTTTCTTCAGGTAATATTTTAGTTAGCGTACCAGCGTTTAGCAATAACTTCGACTTTATTCTCATATACCATTGGTTCTAAGGAGTCAGTTATAGAATGAAAAGACTTTAAGAAATCGCGCAAAAGTTCTTCTCTTTAAAATAGCTCTAGAATTGCTAAGCAAATCTTTAGAGTATAATGATAGATTGGTCAAAATATTAGATACTCGAAACAAATCAAAAAAAAAAAAAAATTGAATATAAGTATAGCTCATGTTTTTTTTTGGTATAGAAAAAATCAGGTATAATGGTTTATACAAGGTCTGTCGCAAAAGAAATAGAACTTTTTAAATATAACTGTTTCTGGTGGCGCCACATATTGGTGCGTATATAAAATAAAAAGTTTGATCTCTTGTTGACATTTCGTAAAAATTTTAAGACATTTGGATTATTACAATCGATGTTGTCGATCAAAAAGTGACAGCAGCTCAAATGATGGAAAAAGTTTATGGTAATCAGTGCCTATCCCGTAGTAATGTGCATGAAGGGTTTAAGCGATTCCAAGAAGGTCGTGAGGACCTCTGTTACGATAAGAAGTCGGGCCAAAAAAAGTCGTATTCAGAAGTCAAAAATAAAGACAATGCTGATTTGTTTTTACGTTTCCGAGAGTATTGTACACCGAGAGTCCGTCCCACCTGGCCAAACGATTAATGTTGTTTCACCTTGGTGTTATGAAGCGTCTTTTGTGACACATTCGTCGTGCCCGACCAAAATACCGTGAGTCCGGGTTCTGGCGCCTGTTGCACGATATTGCGCCGTATCATCGGTTGATGGTATTAACCATTAATCACTCACCCTACTGACCTGATCCGGCACCCTTTGATTTTTACCTATTTGGAAAACTTCATTTGCCCATGAAAGGACACTGGTTTCAAGACATTTCAGCTATCCAAAAGGAGGCGACAGATATTCTCAAGAGCATTCCGAAAACTGACCTTAAATACTCATTTGAAATGCTAATTGACCGGGCTAAACGCTATATCGAAGCACAAGGAAACTACTTTGAATAAAAAAAATAAATTTTGAAAAATTTTAAATTTTTTTTTTTTTAACAGTCCTGTTTCTTTTGCTACAGACCTTGAACTTCTTCTTGATTTAAAATCTCCTTAATGCAACTCAAGCGAATTCTACTTATCTTACTTACTTATTGCTCAAACAATAGTATACTATATAACGATTCACAACGAAATATACATTACAGAGTGCAATGTAACAACATTAAGTCATGATCCACATTGTAATCATCCTTTATAATTCCCTGCGTTTATTTTCTGCATCTTGTTTTCCAATTATGCCAAATTCTTTGTAGACTTTGTCATACTTAGCGATACCATTATGCAAAGTCACGTGGCTTCATCAAATTTTTCTTAACACACAATTTCCCATCTTTATGTGCAAAACACAAATATTTGTTGTCACAAGATATTTTATTGTTCTACACGCCTTTTCTATTGTACAAGCATAAGTACATACTCCATTCACGCCAAACGCGAAAATTGTCGGCAAATATTTTTGTTTGCGATTTTATCATATATTTTAAGAAAAAAAATTAAATTTTTTGGTTATTTTTAGAACTGGAGTTTAAGCCATTTTTAAAATTTTTCTGAGCTCTTCTTATTTTCAACGTTGATAATACTTGAAATATAATGCGAATAGGCACGTGATTCCCTCTGATTTTGTACATTTTCCAATATTATTAGAAAAGTCGATGGCAATGAACTGAGAGAAACTGTTTTGATCTCGGTCAAATAGTTTGTGAGGTTAGCAATTCCATCTACTTTTATATATGTGGGTATCATAATTTGATAATCATATATAAACTTTTATCTATGTAAAGTAAACTTTGGTGAAGAAAACTATTATACTATAAGTAAGAGTATGAAAAAATTTATAATATTAAAATGAATCATCATAATCCTAACAGAATTAGAAGCTCCAATTCTGGATAGTCTACAAGTATATTAAAAAAACATTCTTAAATCAAATTTATGTCCAGAATCATTACCGTTTACTACTGGTATAAGTATTATACGCAGATTGTTCGACTTGGACAGAAATTTCGGAGTTGCTCTCTTTAATACTTTAATTAGAACTTCTTCTTAAAGAGGAGTCGTTTTAACTCACTAAACCTACAACATTACTTAGTTCTAACCAAAAAAAGACTTATGAAATTTTTGTGTCTAACTCTACTTTAGCTTTTCTTTTTTTTGGGGTTTTTGTTCTCACGCTTGAGTTCTGATTCTAGACATTGAAAAACACTTAAATATTAATCTTTAGTTCTTAAAGTTTGCTTTGGGCTGATCTACATCGATAAGTATATTTTAATTTATTTCACAAATCAAAGATGACAGCACTTTGATTAAACCCCAAAGTAAACAGTATTATTATTTGTAGTTTATTATAGCTGTAACAACAATATTATTGTATTACTCAGTTAAAAAATTACATCAAGTCAGTGTAAAAATGATGTTGATTTATTCTGTTTTATTTGCGGTGAATTTATTAAAGTTAGAAGTAAAAAATTTACTTTATCAACAAATTTTAAACTTTGCGAAGCCTATGAAGTCTATTTCAACCTAAAAGTTGAAATCAAAATGAAAATTGGGTACCTCACTTCGTAAATTGTAAAATTACTTTAGAAGGTAAGAAAAAAATCGAAAAAATGCTCTAATTTCTACGAAAGCAAACTTTAACCGGAAAAAAATTTCCTTATTTTTGTCATAGGAACTTAACATGTAGATATCAGACCCAAAAATCGTGTTGACCGGTGTTATTCATGGCAAAGAGACCACTTAGTTAAGAACAGAACAATTTATACAAGCAATACCAAAAAGTTTTTAGTACATTTGAGCAGATAAATAGTGTCATGATCTGTTAGAATACCTTATACCTTCATTCAATAAAAAATATTTAAAATTTTGCTTCGTCATTTACTTCTATATATTTAAAATATATAATTCAATCATATTTATATAGCAACTGCGAATACACCTAGTACAAACATACGTATGTATGTATTAATATTACGTCTTGTACTGAATTAATTATCAAATTGCTTTGAAATTGCACGAATAATATTTCACACAAGATAAAAATACCCGCGACAATCTTAAATAAATATGTACAGATGTTTTGCGGAAATATGCGCTATATATATGTAAATACAGACACATATTTTCATGTACATATACATTCACTACTTGCACTAAAGTGAGTTGTTTTGGAAATTCTTAAAGGGTTTGCTTAACACATATTTGCAAATATTGCAGTAAAATGTTGGATACATACATAACGTATATGACTACTAGAGTGGGTCGATTTTTCTCCCAAAAAATCGGGTATACGTGAAATGGTCTAAAGATTATTCTGAACAACTTTGCCTAAGAGACCATGAATCTAAAACGGGTTTTAGAGCCAGCGATTCCTAAGGTGAAGTTTAAAAATGCTGAACAATCGGTTCCCATGTGATAAAGGTAATTGTCCGATCTGATCGGTTCCGAAAAATGATCTGTATAATATCAGAATGCATCTACGTATTAGATTTCAGTTAGATTAAATTTTTGAGATAATTGATGCTTAAATTTTTACGATCCCTAAAAAGCTTCCGATTAAAATGCTAGCTCGAAACCGGTTTTAGACCCATGGTCTCTAAGGCAAAGTTGTTCAGAATGATTCGAAGACCATTCCACGCATACGCTATTGACCTTTTTTTTAACTCTCCGTAAATCAGCCCGCTTAATTGAATACATGGATTTTCTCTGGGAAAAAACAGCCTTTTTTCAAAATGTTTTTTTCATAATAAAAATAAATATTTTATTAGATTATTATTACAAACTGTTAAGAAAGAAATTCTGAAATTTTTGGGGAAAAAAAAATATTTTATAATCGGCAATTGCGGCGCCATTTCCGATGATCCTTCGGAAAAAAGATACACGGATCCGGTAATTGATCATCTAAAGTGAAAAAAAATTTATTTTAGTCAAAACCTTAACTTAGAACTTGGACAAAAAAAAACTGAAAATTGTATTTTTGGCAGACATTTTTACAAAAAAATTAAAATTTCAATGAAAATTTTGTAACATTTTGTTTTAAATAATTGTAATCGAAAAAAATTCTTCGTCCAAGTTTTTTAAAAAATGTATTTCAAAAAAAAATTTTTGCAAAATTTCATGAAGATCGTTTGAACAGTTCTTGATAAATCTTGCCAAACAATTTAAAAAACGCTTTTAAAAGTTTGAGTGACAATGAAAGTTAGCCTCGATCGCAAAAGTTCTGTATCTCCAAAACTATTACTAGGATCAACTTGCATATTTAGGACAGTATTCAAGAGATGTTGTAGATTTTAATAACATTATATAAAAATTCAATTTTTGAAACCCGTAAACCCATGTAACCCCTTAATGTATATTTATAGATACAGACTATAAGTAATGGATTCTGGCGTTACTGTTTCATCAACGTTTTGCCACTATTATACTATGTAGTAAGGAAGATAATTTAACGATGTTAAGTAAAAAAGCAAACAATGAATTAAGAACGGTAATGATCGCATTCGATGGAACGATGAGCTGTACGAGATATACGACGACATTGACATAGTTCAGCGAATTAAAAGACAGCGGCTACGCTGGCTTGGTCATGTTGTCCGGATGGATGAAAACACTCCAGCTCTGAAAGTATTCGACGCAGTACCCGCCGGGGGAAGCAGAGGAATAGAAAGACCTCCACTCCGTTGGAAGGACCTGGCTTCGCTTGGAATATCCAATTGGCGCCACGTAGCGAAGAGAAGAAACAACAGGCGCGCTGTTGTTGACTCGGCTATAATCGCGTAAGCTGTGTCTACGCCAATAAAGAAGAAGCAGAATGACTTAATCTACTTTATATATGGCATAGGTTTTTCTAACTGTAAAAACTGTTTTAGCTACTAAATTCTGCCCCGGATATCACTCAAAAACCAAAACAGCTGTCTAAATTGTATACTCTAAGTCTCACATGACATTATTGCTTTTGTTGCAATCAACATGTTTCATATGTAAACTTATCCGAGTTCATATTGTTACTGTAATTAAAGCTTGTTTAACGGCGCTTACAAAGTACTTAACAAGGCTTTAATGACATTAAATCATTAACTCACTATTTGGTTTAAGTAAGCTTAGCTGTTCAAACATCGTTGTTTCTGAGACAGGTGTGTTTTATAACAGAACTAAGATAATTTTAGTATTTGCATAACCTAGTGTTAGAATACAAAGAAAAAGTTTACCACTTTTCTTTTGAAGCAGCTTAGGGGCACTTCAAACTCAAGTAATGTACATATTTGATCAAATTCCCGTGAAAAAATTTGCGAGAAATGTAAGTTGTAAGAACTTCATTGGAAAAAAATATTGATATTTCTATAAAAACACTTTCGCTTAAGAATTTCCAATAAAACATCTGGACTCTATTCCGGTTACGGTTATTGTGTAGTCTAATATTATGACGACTTTGAATACTAAGTATTGGGAAGAAACCTAAAGTGTACCTGTACTCTCAAAGTCAGTGTGTAAAAGCTTATAAAAAGAAATCTATTTCGAGGTTTTCCCCCTTTTTTAAAGAAAAACCACAGAAACTTCAAATTTTTATTAGCATCCACAAAAACATTTTTTAACATTTATTTTTTAAAGATTGTCTCTTTCAAATGTTGGCCGTGGCTCTGTCTAAGATGGTTCATCCAATGAGTCTAATTTTCAATGACCCTTTCAACATTTCGAATGGTAAGTGGCAATTGGCACGCGTGATGGTTTTCTCCAAGCCCTAAATCGAAGCGGAATTGTTTGCATAGACTTTAGACTTTACATATTCCCGCAGAAAAAATCTAACGTTGTAATATCAGACAATCTTCGGAGCCGATTGATTGGCGAAAAAAGTGAAATTAAAAGCTTTTCTCAATAAATCCACTCATTGATGCGATCTGTGAGAAGTGACGTCGTCTTATTGAAATCAAATTTCGCCGAAATCACTATCTAATCTGGCATCAAATTGTGGAGTATCATGTCGCGATAACAGTCGCCATTGACGGTCATTTTTAAAGAAATATGAACCCATGATTCAATCGGCCCATAAGCCACACCAAACCGCCATTTTTTCTGGATGAAATGACAGCTCTTGAATATATTTAGGCCACTCTTCGTCCTAAATGCGGCAATTTTACTTCTTTACATACCCTTTCAGCCTGAAAATGGCCTCATCGCTGAACAAAAGTTGGCTCGAAAACGGCGGATTTTCTTTCGCAACCTTTCAAGAGCCCATAGAGCGAACCGATGACACTTAGGAAGGTTGAGCGGTTTAAGTTCTCGATAAGCTGTATTTTGTATGCTTTCAATTTAAGATCTCGACGAAAAATGCGCCAAGACATTTTATAGGTTAGTCATGGCTGCTACAAACGGCACCGAATCCATTCTACACGGTATTTGTGTACACTCTCAGCTACGACGGCTATGTTAACTTCACTGCGTTCTTGTCGTGGTCTATACGGTTGAATATTATCCAATAATGAATGCAAAATTGAACGCTTTATAAACGCTTTTCAGGCATAAGTCTTTCCATGATAAAATGCCAAACAACATTGAACAAAAATAACATGGGAGTTTGACAGGTTTCTTGCTTGATCTGTTAATAAAAGCTATTGAAAAAAATTACCTCTAATGGATCACCCGTTAATAAATTTCTATGCAGCAGCTTGATTTTGATCGATCAGTTTGTATAGCAGATAATGCTCTCCTAATTCCAGTTTTTTTAAAGATAATGAATTCAAGGCGCTTTTTCTATACTTGAGATCTTACTACGAGAGGTTTTTGGCTTCAAATATTTGTCAAGTATGTATGAGAAAGATTGAATTTAACATAAGCAGAGCCAATGCTGGAAAACATTTCGGAAGTAAATTTTAATCCAATTAGTTTGGAAAGGGATGCATGAGATATTGCACAAACTGGCGGAAACTAACTGACAAAACACTTAACCTGCTAAAAATTACAAAAAAAAAATTATCTTTATTACAAAAATTATAATCACTTCCGTTAAATTATCGTCGAAAAGGCTAATTATTTCCCGAAAAATAAATATTTATATAACGATTTCACTAACTAAACTCCGTACTCACATAACTACACATATTTACTCATTATAAAATCACGACTAAATTATAAGTGGGCAGAGCATTCTCAGCTGAACATTCTGTTTAAAACATTTTATTAACAAAGGTCACTCTATAGTTTTTTTTTTTTCAGTTTGAAATGTGTTACGTATATATTTTCCGCATTTCCAACATTTAGCGAAACACTTGCTCAGGCATGTAATGAAACCCTCTTGCCACCTTTCAGCCGCTCTTGCACCAACACTCTTCGAGTACGCACTCTACGCAGCATAGAAGTTGAATGAGCACTTAATCGTAGACAAGGTCAGGTTCAGGGAGCAAATTAGAATCAGTTACTTACATACTTTTATGCTACACACATACATATATATACAAAGCGATATAAACAACCAAAAAATGCGTCTAAGCAATTAGCTAGCGAATAAAACCATTATAAAACAACAACAAAGTGTAACAACAATAACAAGTAGCTGCGGAAGCTGTGTAAATTAACAAACTGGTTTCCAAATTGTAAAGCATTTAGCTCGATAGAAAAGCTCCCGAACGAGTGTGTGTGTGTGTGTATCTAAGTACACTCAAGTAAGCTTAAAGTGGGCTTAGCGCGTGCAGTCGATAAAGCAGTTGGATCAGCAGTGAGTTTGATTTTTCTGAGTAACGAAAAATAAGAGAGACAAGCACATCTCACTCACTTTGCATTTCTGACACTTAACGGTAAATAAACAAGTGAATAAAATGTTACCACGCATTTGCTATGAAGCTTTACCGGCACAATTGTCGCTCATAAGTAATTGACTTACGGAAATAGTTTGTACTCTGGCCCAGGAATGCCATGACTATCAGAAGATAAAACCAAGAGTAAACACAAATATAATTGGAGCTATGTTACAAAAGTAATAGCAATAAGTCGGTGTCATTGTTTCGGCTTTCAAGCGAAATGTCGTCAATTTAAGCCATCGATTTTCCATTTTGCGGTTTTGGCACCCAACAAATCACTAAGCGTTGCGATCGACATTTCCGGACGAACGTGTCAAAGCGAATGTCAAAATGCTACACAGGATATATAACTAAATATGTATATACATATGCTCACTCGCACGTATACGCTTATAGCTGATATGTCTGTGTGCATAAAACTGCTTAAAAAGCTAGCTGTGCATTTATATCTATATTAGAGCGGGTCGAAAATTCAGTTCTTTGGGCAACGATGTTCAGAAAGATCTGTAGAGCATTTCCCGCATACGCTATTTTTTCGTTTTTTGGCTCCCTTTAAATAGAGCCGCTCATATATATGTATATATACCATATTTGTATATATCCCCACATATACACATATTTTCAAAATAGTAGACCGAAAGAGAGACAAACGACGCCATACTTTTTCCCGACCTTTTTACATTTCTCTTCAGTAAAGTTTGTCATTTCGTCGTGAAAAGATATTCTATTCAACAATCAGTCGATATTGTTAATATATACTGCCGAAATTCCAAGTGGGTGGCCTCAACTTTAAGATTTGTGGTCGTCATAATCGTCCTGTCAAATAGACAACACAACATTTTTTTAGAAAAAATCGCTTAGGTAACATAGCAAATAAATTGAGTTGGCTGGCGGCATCTGGTTCACGGTGGGTCGATCAAATAATCGTCATTAATTCACTGCCAGCTGATTTCTTGAGTTTAGTTTAGTTTTTTTGTTATTTTCGTAGCAATATAGTTTGAGAACGGTCGTTTTTGTCATTCTGAGTACCAGAATGTTGTACGTCTGGCTCCGGAGTTAAGGCCAGGTTCCTCTAAAAAACATAGTTTTTTTCAATACATTTTATTTTTATTACAAAACATGTTGAGTGATCAATTTGTCTTACATATGAAAGTACATATATTAAGTTATTTGAAAAAAAATTTTTTTTCCTCAAAATGACGGTCAAATGGCTGCTGAAACTCATCCGATTCGTAGGTAGATGACATCATTTCTTGGAAAAGAATTATCTGTAAGCAAAAAATCAAACGGTTTCATGTTCCATATCGAATTAGCTATGGCCTCAAGCAAAATGAAACATTTTCAAAAAAAAAACAAAATGGTGGACTTTTGAATTTTTTTAATCCCTTTTTCACTTTTAATTGTTTATTATTTTTTTTTTTTTAATAATAATGAATATTCCTAGTTCTGCTTGAGGCCATAGCCAGGCATCTGAAGAGTAAAAAGTCGTTTGGTTCATATCGACAAGTGCAATAGTTTTGAAATGAGAGTATCCTGCATGCGAAAAAACGTGGTTCGAAGAAAAATCAGTTTAAACCAAAGGCAAGCAGTAGCTGCCGCTACTGAAGGCGTTCGAGCGGACGGATTTCCCGCAGCGCTCCGCACTCTCTTATACCTGCTCTTCGGTCTTGTTGACCTTCAGTACTATTTCTACGAGTACAGTAGTACAGTAGCAATTTATGAAAAAAATATTTTGATTTTTTTTTTAATTGTTTGGAGGAATCTGGCCTTAAATCTTTTGGTCACTACTGATCTTTAACAATTTTTGAATTTTTTTACCCCTCATAATGGTTAATAGTATGTTTTTGTTGCGTTACACTATAAAGAGAGAATTAAAGAACTCGATTAATTAGTATATAAGCTTATTAAATTATTATTAGGGAAGAAACCAAAAATATGAAAGCGAAAAAGTAGAACAGAATCAGAAATTGTATCTGTCTATAACTAATTTTTATAACCTAAACTAGCACTGCTTGTAACATTCGGAAGGTAACGTTGGAGACCATACGTAGGTTGCTTTTATATTTCGGAATTTGACAACCCTTTCGTCGCAATCTTTCAACCCACAAGTTTATCGTAAAGTTTGACATTTTTAATGGTATGCAAACTCAGAACCTTTCGTATATCACGAGCGCTATTTGTGTTATTTATGGTAACTTAAACCAGGAAATGGAATCAAATCGTGAGCACATTCGCACGGTTAGAACTTATGTCGCGGATTAGCTCATCAAAAGTGCGTGGATGAACTTAATTACATTTTGACGAGGAAGCTCTATAAAGTACTAGTGTTCATCGATAGTATAGTGACTTCAATCGAAGTCGTGGATCACTGCTAGACGAGTTTCTACTATTGATCCTGTACGCAAACTGATATTACAAGATCGTAGTGTGACCTAGCGTGAGATTGCTACTATATGGGCATTAATGGGACTAGTATGCATTAAATATTGCATGAATATTTGACTGTGCGTAAACAAATTTCCTTAATCGCTTAAAAAAAGACTCGTGCCGATTGGTCGAGAGAAATTTTAACAAAACACGAGAGCGAGGCTTCAAAACACGGATATTACATCGTGAGGGGTTTTAAATGGTTGATTTACGCATATACGTGTGGCAACCATAACATTGGAATAATGCAAAACTGTAAATTCTGTGTGTTATACAACCATTTGTTTGATAGTTGTCTTTCCAAAAAACAGGTAAACCAACCACCGAAAACGTATCACTCTTCATCACGGCTACGCGAGCTCTCACACATCGACTGAAACAACTGCTTTTTGGAGCACTCAAAACAACGATTTGATGAGTCATTCTCCGTTCAGTCCTGACTTGGTACCGAATGACTTTTTTATTGCTGTTCAAAAAAGGAAAAAAAAAATAAAGAGCTTAACGTTTTTCGACACCTGAAGAGGCGGTTGATGCGTTCAAAAGAAATATTTTGGAGATACTTCAATCAGAATGGCAAAAGTGCTTCGAGTAATAGCTCTAACGCATCCAAAACTCTGTAGTTCTTAATAGATAATATTTTTAAGAACAATAAAGCGATTTTCAATGTTTAAAATTTG
>CM050325.1:98260187-98291382 GCA_027475135.1 Bactrocera correcta
GTAAGTCATTAGGAAATAAAGGAAATATAGGGTTTGTTCGGAAAGTAATAGGACTGAGTCGATTTAAAAAAAATGTCCTAAAACCTTCAAAATAGGCTCCTTCTTCGTCGATGCGGCGAGATTTCCAAATCATTGAAGGCGCCACAGAAGTCATTCTTGACCTTGAGAACCGAGGTGCATGACGCTTGGATGCCCTCTGTCATCTCAAAATGCTTCTCTTTTCATCAGCCTTTTCAGACAAGGAAACAAAAAAAGTTTGGGGCCGCATCTGAGCTGTACGGCGGCTGTAGAAGCGATGGGATACCGACCATGGTTAGGCAACTATTCACAAGAGAGGTGCTATGAGCCGGGGCGTTGTCATAGTGCAACTTCCAAATCGGCTGCGTTGTCTTGTCGGACCCGATTGACCCTTCGTTTGAGTCTTCTGATGACTTTCAAATAAAACATGGTTTTGACGGTTTGTCCAGGAATTCATGGTGGACGATGCCTTTGATTTCAAAAAAGACAACGAGCATCGTTTTCACTTTGTATTTGCTCATTCTTCCTTTTTTAAGCGAGGAGACGCCGGCGTGTGACAGCCCTCCAAAAAGGCCTGGTGCCACCGAAACACACAACTTCTTAACGAATCCCTCTACCGAATCCAGTCGGTGTGCGCACGCTCCGAAGTACCATCGTTGCGGAAGAAAATCAGTCCTATTACTTTTCGGACAAACCCTGTAAAATCTTATAGCTTTTAGTCAAAACTTTTTTTTTCGCGAAAGTCACCACCCTGGTTTTGGGTCAGCTATGAGAACGACTCCACAAACTCTACCATGCTTGACGACTACATTGACTCCACCAATGACTACAACGAGTTCACAGAAGTGAATGTCACTGGCGGACGAGATCATTGCCTGCTCAATCTGCTGGCGCAGCATATGAATTTTCAGTTCGTTTACATAGAAGCGCCAGGCCGGACACAGGGCTCTTTGCGCAACGATGACACAGGCGAGGAGAATGATACATTTACCGGAGGCATAGGACTGTTGCAAAATGGCGTAAGTGGTCACAAAAAGGGCGCTCAGACTTCGAGGAAAGTAGTTTTCTTCCATTCTTCTTGTACTTTTCAGTTAGCTGACTTCCTACTCGGCGACGTCAGCCTCAGTTGGGAGCGTCGCAAGGCCGTAGAGTTCTCCTTTTTCACACTAGCCGACTCAGGCGCTTTTGCGACGCATGCACCGCGACGCCTCAACGAAGCCTTTGCCATAATACGTCCCTTCAAGCGCGATGTGTGGCCCTATCTGATATTGACGGTTATATTTTCGGGTCCCATATTTTATGCCATAATAGCTATACCCTACAAGTGGCACTTGCCGTGTCAAAAGCGCGGAGCAAGGCGTCGCTTGCGCAGGCAACAACAACGTGACGTGGAGCGCGCCGACGAGTTGGTCTTTCATATGGCGTACATTAAGGAAATCACAGGCGACAATGAGATGACAAGGCGTTTACTGCGTCAGCAACAACAACAGCAACGTCAAGGTGAAGTCCAGCAGATGCGCAGTGGCAGAGTGCAGGGATTGGCGGAAATACCAAACAATCTTTTTGATAAATGCATTTGGTTCACAGTGCAACTCTTTCTCAAGCAATGTAAGTTTGTCTCTGTGTGTGTGTGTGTGTGCACTTGCGTCTTCATTAGAAGTGCTGAGCAGCAGCATCTTATCTTTTAATGACCATTCTGTGCGTCCACTCAGTCAGCACATTTCCGCTCAGTAGCTCAGCTTCGGCAGCAGCTATTTATGCTGCTGACATTTATTGCATTGCCATTTCATTCAATTATTTTATCACTACTACCTGCCTCATTATGTCCGTCTACCCGTTTCTATGTGTGTGTGTGTTTGTCTTTGGGTTTGGCTGCAGCTTGCAAGGAGCTTTATCATGGCTATCGTGCCAAGTTTCTCATGATCGTCTACTGGATTGCGGCCACCTACGTGCTGGCTGATGTCTACTCCGCCCAGCTAACGTCGCAGTTCGCGCGTCCGCCACATGAGGCACCAATTAACACGTTGCAACGTCTGCAGAAGGCCATGCTGCGCGATGGCTATCAACTGTTTGTGGAGAAGGAAAGCTCGTCGCTGGAAATGCTGGAGGTTGGTTGTTGGCTATACCCACGGCATAGTCGTTGTGTTGCATAGCATGCAGCAAGTGAAAGTAATGTTTGCTGTAAATAAAATATATTAATTTTTTGTGTTTGTTTATTGCTTCAGAATGGCACTGAAGTATTTCGCCAATTGTATGCGCTCATGAAGCTCCAGAATCCGGATATGGAGGGTTATCTCATTGATTCCGTGGAGGCTGGCATTTTATTGATCGCTGATGGTCTGGAAAATAAGGCGGTTTTGGGCGGACGAGAGACACTCTACTTCAATATACAGCAGTTTGGTGGGAGTGTTGGTATACATTTTTATATAATTGACTAATTTTTTCGATTTTTCTTTAAGGTTCCAAGACATTTCAACTCAGCCATAAACTTTATACGCGTTACTCTGCGGTTGCAGTGCAGATCGGTTGCCCTTTCTTGGATAGTCTTAATGATGTGTGAGTTTCACAGGATAGTGATATTTCATATCTCATCGTCACCGTGAACTTAATTCCACTCTAATTCAATACATTCCACCACATTTAGCTTATTATTATTTAATTCATCTCATCTCATCTTTTGTTTTCGTAACTTCCCATCTAATCTGTTCTGATCTCTCCTTATTTCATCTGATCTCATCTCGTCTCAACTCATCTCATTTTATCTCATCCTATCCCATCCCGTCTCTTCCTCTTCTCATCTCATCTCATCTCATCTCATCTCATCTCATCTCATCTCATCTCTTCTCAGCTGAACTTTTTTCATTACATTTCATCTGATCTTATCTGATCTCTACTTCTTTTAATTCATCTCATCTCATCTGATCTCCATTTATCGCATCTCAACTCCTCTAATCTTATGTTATCTAACCTCAGCTAAACCCATCTCATCTTATTTCACCTCACCTCTTTTCGTTTCATTTCATCTGATCTGTTCTGATCTCTTCTGATTTCATCTTATATCATCTCATCTCTTCTAATGTGACCGCATCCCTCTTATCATTTCTCATATCATCGCCTTTTGTCTTATTTCATCTAATATCGTTTCATCTCTTCTCAACTCGTCTTACTCTTCTTATCATATCTTATCCTAAGCCCATCTCATCTCACGTGATCTCATTTCATTTCATATTATCTCATCCTATATCATATAATCTTTTCACTTCTCTTCTCACCTCATCGCATCTCATCTCATTTCAGCTCGTGTGGGCTCATATAACTCCTCTTCTCTTATCCGATCTCATCTCATCAGTCATGACATTTCTTTTTATCGTATTTCACGACATCTTTTCTGATCTAAATTGATCTGATCATCTCTCATATCATCACCTCTCGTCTCATCATTTCGCTCCAATATTTATGTTTCATTCCACACCACTTTCAGTGTCCCTCAAACATTTAATATTTACCACTTCATCCAAAGTCAATTACCTGCCTTTTCATTGTCAGCATTATACACCTATTCGAAGGCGGCATCCTGGACAAAATGACAAATGCCGAATATGCCACACAATCGCGTATGTTGGGTAAGGAATATAACGCATTGCATCCCAAGGACCCTTCAGAAAGCAATGGCAATAACGAGCCGCCACCGAGCGATGACAATCGCAATGCGAACGGTGGCAGCGATATTAATGGCAAGGGTGAGGAGAGCACGGAGGCCACAACGAAATCTCTGGACTCACAAATCATACAACCACTCAACCTGCGCATGTTGCAAGGCGCCTTCATCGTCCTAATCTGCGGCTACGCGGCGGCAAGTGCGTAAAATTTCTTTAAAAATATATATTTTTATTATGCGCCTTAGTTTCTCTCAGTGTCGACGCCCGCATATTGCAAAAATGTACTTTACATATTTTCTTATGACTTTTTTCACGCAAATTTCAGCTGGTATTCTTGTGTTGGAGCTGTGTTGTCATCGCCTGAACTCGAATTTTATGGAGCGTACTCAGGCCCGCTTGTTGCGCCGTTATCGCTGGTGTAGTCGGAAAGTCCGTAGAATTACTCACATGCTTTTTGTCAGAATTATGCGTTAAATTATTTGTTGTATTGGTTGTTGTTGTCGTTTTGTGTCGGTGGACTTATCACTCGACAGTTTTGCATTACAAATGGAATTGTGCGGGTTCTTGTGAAATTAGTCAAACTGTTATTGTTGTTGTAATGTAGAAGTCTTCTACAAATGAGTTAATTAACGCGACACCCGCGCAAATGAGGCAGCTTTTGCATAGTTTAGGTTATATAGTATATTCTATAGCTTGTAGAATTTTTATTGCGTTGTAATTGCTTATCTGTAGTTTGGAGTTTCTGAAGCATAAATTTAAAAAAAGTTTGGTTTTTTGGAACGAAAAGGCGATCACGAGGTGAAGTAAGCAAAGCGCGGCAATAATAACTGATTAAAACATGAGTGAAGGTATTATCAAGCGTAACCTAAAAATATACAAATTTTGTAATGTTCTGTAGCTAAAACCATTACAAAATCATTACAAAACCGTTAATTGCACCGAAATAACTTTAGACAAGTAAATTTGTGTCACAAGAGCTTTAAATAAAATAAAATTTATGAATGTTGCAAACTATTTCTATTGTTTTTGGAAGAATGAGTGATTGGAAGTGTGGTTATATTAGGCGAAGTTTTCCAAAAACTAATGTAAAGGACCGTTTTTTTCTAAAAATGAGTAACTCAGCATAGGCCTTATGTTAGATTAACATAAACTAGTTTTCTTTCACTTAACACAGATTATTTAAACTTAACGTAGATTAATTTCACCAACTTAACTTAACAACATAACTTAACGTAACTAACTTAACGTAACTTAACTAAACTTAGCTTAGTTTACCTTTACTTACCATACCTTAACTTTACTTTGTGTAACTTAACATATCTTATAACTTTACTTAAAAAGTGTTCAATTCAACCCAACTCAACTCAACTTGACCTAACAACATAGCTTAACTTTACTTAACTTTACTTAACGTAACTCAACTTAACTTAACACAACTTAACGTAACTTAACTAAACTTAGCTTAGTTTAAGTTTTTTTACCATAACTTAAACTTACTTTACTAAACATAACAGAGCTTAACACAACTTAACTGTACTTTACTTATTATAATTTAACATATCGAACTTTACTTAAAAGGTGTTCAACTCAACTCAACTTAACTTAACACAACTTAACTGAACTTAGCTGAACTTTACTTAGCATAACTTAACTTAGCTTAACTTAACATAACAAAACTTAACACAACTTAAGGTGACTTAACTAAAAAGCTTAGCTTAATTTTACTTACTATAACTTAACTTTATTTTATTTAGCTTAGCATAATTTAATTTTACTTAAAAAGTGTCCAACTCAACTCAACTCCACTTAACTCAACTCAACTCAATTCAAATCCATTAAAGTTAACTTAAATTGAATAAACAATTAAAGTAATATATAGGTGATCTTTCTACTGCACTTACTTTTTGAATGGATTTTTTTTTGATATAACCATAACTTAACTTTACTTTACTTAACTTAACTTAATTTTACTTAAAAAATGTTCAACTCAACTCAACTCAATTATCTATCTATTTAATCTCTTATTGCTTGAAGATCATGCACCGAAGACAATACTGGACAGGTTTTGAAGAAATTCAATAGTAAGTAAGATTTCTAAAATTTCCTCGGATATTGTAGCTTTGCCTTAGACAATAATTCGCATAAAATTTTTTGAAGGAATTTCGTCAATGGAAAAGGCTTTCCCTACGATCAGTAATGCTTGTATATACATTTCTAAAGGGTCTCCTAGGTTTTCTTCTGTTCCTCCTTCCGGGTGTTCTAAACTTCGTGACAAACTTAATATAACGGGTTCAAGATATAAATATCATTTGGTATTGAAAGTAAATGAATACATATTTTCATTAACAATTAATTTTCAGCCACACTTATGGTCAAAAGGCAGTTCAAAATGTTGCTGCAAGTCTACTTCATTATAGAATATAAGAAACACGAAACGCTTTCATACTTTGCTACAACAACTTATTACATTTTTTTGTACCTAAATTCACTCGGCATATGTTGGACGCACCCAACTTCGCCTACATAAAACATTGAATGAAGGTATGCGTAATTATTTTTAGACCACAAATACGTAAGGTAAACAAACAGTAACAAAAGAGTGCAGTGCGAAACAATAAAATACAACAACAACTAAAAGTGAAGTCTAATCAACGGTTGTGGAGGGGATTACTATGCCATTCATGCAGAGATGCGAAAAAAATTAAAGACTGAAATCGGTTGAGATATAAATATATATGTATGAATCAGTTGAGAATTACAAGTCAGTACTGTCGGTGAATGAAATTAGAGACTTGAAGTCTGAATTGTGCAAAAATAGGGCAGAGAAGTAGCTCTTTCTAGTGACATGCTGATGAAGGAAGAAATAGAAGTGGATTCGAAGAAGAAAGCTGTCTCTGAGAGAAGCTACTCAGAAAGTAAGTTGTACGTTATATGGCCGCAAAACCCTACAATAAGAAAAAAAGCTTAACTTCGAATATCAAAATGTGTCGGTAAGAAAGTAAAAAAGACCGCAAAATAATTAGTAAGATAAGATATTTCATGTATAGTTGAAGCCAGAGCTCCAAATCCCACGTTTTTTTCGAGGCTCATATTTGGCGCGGGCACTGCGCTAGAATCCCATAAATGATAGTCCAAAACATGTCGAAGCCTACAAAAAATTTTCGTTTCGGAATTCGAGTTTTTGGTTGTTCAACGATTACATGGAATCCGTCTGACTACCGAGTCAGAATGCTGATCTTATTTCACATATTCTATGTATTGGATCTATTCTATATCTACTTCGACAAGCTTATGTATAAACAGCTCCTAGTTTCCTTCTAATAAATACACTTTCTTTGAAACTAAATAATCAATCATTTCCGTGAAGGGTATAGAATTTGTGTCTGCGACACAATCGGCTCATAAACAAAAGCCAATAACGAATAAACCAAATTGCAATGGATTTTTGCTGCCACTCGGCTATCGCGCACTGCTGATGACTACGGCGATGACGGCAACGACGATGCTGAGATCGCAAATCCACTTAAACTGTCTTAAATCTCCATGTGCTGATCAGCGTGCAGCACGCGGAGGACCTTGTGGACAGACAGAGAGACAGACAAACAGACCAACAGATGCATAAACTAGACACTAGACAACTGTAGGTAATGGTCACGGGCGGTTTGACTGAAGCGAGGTGCAAATGGATGAGTCGCTTGCCAAAATCAAACTGATCAATGATGGTATCCGCACAGCGAAGGTCGGCAAGCCGACCAAAGGGTGTGTGCCAGTATATATGGATGTGTGATTGTGTGTGGGTTGCGTAGGTTTGCATGTGGGTTTATTTGTTTTGCATTGTGTGCGCTCATTTGGCGCTCCAAATGGCGCGGCGTGCACACCACTCCACTTTCCTACAGCCAACGCCAACTTGGTCATCACTCGTCGGCGTTTGACGTGGACGCGTTATCGAATCACCAAGTTTCCCTAGTGCCATCCACTAAATATTTATTTAAATTTGCTTTGTATGGGCTCTGTCGCAGCCTTGCCGGCTGATGCACTCGTAAATATTTGCATACTGGCGTATGTAAGTGTGACTATGTGTCGGTTGGATTAGGGAAAAAAGTATTGGCATGTTTACTTTATTATTTTACTTTAATTTGCTTTTCGTTTGTTTTGACTCGTCGCAGCAGCGTCGCGAACTTTCAAGCGCTCATCATGCTGGTGTGATCCTCTTACCAGATGCTATCAATGTTCGTTGGCGCGCTTGGTAGATGGGCTAGCGACTCGCTAACCAACTCAGTTCACTAAATAAAGGGAGAACCAGCATTCCAGCCGCCACAACACTGACCGTCCTTAATAAACTGCTCGCCCAAAACAAGCGGTCGCACTGCGGAGTTCTTGTCCGCTGCTTCGCCGTCATTCAGTTCGTGCTGCCTACGCTGACGTCCATGTCGCCGCCACTGATTGTATCGGTCGAATGTCGTTAAAGTCACTGGGCGACTGCTAGCTGCTTACCGTGGCTGTGTTGCTCTGTTTGCGAGTTTCTAGACACTGAGAATCACTTTGGGTGGAGATTTATTTGCAGCACCTACGAACATATTTGGTTTCGATTCTTTGCATGGTAAGTGTGGCAAGTACTATTTACCACCATATGGTCAGTTATAGCCCACACGACAATAGCTCAAAGGTCTCTCACTCTTTATTTCATGTTATCAGGTCACAGTCGTCACACCAAGCATTCTTTATAGTCTACTGTCACATTGTAGACGTTTTCAATTTTAACAAGTCTACTGACTTCTTTCGATTTGGTAGCTATTATTTATGGAAATGTAATGGGAATTATTGAGGTCCATCAGGTCCCTATAGACCTGGTTCTTGTATTGGATACCAGGGCGCCGTTGTACATCTATAATTCTCGAATCGGCGTAGTTTTTCATTGGAGCATCGTCGATCATGCCGGTGACATGGCCTAACTACCGTATTCGTTTAATTGCTATGTGATTAACTATATTCATGTGGCCGTGGAGCTCTTACAGTTCGTGGTTCCATCTTCTATGGTACTCAGCGCCCACGCGGACGACGCCAAAGACCTTTAACAGTTTTCCAAGAGTACAAATCATTATAGTCCATGTTTCTGCATCATATAATAGGACGGAATGATAAGAGACTTATAGAGCTTGATTTTTGTTTGTGAAGAGAGAGATCTATTTCCTAATTCTCTGCAGATCTCAAAGTAGCACCTGTTGGCAAGAGTTATGCTGCTCTGCTCTGCTCTTAGATACTGGCCAAGAATTCAAAATATTTTATATATCAGAATTAAGCAAACAAATATTAATCATCATGGTAACGATCCATTCCGATGGTAGGACAGCGATATTGGCCTTGAGTTCGCTGGCTGTGTACTCAAGAAAGGGTGTCTAAAGACTTTATCTCTGGTGTCAACTTTATGATTAGATTAGTTTGGGTGCCTGGCCACAGCGATATAATAGGAAACTGTCAGGCTGAAAAGCTTGCTAAGACAGGTACTTCAGTCTTAGGATAGGAGCTCCGTTAGCTTGCTGTAGCTACTTATCGCTGGGCCTCAGACCTTCTCAGAAAGCCTGGCTCAAATACAACCAGCGGTGCAGTCGCAAACTTCTTCGGGCGCGGGGTAAAGCAGAAGAGTTCTAAGAAGTTGTTCACTCTCAGCAAATGTTCCTCTTTCAGCTGAAATATAAAGGAGTTCTAATTGGACACTGTCTCATCGGGGTTCAAACAATAAGATTGAACATCTTGCCGTAAGCCTGCTGCATTAGCGATTTAGAGGAATATGAGATAGAAAAATCGTCCTCCTTGAATGTCCAGCTTTTGCTAGAAGAAGGCAAACACACTCCGGATATCATTCATACATGCAGAGGTTTTCCGGAAAGTACTAGGACTGAATTTCTTCCGCCGCGACTGTACTTTAGCCGACTGGATTCCGTAGAGGGCGTTCCTAGCTAACGAACGAGCGGTTGATCAGTTGTCTCCGGGCATCTGGAGGGTCAGAACAAACATTTTCGCGCGACGTGTGCTGTGAGTGGCGCGAGCCGAAAAGCTGGTTGCTTCTTGCCCAAAAAGGGGGGAATGAGCAAATCCAATGTGTAAACGATGATCATTGTCTTTTTTGACATCAAAGGCATCGTCAACCATGAATTTGTTCCTCCTGGACAAACCGGCAACGCCAAGTTTTACGTAGAAATCCTCAAGAGACTCAAACGAAGGGTCAATCGGGACCGACAAGAGCCGAATTGGAAGCTGAACCACGACAACGCCGTGGCTCACACCGCCTTTCTTGTCAACAGCTACCTAACCAAGGCTGGCATCTCAACGCTCCCGCAGCCGCCCTACAGCCCAGATGTTGCCCCCCAGGATATTTTTTGTTCCCTTGCCTGAAAGGCCGATGATAGGTAAGGTGATAAAATACCTCAGCAGCTTTGTGATGGATTTAGATGCTTTGGCGCTAGCTGATATCCAACTACCGGAGTTTTTCATTTAGATTTACAAAGGACTGAACACAACAGTCCATGTGTGATCCCTCCCAAGAGATCAGCCTAGATGGCTGATTCTAACCTAAGGTGGTAACTATGTAAAATATGATTTTCATGTAATTTCCTGTATTTAACGGTAATTTTAATGCTTTTTGCAGATTGTTAACATTTTTAATTTGTATGCGGCCAATTTGTACCGGCATCTCCCACATTCATTCTCCAAAATTTTAGGTTAAGAACACATTATTTATTCGCCATAGCAGATATCCGAAACAAAAACAAATTGGCCCGCTAGTTTCCTCATATTTAATTGCATTTTTATCAAATTTAGGCCATCGGAGGCATTCGACGGAAATGACAGCAACAATAGCAACAGCAACAAAGCGAGCAACGGCCAAAACGAATTCGGCAAACGGATTCGGCTAATCTGTGTCAAAATGATATCATTTTTAAATACAAAAGGCATAAACGATATGCCAGGCCAATTATTATGAATGACGGCGGCTTTTGGCAGCCCACGCAACGTATCGATTTGGGGAGAAATAAACAACAGCAACAGTAAGAAGAGGTGTGGTATAAGAATCAGGTGAAATTACAAATAAAATGCGAACGCTTAAAGAAACACGCGCGCGTTTGTGAAAAAGAAGCGAAAAGTCTCCAACAACAACACAAAGCATTTAGAACAAATTGCCGCAATGGCTTTAATCAAGTGTGACTAAATATTTACCGTAAAAGCACCGCAAGAAAAGAGGATACTGCTGGGCAACGATAATTTTTCGTTCTTCTGTGCGCTTCATTTGAGGTTAACCTGTTTTGCAGCGCCGCAGAATTGCGCAGAATAATGATGATTTTAATTAAAGCGAAATTTCATTGCTTCTTCTTGTTACTTTGGCCGCTGTAAGCCGCTGTCGCGCGTATGAAAGCGAGCTGTGAATGCGCACAACACGGAATTAATGTCAATGACAGATTGACAAGCAACAGCGCCACAAGTCTGCAAGCATCAACCAGCGTACAGTGCGCTCTGTGGCAGAAGAAAAGGTGAAAAATAAAAATAAAATTTTGCAGCAGCCAACAACAGCAATAACAAGTGCGCAAGAAGCATCTGTAGTCAGGCAGACAGTCGAGGTTTGAGTCAGCCGCAGTTTGACATCTGAGTCAGACAGTTGGCGAATTGAGTGAATTATGCGTTTAATAAGAACATGCGAAGCGCCGCGCAGCGCAGCGGCGCGCAGATGACAAAAATAATTGCGCAGCTAATAATGATGTAGGCCAAGGCACGAAGCGCCTTGCTATCAGATGGCAAATAGTGCGTTGGTTGTTGCTGTAGTTATGCCTATAAGCAGCAGCGCATGTTTTTTGCCGCAAAATGAAGTTGCTGTTCGCCTTGACGTGACGCGCCGGGCCGCGCCGCGTCGTGCCACGCTGCCAGTTGCTTTTCACTTTAACAATTAAAAGCCGCTTTCGTTTATTCTCTTGCGCTCGTTTATTTATAAATATTTTCTTCTTTCTTTGCGGCGCGCTACTCACTGCCAGCAGCTGGCTGCTAGGTATGTGAAAGGATGTGGCGTCGAGACTGATTCTGCACAGGCACCATGGACTTTTCTACTTGTTTTTGTAGTCTTTGTTTCGAGCGACAAGAATGTCAGCGCATTTCACTTGGCTCCTTCTTTGTCGCCGCGCCAATGTCTGGCTTGTTTACTATGAACTTTTTTTTTTGCGTTGCAGCAAGTTCGCTACTGAAGTCTTTTGTTTCGCCTTAGCTGTTGCTTCATCAGCGCGGCCACAATCGAGAGAAAAAGTTGTGAAAGTCGTTTAAGCAGCCTGCAATGTGGCCTGCAATCTACCTCCTGTTGCTGCATGCCAACGGCATAAAAGTAGAATAAGAAAAACAGATCCGCTCCACGGTCAAGAACGCCTATCGTAAATGAGAAATGCGCTGCCGCTTTGTTTTTGCTCACACACAATTTCGCATAAATTCCCCTCTGATAATTATTAAGCAAAGCGCGCGCATAAGTCGCGCTGAATGCCGTAAAATTGTCAGAAATTATCGCATTTGCGTTTAAGTCCGTTTTGGTGGCCTTCAAGTTCGCTGCTTAAGTCTTTTGTTTGCCGCTTATCTTTTTAGGAAGTTTAAGTTTATCTCGCAAAGCATGCAGTCACATAAATTATGCGCCAACTTTAGATTCAGGAAAAAGCATTGTTGACGGTTATGCAAGCAGAAACAACGGCATAATTTGTTTAAGGAAGAAATGATTCAATACAAGTGCGAAAAGGGAGTCTGAAATCAGTTGTTGCGAGTGAGAATAATTTATCACACGCGTCTGCTTTTGCATTCGATGCAGTTAAGTATATAAACGGACTAAATGAAAGATCTGAAGAATTTGAACAGTTTGAACGTAAGATTTAAAGAAGCAGCATATTTGTCGTGATGTTTGTTGTATGATATGTGAAATAAATATATTTCTAACCTCGCTTATATTGAGTCTAAGCTGCTCTGCATTATTTGCTTAAAGCTTACAGCATTACATTGACGACCACTAAAGTGCGAATTATCGATTTTCATAACTTTATGAAGTATACATATTTCCGCTTACACCATTTTTCTATAGTCCATAATCTTATATCTCAAAATAATTTTAGATTTATGAACAACATTTTGATGACAACTGTTGACAGCCTTTACTATTCATGATAATGGATTGATATGATACGTTCAAAAATATAAAATGTATCATCTCGCTGATCAACAACAGTGAACCGTGCGATTGCCAGATCCTTCTGTTCCAGAGTGAACCGCAAGAGGTCATCCGAACTACTGGTTCTTGGCAAATATAAAAATCTCGATAGACACAATTGTGGAGAACCTAGCCATGTGACTGGGATTGATTAAACTTTTGTGCTGAGCATATCTACTAGATAGATCTATTAGATATTGCACTTTAAGAAGTTTTCGAGCCAAGTAAATATCTGAATCGTTCAACCCTACGACCTCACCTAACCCCACCTTAGAAACTTTTCTCAAATAGCCCAAAACTTTGCACCGCCAGTCAAAGGAAAGTGTAGAAAAAGTTAAAATAATTTGTTAATTTTTTAGACTTCAAACGAAACAAAAAATGTTGGTAATTTAACAAAGAATTAGATAGATAGATAAATAAATGAGGATTGCGCTGCAATCTAGGGTCTGTTGTGCCATCGAAGTCAATGAATTAGGTAGCAGTGGGCCAGATTTTTTGCTTACATCTTTCAGGGAGTTCATTTAATTGGATCAAACAGTAACTATATGTTCTTTATGTGTACGAATTACTGATTGACTTTATAATTTTGACAGAAAAGCCTGCTGGTTGGACTAAAATTTTTATTTATTTATTTATTTATTATTACAATAACGCCAACCAATAGAAGGTAAAAGTGTATATGCAGAGTACTATGGTGATGGTTTCTGGTTGTGGCGGGCAGCAAATGGAGTCCTTGGTTAAACAAGCAGATGTTTCTTAGTATTGTCTATGAAGGCAGAGTATGTACCTCCGTAGAAGTCAATCACACCTTGAAAAGAATTGACAGATTTGGCCAGTCTATTCAGAGGACCGTTGATCACATAATTTTTCTTGGAGTTAGAAGTTTTTAGTAGACGATTACGTCTAAGTAAAGTGCCTACTGGGGCAAATTCAAAGCAAGCCAAGAATGTCTGGAGCATCAATAATATTATTGACAACCTTGTAATAGAAACTAAGATCGGCAACCTGTCGACGTGCTGATAGTTTACTGATACGAAAGCTCTGGTAAATCTCATCAGTGGAGTAAGTATGTGTAGACGATGATAATTTATAGGCTAACGACTTGCTTATTATCCCATGGAAACTATCAAGCTTATTGTTAAAACGAAATCTCCAATCGTTATTATGGGGCTATCTATATGTCGATATGTCGACCAGTGTGTTAGAATCTGCTATCTCTATCGGCTGATCAGTGAGAATTTCATGACATTTCATCGATTGGAAGTGAAAGTATTGCGTTTTAAGTATCAGTATGTTTGAGTTATCGGTGCGAAAATGAGTTTGGAACAAAGAGCCAACATTATATATTTTTTTTTAAATTGGTAAAACTTTTACCGAAACGTTTCAATTGGTGAAATAAGTTTATGGCGATGACTGCCTATTCCTTAACAGAGAGCACAAGTGATTTCAACGTTTTTAAAGTGGTCGTGAGGACATAAATGATGATGAACATGTGGGCCAATTTAAGTCCGTGATCACCGCAAATTCCACCGAAACTGTGCGTGAATTCTTCAAAAATGAGTCGAAATCATCATAGAAATTCACAAAATTGGAATTGAACATCTCCAAAACATCAATTTATCGAACATTTGGGTATACGAAATGTGTGTGAACGTTTTGTTCCACACAAATTGACTGACGAGCAAAAATTGCTCTCATCGATCGACGCTTGTGACCGATTATTTAACCAAAAATCATATTTTCACCCATTAACCACTTCCCGTATTCACGTAATATGGCACCGTGCGACTTCTTCCTTTTCGGAAAAATGCATTTACCCATGAAAGAAAGCGTTGTACAGACGTAGAGGCCATTCAAAAGGCGGCATACTGTCGACCATACCGGTCAACGAGCTAAAACACTCGTTCGACATGCTTTTGGACCGTGTAAAAAGCTATATTGAAGCAGAAGAAGACTATTTTTAATAAAATAAATTGATTTTGGCGAAAAAAATCATTTTTTCTGTTTTTTTTTTTTAAGTCTTGTTTACTTTGTAATGTGTGTAACCAAAATATAACCATTTTATAACCGAAAATCAAATTGAATTGAATCAAATTTGAGTATTAGTGGTTTCTATCACATAGATTTTCTTCGCCTGTAAACTTATAAAAGGTGATGTTATGTTATTTTGCATTTTAGGTGGCGAAATCCTTCTTATGGATAAGAAATACAGGTCTCTTGACTAGAATACCCCATTAATTCAAAACATTACTTTTATAATTTTTTAAAAAAGGTTAATTAAATCATTAAATCAAATCCAGTCAACCAATTCAATATCCGTTTACCGTTATGCGCAAGTGTTGCAAAATATTATATTAAAAACTGTATAAATATTTAATAATTTAATAACTCAAATTTGCTATTAAATTATAAACAGTATTAACTACTAACTTTCATATCACCTTCTACTGCAGGTTCACAGATTTTTACTTTAAATGAATTTGTTTATGAATTTGGTTTTCTCCATCGCCGCTTCCTGTTTGGCAGCGGTTAGTGGTTGCAAATCGTGGCTTGTTAACTTTATTGCTCAATTTCGGTTGATTACTTGTGAGAGTGAACTGAAAGAATCGCTGCTGGAATTGCACACACACATATATATATATTTGATAGCCTTAACGGCGGTTGAGGGCTATAAAGTAGTTATCATATGCAGTTGCCCATACTCACATACACATGTACATACAAATATGTACGAGTTATCGCATAAAAGTGAAATTCCATAAAGATATTTAATTGAGTCATAAAAGTCGGACTGAGAATGCGGTCAACCGTTATGTTCATACTTCTGGCCATTTCCAGCAATAACAATGGGGGCAATTGATTATATTTCTATGAGATAGGCGATTTGTGGTCACAAAGTTGCAAGCAAATGTTCTTGTGAAGAGAAATGTTTATTTCGTAAAATTAAAAGCACTTTGAGGTTAGCATAAATCCTTTCGTTTTTGCTTTTACTTGTAGACTCAATATGTGGCAATCGGCACTTGAAGTAGCGCTAAATAAGATTAATTCTTGAATAATTTTCTGCTAGCGAACTTGTATAGTGAAGAAATGAACCAAAAGCGGACTGGAGAAAAATTTAAGATGAGCTGATGAGATTGAGCTCTAAAAGACTATTTGTTGCTTACTAAATGAGCAAAACTGAAGAAGCACTGGTGAAAGGCTGCAACATATTAATATTCGTGGAGGTTGCCCCTAGGTGATTCTGTTCTGTTCTTCATTACTGATTCTGTTATTGCAGCGGCAGAAACAATTTGGAAATATTTTGCGGAGTGCTACCGAATTGATAGTCCTTGGCCACCTAAATTTCGGGGCCAAACCAATTACTTATGCCCGAATGTTATGTTTTGAGCTTTCCCCTACTTTGAGCTCCGTTTGAAGCGTGATCGTCAACACTTTCCGCTTTGCAGGTTTGGAAATAAAAATTTCTTGAAACAGAATGTGTATAAATAGGAACAATTTCGCGTCTTCCGTCTTCAAAAATATGAAAAAGTGCTTTTCATTTTAGCTGAAGTTAAGTCAAAGCTAGCTGACATAGTCAGCGCTAAAAGGATACAGATTTTCTTCGGTTCGCTTGGAAGCATTGCCCTTTATAAAGATAGACTTACAGAGGTACAGTGCGGATCTCCAGTTCGGGGGTTCTGTTAGGTACATTTTTCCAAGGTTGGAGATGCAGCTACCTCAAGAACAAGAGGTGCATGTCCCTCCCTCAGACGCTAGGAAGTTGGGGTACGCCTTTGGCCTGGTTAGATCTAAACGGTCCAAAAACAAGGCTTGTGGAAGTTCATTCCGAAATACTCGGAGGCCATTTACAATACTTTCCACACGAGTGGGAAAGCGCTAGGGTTGTTCCTCTCCTGAAGTCCCCTGATTAGATCAAGAGCGATCCTCGCTCTTATTGGGGCATCAGTCTCCTTCCAGTACTTGGAAAAGTGCTGAAAAGAGTTATGGCGGAACGAGTTCAAAAGCTAACGCGGGATATGTGGTCGGATAGGCAGTATGGGTTTAAGAAAGAACTCAGTGAAGAGGATGCATGGTTTCATGTTTAAAATGTCGTTCTCTTCCACTTCTCTCTCTTCCTTCACTTAATGTGAACAAGTATGTCCTGGTCGTATTTGTTGACTTCAAACGGGCGTTTGACTACCTGAGCTGGGATCGAGTAGTGCAATGCTGGATGAGCTTGGCTGTCCGGAAATAACAGTTTGGCGGAGTTACTTTTCAGACAAAAAGGCCTCTCTTGTCGACATTAATGGGAATGTGGTGGTTGGAGTGGTTCGTAGCTGCCCGCAGGGTTTCATCTGTGGTCCATTTATTTGGAATGATGGATTCTCTGATTGGGCAGATCGAGCCACTCTGTAAGTGTTGTGCATATGCGGACGACCTTTCTCTTCTGGTGGAAGGTCGCTGGCGATCTGAGCTAGAGCGGGCGGGAGGACATCTCTTTGAGATTGTAAATACTTAGAGTTTAGGTGTGGGGGTGAACACATCGATGGAAAAAATGGTGGCAATGCTGCTTAAGGGCAGATTGTCGGAGGTTCGTTTACCGATTATCCGAGTGAATGGAGTCAGCATTAGGTATGTGACGCAAGTGCCTCTTATGGAGCCGCTGTTTGGGGGGAGGCAACCACAACAGTCTTCGGGTCGCAATTCATCGTGTAAGGTGCACCCACACTTGACCTGATTGTCATACAGCGTCCTGTAGCTTTCAGATTAAGAAGGAGATTAAGTGTGTGTGCTGAAAATTAAGGTTAGTTTTTGTATGAATGGTGAGTGTATGTGATATGTGTATGGGGTCCAACCCCTGACCACCAGTCCAGAGCTGTATGGAATCTCAATTAGTAGTAGTTTCAGCTACGAGAGAGACTTAATTCTGGTATCAGGGGAGTAGGAGCCCTTAGAGATCGCTCCAATCTGCTCATGCGGACTGGTTCCTCGGAGAATATCGTGATGGTTGTGGTTAAAACCCAAATGGGGGAAGAACTCATACTGAAGTGGAGATGCATTGCTATCGGTTGCCGGAGCCTAAGTAACACAGACATTTTAGATAAGCCTTGAACCCTACCAAGGTGGTTAGTGTGCCCACTTTATTGACTGCAATTTTCAAAGCGCTGATGAATGCATTGATTTGATCTGCTGTGCTTCTGAGCGTCGTGGGGTAAGGCTGTCGTCAGCAGATACCCACGTTAAACACACCGGACGTTGGATCATCAGTGCAATAAGTATAAAAAGGCCTTCAAAGAATATCTTCCTCTAGGCCGCAACCGTCTTGTAAAGAAGCATAAAAAGCCAGGAAGTGAAAAATCTTTCATCGAAAAGCTTTAGGAGTTTATCTAAGGCTATTTCGTAAAAATTTTTTACCTGTCATTATGGATTACTTAGTACTTTTCTATACAAAAAAGTTAAGGAGAAAATAGTTTTTTTCAGAAAAATTAAAGATTGTGACTCATACCAACAAAATCGAATATTAAAATTTGTCTAATATGAACCTTGCTACATATTAACCTTTTCAAGTTCTTTCGCTATTACATAACTTGCTTTCCAAATAAACTGAAAAGAACCAAAATACCTTCAAACTAATACTTTTGGAAAAATGAAAAATTAAAAATAAAAAAAATAAGCACTTCACCTTTCAAATCTCGCGAACAGGTTTTTCAATGATCAGGAGATTTTTCAAGCAAAAAAAATCGTTGAATTTCAAGCGTGACCTGCACAACAACGCAATCAGCGACGGAAAACCTGATGGTATTTTAATATTGCCGCATATTTCTATGTCCGCTTAAAGCATATACTTTATGTGCACACATACATACAGACGAGAGCACTGCATGACTGTATTACAGGCATAACTGCTGGATATTTGTTTAGGATGCTTGATATGTCCATTTTATGCTCGTTTGTCATGCGTTAATTTCCTTGCTCGACAAACACTCAGCTATGGCAACAATGTACACTGTTTGTAAGTACAAAAAAAAATTTAAAAAAATAATATCTCAACTGCCACAAAGCGCTTGATATTTTCACAGAGTCAGCGCTAGCCGCCGGCCTTACTCGACATTCTACACATTCTTACACAAACACAAACACACATAAGTACACATATGCTTTGAAGCAAGCAAATATTCATTCAAGCACTTGTATTTGGAAGCGAGTGTATGTGTGTTTGTGTATATATCGGTATTATTTACTCGGTTCTTGCATATGCAGGCAATCGGTCGCATCTCATTGATGTCTAAGATGACACTTGTTACAGCGCTAGTAAGATACTTATGTCAGCTTACTTAACATGATAAAGATCTTTGCATGCGATAGCGAAAGTGATAAGCCGATTCAAATTTGTATTGTATTTTATTGTACTTGATTGTGTGTGTAATTGGAAATATGTAAACACGCAGGACACACACAATCAAATACACACACTCATATGTAAATTTTGAATGCGATAAAGCTGAAGCGTATAATATTCAGAAGTTGTGAAGTTTCATGAAAAATTCTTTATCTTTTTGCTAAATAAAGTAGAGGTGGGTTATGCATATATTAGAGCCATGACAGGTGCCAAGGGCATTGAAGCGCATGTATATATTAAATTATAGGTGTCAGCGGTCGTAGAAATGGGAAATTAAAGAGCAGGTACAAAATTTATTTTGTTATTTTGAGATATACATTTGTGCAATTGTGTTGCCAAATGAACGATAATTTGACAAGTGTTAGGGCTTTATGGATTAAAAGAATTACCATTGGAGATCCACTAATCCACCAAATCAACTACGGTTTACGCTTATGATGAATCGATGACTTGTAAATGCCCATTTGAGTGACATATAAGACAATAAATGAATTTTAGAAACAAAGGATAACTGTGATTATGCAACTAAAGTGTTTTTGAGTGAAACCAACATCTAAAGCAATCATGAAATATGATTATTACCAAAGCAGAAGAAGACGGTAGTACATAAAATATAACTTGATGTCTGCTTTATTTCGGTTTCTGTTCGACCAGCACTTTGGTCAACTGGAGTATAGTAATTTTATCACGATATACACATATGTTTCCGGGTTATTTTTAGAATGCAATGGGAAATGGGCTCTAAGCAGTGAAGATGGATGCTTCTTGACACTCATTTACCGAGCAATATGTCCTCTGGGTGGATATCTCTTTTCGTGCTGTAAGATCTTTCACGTCCCGGATGTCATCATAGCAGCGCTGCTTTAGCAGGCTGTTAAGGTGTCAGGCAACTGGTTGGCATCTATGTATATGCAAACTGCATAAGACTGACTTCCATTCCATGATTGCTTATGCAGACGATATAACACTTATGGTCAAACGACAGTTCCTGAGTACCGTGTACGAGGGGTATCTCAGCGTCGTAACGAATTGAGCAGTCGGAAGAGGTCGCAACATTATCCCAAATAAAACCGATATAATTTTATTTATTAGAAGATACAATATCCTGGTGGCAAGGTAATCGGCTGCAAATGAGAGACATCCGCCTGCAACCGGCGGATACTATGAAACATCTGGGGCTCATCCTGGATACAAAACTGACTGCTGTAGAGGAGCCATTGGCAAAAGGTGGGGTTTCTCATTAAACGTAGTCATCAGTCTCCACACCATAGTCAAGCCCATTATCTTCTATGGAGACTTTATGTGGTGGAGGGTTCTAGAAAGTACCACATTTGTAGAGAAACTCAAGAACGTTCAACGGGCGGCGCTCATCACCATGTGTGACCTTCGTCGGAAGGTGTTTAGCTGCGAAAGTTGCTATCAGGCTCAGAAAATCTGGGTTTTTAAAAGAAAATGTTAAGTTTTTGTTCCTTGAGAGTGGATTTTACTTTTCAATTTTTCAGCAGGGTGGTGTCCGCTTCCCATGAAATCGATGACATGTGTTAGAAAGTTACCAGCTATCTCACCGATCTTTCTCTTTATTTTTCTGTAAAGAGTCTGACACTCTTCCCTACTAAATACTCGTACCTAGCGCCCATATTAACGACACGGACGAAGGAGTACAGACTTTTTTAATATAAAAATCAATGGTGTTAGGATTCCGACAAGAACCCTAAGATTTTAGATGTACGAGTACAACGTCGCAACAAATCCTCAAGTTGCTAGCCAGCAGCTTCTGGGGAGAGAACAAGGAAGCGTTTTTGGTCACATTCAAGGTAATTGGCCAGATGGTCAGCAACTACGCTGCACCGATATGGTCACCTGGATGTAGAAAAACTCAGACGAAAAATCTTCAGACGTCTCAGAATACTGCATTCCGTACCATTACATTAAACATCATGATCCTTTCGAACATTTAAGTAGTGAGACCCGCATGTTTCCGGTGAAAAAATACAATATAATCCTCTGCAAGCAGTTTCTGCAGCGAGGATTCCACAGAACCCGTAGCTAGAATCAAACTACCAACCACTGCAGACGAAGAGCCATTTGAAAATAGTTAAAACAAGCTGGATATGTGCATATGACAAGTAAATTAAAGCCAGTGGACGTTAAAAGACGGTTTTGCATATCAGAAAAGATTTTCTAACGCAAGCAAAAAAGTTGTGTCCATCGAATTGTAACTGGTAATGAAAAATGGATCCATTACGACAACCTTGAACGCAAAAACTCATATTTGAAACCTGGCTATGCTGTATAAAGAGCTTTTAACACTGGGTGAAGTGATTAATGGGAAAAGTTACCGACAACAAAGCATCAACCTGAATCGAGCGATTGTCGAATAATGTCCGGAATTTACCATTATTACTACGCTCATGTTTGAAGCCCGGTTAAAAACTATTTCGAAAACAGCGACTGGGTAGTTTTACCTCTCCCACTTTATAACCCATATTGTGTGCCACCATTTATTCCGGTCGTTGCAGAACGTCCTCACTGGAATACGGCTCATATCAGAACTGGTATGATTTATTCGCTCTTATTTTTTAATGGAGTCCACAAATTAGCAGAAAGATGGAAAAATGTTGTAGCCTTAGATGGAAAATACTTTGAACACTACCAAAAAGCAAAATATTTAATTACTCATCAACATTATTCATATTCTTATTTTCCTTCAAAGTAGTCCCCACCAGATGTAATACACCAATGCCAACGATTTCTCCAGTCTACGAAACATTTTTCATAAGAATTTTTTGATATGGCCTTTAGCTTCTTCAGCGAATTTTTTTTATATCTTCATTCCGATGATTGTTGACTTACTTGCATGTCAAACTCATAAACCCAAGTCTCTTCGACAGTTATAATACTCTCCATGAATGTGGAATCGGAATTCGCACGATCAAGCATGTCGAGTCGAGAAAGAACGCGCACCAAAATCAGTCGAACGGACTCGCGAGAGATGGCGAGATGGCAAAAGACTCTCTAACACTTATTTGACGATTTTCGCGCACCATATCCTTCACCTTTTTAATATTTTCATCAGTTCAAGAGGTTAACAGTCGCCCAGAACGAGACATACATCTTCAACGATCTCTGGTCCGTCTTTGAGGACTTTGTATTTTTGAAACACCGTAAGCCTTTTTAAACATGCGCAACGATTCTGCGCACGAAATTTGGTTAGAAATACAAAATTTGAAATAAATTCTTTGTTTTTTTCTTGTAAAAACCACGATGCACTACTGAGGTGTACCGCGCTTGTATTTGACATAGTAATTAAGAACATTCTATCAATTTAGCAAAATATATTTTTTATATCATTTAACCGAAGAATTTAATTCCAATCTCCAAGTACTTTTTGTAAATACACTTTACAGGTTAATTTAAGATTTTTTTTTTGAACTCATATATTTATACATCCCCTCCAGCTAACACATGTATCATTAAAAGAATCAATGAAACAGCTACTCATTAGAATAGTTCTTTATATACATACTTATGTACTTGTATATTTGTATAGAGCGACAAATCCTCTACAATTTGGTGCAATCTCATTCAAATCGAAATAAATTTGTATGGAATTCTTCCAAGAAAATATGACTTCAACCCTTTTCTTTCCATTTTATTTTTCTACAGCACAGATAATTTTCCTTTTACTACAATATTCCCGACACTTTAATATTTTATGTCTACATACAGATTTATGTAGAGACAATCAAAAACTACACGCTGCTGCTGAACAGAGCATTGAAAGAATAAACACGGAGAGTGAAAAAAGTACGTGAAAATCTGGACTTTACCGGATTTATCACGCACGACTTTCAATCCCCTACACAGCAGCAGGCAGCCAGATAAAGTTCATTTCATGTTTTTCAACAAAAAAGCGAAAAAAATTAAAAATCAAATCAAATGTGAGCAAGAAAAAATATAATAACAACAACTCAACGCGGTGACAGCGGCGTGTAATGGAATGAAAGAAGTGAGGCATATCGAGTGCAGCAGCCAGCCGCAGGCTTGCTGACCACAAACACTTGCATGAGTTGCACCAAAACCAAAAAAAAAAAATCAAAAAAACAAATTTTAAAATTGTACAACAACAAAACCACAAAAAAAGAGTGAAAAAAACCCGCTGCAATTCGGCAGCCGCTGACTAGTAGCAAGCGGGCGTAGCGTGGCGTTTAACGCACGCAGCCGAATTCGTTATGCTTATCAGCAGGAGCAGCGGCTGTGAACGCGCCACGCGGAGCGATCAAGAAAATTTCACGTGAAATCAACGTCAGCAGGCGCGATGAGTTGCTGCGCATGCGTACATATGTATACCATTAAGTGCGCCTCCAGCGCTGATTCAAATGTTTCAAGCGCCCCTGTGCGCCCCTGCAGCAGCGTAAGCCCCCTTTTTTTTCCTTTGCATTATTATTTTTTTGTTGCATTTCACCTTACTTGCCTCCTTTTGGCCTTCATTAACACGCTCTACAGCATCTCCCTTGCTTCCCTTTGCTTCGTAATTTAACGCGTTAATTTCGAAAATGCGATTTTCTAAATTTAGCTGCCGTCTGTCGAGCAATTGCAGGCGTATTCGCACAAAAAATTCAGTTCCGGAAATTAAACACGTTTTGGGGGATTACTGTAACTGTTGTTTGTGCTTGCGGCAGCTGCAATATTTTACTTCGCTCGCTTTTTATTGTCTCAACATTTCAATCTTGAAATCAACTCATATTTTATCCACTTATTTATTGTTATTGTTTTATTCATTTATTTAGTCTGCGTTTTGTTTTTGTTTTTATTTAATTTTTTTTTTATTTTTTGTTTCGTTTTCTTGTTGTTGGTCGCAGTCAGTGTTTCATTTTAAATGAAAATTATTTACAAAATCGTCTGTAAATAATTTTGAAGTGAAGTGCGTTGGCGCGTTATTGCTGTCAGTCGCCCGGTCGGACGGACGTACGTACGTAATCAGTGCCCGTAAGTGGACTGCCACAATAAGGAGCGACTCAAGTGATTTAGTTCAGTTGTACTTGTGTAAATTGTTGGCTGTTATTGTTGTTGTTTTATTTTTTATACTGTTTTTGCTATTGCAGTTGTTGTTATTTCGTGGCTGTTGTTGCTGTTATTCCGTGGCTGCTGTTGTGACTGTTGTCTGTTGGCGCTGTCGCTCGCCTGTTATTGTTACCTTGGTCCATATGTTTTTTGTTGTGACACGTGTATGCCTTAAGGAATGCGTCTACAAACAAATCTACGCACACACACATACACTTCAATAAATACATACGCTCATACATACATATATATACTTGTATATTGAAGAGGCGTGGAGGACATTCCATTGAACGAAAGACTTAAGCGACGAACTCGAATAACTTACAATAAGAATATTGGAATGAAACTGGAAAATAATTTATATTTCCATGTTAACTATGCAATAATGGTAAAAACAAAAAAATGGTTTGAATTGTAATGATATTTCAAAAAAAAATAATTTATATATCTATCTATATATTTGTATGAGCAATAAATATCTTAAAAAATCCATAAAAATATTAAAGGCTAATTAATTCTTATAATTTTTCTCTTTCCAATAATATTTCCATTTTTAATTTTTTTTAAATCACTTTTGAGGTGCCAATAGAATATCGGTTTCGATCGGATCGTATTCAATTTTTTTAAATCGTTTTTGTTTTTTTTTTTTTGTTTGAAAACGCTTTGGAGGTGCCAATCGGATGATTTAGAGTTATATTTTTGAATGATGGTTCAAATTAAAACAAAAACCTAGAAAATCCGATTTATAAAAAATATTTCGATTTATAATATATGAAATATATGGAATTTTAGAAAACATTCATAGGTTAGGTTAAACTGGTAGACAACAAGCCACGCATAGACCAGTTTTGGTCGGACCAGACGGAATTCAGTTGCTAAGTCTAAGAGGAGTAGTCATGTGCTTGACATGAATTTTCACAGATTCTGCGGCCTCACTATCGTTATCTCCTCCAATGTATCGTACTGTGGGGTCCCCCAGATGCTTACATCGCAGTCTTGCCAATGCCGGACAAGTGCACAAGAGATGCTCCATTGTTTCCCTGGTGCCCTGCACTAGACATTTTCTGCAGTCTTCTCAAGCTGTCAGCCCCATCCTGTGGGCGTGTGCCACCAACATAACAAAAGCACACCACTACTATCTGATCAAAATTGACCCGGACTGATACAAAAAAATACATTTTCTCGTATTTTAATACAAATCTTTATTAACGCCTTCGACTGAACCTTTTGAGCCAATAAATTCATGCCACCGCTTAATCCAACTTCCTATGCACTTTTAGTATTCTCAGTTTTGCCACGTTTGGTCATGTTGCATTTCAAGAATGTAAGGGTCTTCGGATACATTGACAAACCTCTCTTTTGGGTCCTATATTCGATGTTGTTTTATCAAAAGATTCAAATCTTTTGGTGAGATTGAGATCCTTTGCTATTTCTCTGATGCCAACACTACAATTTTTCAAGCACTGTTTTAACTTTCACGAAGTTATCGACATTAACAAATGTAAATTCGCATGAGGCAAGGTTTTGATGACTTCACCACCTATACTATATGCTTTGTGCCTTTCAAATATAATATTTATAAAGAAGACTCCACAAAACACTTTTGCAATATTTTCATATTTTTCCGTAGCCATGATCACTGGAACTCAAAATTTTAAGCTTATTTGTGATTTAATTTTCCTCTTGTTGAAAATTGCCTGGCAATATATTGATTGATATATGATTAAAACATACTTCACACGAACCTAAGAAAGTGTGTAGCTAAAAGCTAAAAAACTTTTATCGATTCGGTTGGCGCGCGCATTTTAAATGGTCCAGTCCAGTCCGGGTCAAATTTGATCAAATATATCAACAAGATTTTTTAATATTATTTATTAATTCAAATTCTTACTTTTGATATAGGCTAATTTTTTTAGCGGAATATAAGATGGATGAGCCCAGTCCGGGTAAAATTTGATCAGAAGCTTTAACAATATTTTTTACTATTTATATTAATTCAGATCCTTAACTTTGATATATGCTATAACAGACACAATAGAGATGGTGAATTTGGGAGAAGAGATGAATCTTCTATAAAAAATCAGGAAGTAGTATTTAAATAACAAGAAGGAGGCATTTTATAGAAGATAGATTTATAAGTTCTAACCTTCATTTCTTTTGATTTGTGATATACATTTTAAACCTGAATGATCAGTTATAACATGTTATATTTGTATTTAAGTCACAACCTATATATAACGGAGTAAGTCGCAAAAATCCGCAAACTAACACAAAGTGATCCCAAAAGTCATGCCCACTGCAGCAATAACTGTTACATATATTTGCCTATGGCAATAAATATTCGTAAGCGGTACCTACGCCAATCAAGAAAAATAAGAAGAAGAATTTATATTCCACAAACATTTAAACAGCCGTTATCGCCGCCTTGCTAAAATGCAAGTATAATATTAGCCTGCGACTACAATTTATTCAAATTAAGTAACTGAAATGTGTTTGTAGTTCATTTAAGTAATCTTGCTCACGCCATTCAATGACTAATGCAACAACTTTGTAAGCAATACACTTATCTCCATAAGTCACGCTTTCATAATGTGTGTAGAACTTTCTTACTACTTTCATTTGCCGCTGTGATATAAGTATTATTCAATATTGTGAAACAGCTGATGACATTACGTCACCAGAAATAACTTCTAAGGAAGAATGTACATAAGTGCCTAGTTAAGTTTAAATAAAGACAAGAGAAGTTTAAGCAAATATTTAGCCAACGTTGGCATTTTTAAAAAATGCAATTTTATAAAGTTATCTACAATACACAGTCAAACTAATTTATATGTACGTAAATTAAAAATACTATAAATATTTGAGAACTTTCTTAAACAAAAATATGTGCCTACGTGGTTTCTGGACTTATATCAAAATGGATATATTTGCTGCGAAAAACTTTTCTTTTTATTTTTATATTTCCTGATGAAATATTCTTTTTTAGGAGACAAATTATTCTGCGATATTCTATCATAAGAAATGTTTATCATAATACCTATATTGGGTATATTAACCATATTCATGCGATTTGCCAAGAGATGGCATAATATATTATTTTGTTCCAATATTTGGAACATGAGTTCAAAAGCTACTCTCCTTGTGCATCTTTTTCAGTACTCTCCTTTTTTTTTAAGCGTAAACGGCATTGATGTTTTTTACTTTATTATATCGAGCTTTGTGGTTGAAGAAGTGTTTTTGAGAAAAGTTCTTTTTCGTTACTTTAATATGAAGAAAACCTAAGCCAAAAATCATCGTGTTGTGATAGAAGTTTATGATGAACTCGTTTCAGCAGAGAGAACATGCCAGAAAGTGGTTCGCGCTATTTAAAAGTGATGATTTTGGTTTGGAAAACGATGACTCTTCTGGACGGCTCAAAAAGTTTGAAGGAACTGAAAGCATTACTTAATGAAGTTTGTCGACAATCGCAAGAAGAGTTCGCAGAACATTTAGGGGTCACTGAAGCAGTGATTTCAAAATGTTAGAAAGATACATACAAATACATTCGCCGATTCGACTGTTTTAATCAACGTTTTAAGTCTTCAAAAATGTAGAAAGTTCCATGAAGATTTAAAGTTATAGGAAGAATTTTGTTATAGGTGAGATGTCTGAAGATATGCGCACCCAAATGTTTAAGCCTTGACCTCCAAAACACGGCACAGTCAAGCAGGAAGTATTGTTTTATTCGCACCTCATCTTCTTCCATACAGCTTCTTCAGATGGCGTCTGGTAAGATTCCCAAAGTCTTATCACAAAGACACTCGATTCTATTGATTGCAAAGTTAGGCACTCCAAAACCCCTACCTTGAACGCACTGTTAATAAGTTCAAGGCTAGTGTCGTCAATCTGCTATCTGAATGAATGAATCTCTGAAAGATCCAATGCTACTTTAATGGCTGCAATCTCGGCTTGGAAGATACTACAATAGTCAAAAAACCTGAAGTTGGACCCCTGACTGTAAATTCCTCCACCAACCTTCCCCCAAGCTTTGACTCATCTATAAAGAAGCTCACTGCTCCTCTCCTCCAACGACTTTTTTCCACCTACAACTCCCTCGCCGGTATATAGGCTGAGAAGAGGCCACCAGAGTTCGATTTGGCGACTCCATGATCCAAGTGATCCGCTATGAAGTCTTAGTGTTTGAGAATGTTCGAGTGTTCAGTGCGAATATAAAAAAATAAGATAAAAATCGTTGGGCTGTGGAAATAACAATGAAGCCGAAATTATTGCTTTGATTAAGCAATTGAGTAAATAATTTCAACTTTTTGATATAATCCGTCGTAAATATGAATTAATATGAATAAAAAAAGTTTTTTCACTCCCACAAATATTGCTTTGGTAACCCTTTACACCTGTTCGAAATGCTTAATCAGTAAAGACTGTTCTCTAGCGTCAGTAATGTCACATAATAAAAATTCCCGCAATCGCTTAAAAATTCCCCCTGAGCACCAGAAAGTGCTTGCCCAAATGTGTCTTATTGAACAACAGAGAACAAGAAGCCAGTTAGCCAAAGAAAATACGCTCTCCTACCCATGTGTATAAAACAAACGCTCGTACGTTCTCATAAATAACTACTTTTTCACGAGCAAATGCACACGAACGTATGCAAAGCCACTTAATATGAAATTAAAACAACAAAATGCACAAAAATTTTACCTGAGCTGTCTGCTATGACGCCGAGAGAGTGACTTACTCGCGCCAATTGAGCAGCAGAGCGCGCTTTCGAGGCATACGGCACACAGGTGAGATTGTTTGCGCGCAGCTGGGCATACTTGCATGTGTGTGTGTGTGTGCATCTGTGTGAGCTGTGCATCGCATGCTGTTGGAAGATACTCGCGTGCTGCAGCCGCACAACGCAGCACAACAACAAAGCACAATCAGAAAATAGCTCTCAAGACAGCTGGCTGGCAAGAAATGCGAAGCGCAGCAAGGCGATGCGATGCGATTTAGACTTCGATGTGAGTGTGAGTGTGTGTGTGAGCACACATTGCCACAAACTTGTGTGTGTTTGTATGTGCTTCGCTGTGTGTTGTATTTCGGTCTTGAATTCAACTTTGTGCGAGACATTTCAGTTCTTCGACGACTGTCGGCCGAGTTGGTAAGAAGATACGGAAGAAAAGTAACGGTGTTGGTGTTTGGGCATGAAATGCCAAACATTTAAGTGACTTGGAGAAAAACGTTAAGTGCATGAAGCAGACGGCGTGTGCGCGTGTGTGTGAAGAAGAAGAATTGCTATGAAAATAGCAAGCGTTCTTATAAGAAGAAAGATTTGTTGAGAAGTTAGAAAATAAAGCAAACGAAAAATATTTTTTATAAAAAAAATTGAAAACTGTGTGAAAAACAACTGTGTAAGCAAACTACAAGGTTAAGCAATAGAAATATTTTGAAAAAAAAAAAATTCAATAAATCACAAAAAAATATTTTGAAGAATTTAAATAAAATTCAAGAAATCACGATTTTCCACACGCCAAAGCGCTTGTGTGCATATTTGTTGTTTTTGTAAATATTTCAAATATTTTGAAATTGTTTAAAGCAATGTGGTGAAACAACTAAGCTCAACAACAACAAAAAGCAACGACAGAAGCCAAATGCTTAAATTTGTGAATGCCAAACAAATGCAAATGCATTAAGCCAAAAAAAAATCAAAAACAATAACAACAAACGTAAAAAGCAAAACACAAGAAAAAGGCAGGCATTCAAACAAGTTTCCTTTTGGTGCAACTTTGGACGACTGACTGTCTTTGACGCGCCCGCTGCCCCTGGCACACACAGCTACAAGCATATAGCAGACAGTAACAACAACAACTGCAACAGAAACCACTTTTTTGCGTGCACAATTCGCCTGCTGCATTTCCTCCTTTTGCCATCGACTGTCATCCCTCGGCGCTTTGCCGCTGCCACCGCTGTTGCTGCGGCTTCTTCAGCGCGTCCAAGCGGCTGCATTGCAGCTGCAGCCCGCCGCTGTTATTGCACGTTTTTGTCTTTGTTTCGCGTGTATTTGGTTTATTATTGGCCATAAAAATCGTTAAAATACACACATATATTAAGCGACTGCGCGACTGTGGCAACAACAACAACGCAAACACAACACAAACGACAGCCACAATAACAATAAACTGTTGTAAAGTGGCGAAAAAACCAGCAAAGTAAAAATAAAACCAACAAACACACACACATACACAGTCGGGTGTTTAACGAATGCAACGAAAACCTGCAGTTGGCGGCGTTCAAAAGTGCGAAAAAAGTACGCGGAAAAGCCGTTACGTGAAAAATTCTAGAAATTCTGCAGGGGAAAAGGAAGACAGCAAAAACAAAAAAAAAAAAAAGCAAATGCGTTGCAAGCGCTTAGAAAAAAGCAAGCAAATTGAATAACAAAGTTTCGTACGCATAATCTTAAACTCGTAAAGTGTCTGCGACAGTGGGCGAGTTCGTGCGCTTAACTGCATTGCGCGTGAAGTTGAAAGCAAGCGCTGCATTGTGTTTGTGGTGACTCAATTTTTGTGCGAAAATACGAAAATTTGCGAATTTGACAGTGAAACGTGGTTTGGGATTTTCTTTATTGAGTGAACGCCAGCTGACGGAAAGAACGTGCCTTCGAGTGTTTTAAAAAGGTAAGTTTGGAGCAAATGTTTGTGTTAAAAGTTTGTTTTAAGTTACTATGGTTTATGTGGCATTTTGTTTTAGGGTTGAAAATAAAGTGCTTCGAATGTGGAGTGAACCCCCTCAAGCAGTTGCAATTACTGGCATCAATTTGTGGTCTTGATATAGACTTAGTGACTCATTTGGTGCCATGTATTTCCCCAAATTATTAAG
>CM050325.1:98291882-98323040 GCA_027475135.1 Bactrocera correcta
CATATAGCCACGGCGGCATTACGGCAGTGCATGTAGAAGAATTCCGTAATCTTTTATTTAGGTATAAAGTCGATTTTCTTTTATATACACATTTAGATATCGATATCGAAATGCTTCAAATCATTAGTTTAACATATTTAAGATAATTAATCTTCTTTAACGTATTGAAGTTGATATAAAGCCATGGCGGCATAACGGCAGTGCATTTAGAAGAATCCCGTTATCTTATATTTAGGTATAAATTCGATTTTCTTGTATATACACATTAAGCAAGCGATATCGAAATGCTTCAAATCATTAGTTTAACATATTTAAGTTAATTAATCTTCTTTAACGTATTGAAGTTGATATAAAGCTATGGCGGCATAACGGCAGTGCATTTAGAAGAATTCCGTAATCTTATATTTATGTATAAAGTCGATTTTCTTATATATACACATTTAGCAATCGATATCGAAATGCTTCAAATCATTAGTTTAAAATATTTAATTTAATAAACCTTCTTTAACGAACGGAAGTTGGCGTAAAGCCATGGCGGCATAACGGCAGTGCATTTAGAGGAATTCAGTAATCTTATATTTAGGTATAAAGTCAATTTTGTTGTATATACACATTTAGCAATCGATATCGAGATGCTTCAACTCATTAGTTTAACATATTTAAGTTAATAAACCTTCTTTATCGTATTAAAGTTGATATAAAGACATGGCGGCATAACGGCAGTGCATTTAGAAGAATCCCGTTATCTTATATTAAGGTATAAATTCGATTTTCTTGTATATACAAGCGATATCGAAATGCTTCAAATCATTAGTTTAACATATTTAAGTTAATTAACCTTCTTTAACGTATTGAAGTTTATATAAAGCCATGGCGGCATAACGGCAGTGCATTTAGAAGAATTCCGTAATGTTATAATTTTATATTTAGGTATAAAGTCGATTTTCTTGTATCTACACATTTAGCAATCGATATCGAAATGCTTCGAACGATTAGTTTAACATATTTAAAATAATTAACCTTCTTTAGCGTAATGATGGTGATATAAAGCCATGGCGGCATAACGACAGTGCATGTAGAAGAATTCCGCAATCTTATATTTAGGTATAAATTCGATTTTCTTGTATATATGCATTTCGCAATCGATATCGAAATGCTTCAGATAACTGGTTTAACATATTTTAGCTAACAAACCTCCTTTAGCGAACTGAAGTTGACATAAAGCCATAACGGCACTGTATTTGGAAGAATTCCGTAGTCCTATATTAAAGCATAAAGTCGATTTTTCTGTATATACACATTTTGCAGTCGATATCGAAATGCTTCAAATAACTGGTTTAGCATATTTAGGTTAATTAACCTTATTTATCTTTCTGAAGTTTACATAAAGCCATAACGGCAGTATATTTATATGAATTCCGTTATCTTATATTTAGGTATAAAGTCGATTTTTTTGTACATACATATTTAGCAATCGATATCGAAATGCTTCAAATCATTAGTTTAACATATTTAAGTTAATTAACGCTCTTTATCTTACTGAAGTCTACAAAGGCCTTAACGGCATAACGGCAGTGCATTTAGAAGAACTACGTAATCTTATATTTAGGTATGAATTCGATTTTATTGTATATACTCATTTAGCCATCGATATCGAAATGCTTCAAATCATTAGTGTAACATATTGAAGTTAATAAACCTTCTTTAACGTATTGAAGGTGATACAAAGCCATGGCGGCATAACGACAGTACATTTGGAAGAATTACGTAATCTTATATTTAAGTATAATGTCGATTTTCTTGTATATACACATTAAGCAATCGATATCGAAATGCTTCAAATCATGAGTTTAACATATTTAAGATAATTAACCCTCTTTATTCTACTGAAGTCTACAAAAGCCTTAACGGCATAACGGCAGTGCATTTAGAAGAGTTCCGTAATCTTATATTTAGGTATTAAGTCGATTTTGTTGTATATACGCATTTGGCAATCGACATCGAAATGCTTCAAATCATGAGTTTAACATATTTAAGTAAATTAATCCTCTTTTTCTTACTGAAGTCTACAAAAGCCTTAACGGCATAACGGCAGTGCATTTGGAAGAGTTCCGTAATCTTATATTTAGGTATTAAGTCGATTTTGTTGTATATACGCATTTAGCAATCGACATCGAAATGCTTCAAATCATGAGTTTAACATATTTAAGATAATTAACCCTCTTTATTCTACTGAAGTCTACAAAAGCCTTAACGGCATAACGGCAGTACATTTAGAAGCATTCCGTAATCCTCTATTTAGGTATAAAGTCGATTTTTTTGTTTATACTCATTTAGCAATCCATATCGAAATGCGTCAAATCATTAGTTTCACATATTTAAGTTAATTAACCCTCTTTATATTACTGAAGTCTACAAAAGCCTTAACGGCATAACGGCAGCGCATTTCGAAGAATTTCGTAATCTTATATTTAGGTATAAAGTCGATTTTCTTGTATATACTCATTTAGCAATCGATATCGAAATGCTTCAAATCATTAGTTTAACATATTTAAGTTAATTAACCTTCTTTAACGTAATGAAGGTGATATAAAGCCATGGCACCATAACGACAGTATCGATATTCTTGTATTTACACATTTAGCAATCGATATCGAAAATCTTCAAAGCATTAGTTTAACATACTTAAGTTAATTAACCTTCTTTAACGTAATGAAGGTAATATAAAGCCATGGCGGCATAACGACAGTGCATTTATAAGAATTCTGTAATCTCATATTTAGGTATGAAGTCGATTTTCTTGTATTTAGCAATCGATATCGAAAAGCTTCAAATAACTGGTTTAGCATATTTAGGTTAATTAACCTTCTTTATCTTACCGAAGTTTACATAAAGCCACAACGGCATAACGGCAGTATATTTGGGTGAATTCCGTAAACTTTTATTTAGGTATAAAATCGATTTTGTTGTAAATACACATTTAGCAATCGATATCGGAATGCTTCAAATCATTAGTTTAGCATATTTAAGTAAATTAACCTTCTTTAGCGTACTGAAATTTATATAAAGCCATAACGGCATAACGGGAGTGTATTTCGATGAATTCCGTAATCTTATATTTAGATATGTAGTCGACTTTCTTGTATATACTCACTTAGCAATCGATATCGAAATGCTTCAACTCATTAGTTTAATATATTTAATTGAATAAAGCTTCTTTAACGTAATGAAGGTGATATAAAGCCATAACGGCATAACGGGAGTGTATTTCGATGAATTCCGTAATCTTATATTTAGGTATAAAGTCGACTTTCTTATATTTACACATTTAGCAATCGATATCGAAAATCTTCAAATCATTAATTTAACAAATTTAAGTTAATTAACCTTCTTTAACGTAATGAAGGTGATATAAAGCCATAACGGCATAACGGGAGAGTATTTCGATGAATTCCCTAATCTTATATTTAGGTATAAAGTCGACTTTCTTGTATATACTCATTTAGCAATCTATAACGAAATGCTTCAAATCATTAGTTTAATATATTTAAGTTAATAAAGCTTCTTTAACGCACTGAAGTTAACATAAAGCCATGGCGGCATAACGGCAGTGCATGTAGAAGAATTCCGTAATCTTATATTTAGGTATAAAGTCGATTTTCTTGTATATATACACATAGCAATCGATACCGAAATGCTTCAAATCATTAGTTTAAAATATTTAAGTTCATAAACCTTCTTTAACGAACTGAAGTTGGCATAAAGCAATGACGGCATAACGGCAGTGCATTTAGAAGAATTCCGTAATCTTATATTTAGGTATAAAGTCGATTTTGTTGTATATACGCATTTAGCAATCGATATCGAAATGCTTCAAATAACTGGTTTAACATATTTAAGTTAATAAACTTTCTTTAACGAAATGAAGTTAACGTAAAGCCATAACGGCAGTGCATTTAGAAGAATTCCGTCATCTTATATTTAGGTATAAAGTCGATTTTCTTGTATATACACATTAAGCAATCGATATCGAAATGTTTCAAATCATTAGTTTAACATATTTTAGTTAATAAACCTTCTTTAACGAACGGATGTTGGCATAAAACCACGGCGGCAAAACGGCAGTGCATGTAGAAGATTTCCGTAATCTTATATTTAGGTATAAAGTCGATTTTCTTGTATATACACATTTTGCAATCGATATCGAAATGCTTCAAATAACTGGTTTAGCATATTTAAGTTAATTAACCTTCTTCATATTACTGAAGTTAACATAAAGCCATAACGGCAGTGCATTTCGAAGAATACCGTAAACTTATATTTAGGTATAAAGTCGATTTTGTATATAAACACATTTAGCAATCGATATCGAGATGCTTCAACTCATTAGTTTAACATATTTAAGCTAACAAACCTTCTTTAACGAACTGAAGTTGGCATAAAGCCATGGCGGCATAACGGCAGTGCATGTAGAAAAATTCCGTTAGCTTATATTTAGGTATAAAGTCGATTTTCTTGTATATACACATTTAGCAAGCGATATCGAGATGCTTCAACTCATTAGTTTAACATATTTAAGCTAATAAACCTTCTTTAACGAACTGAAGTTGATATAAAGCCATGGCGGCATAACGACAGTGCCTGTAGAAGAATTCCGTTATCTTATATTTAGGTATAAAGTCGATTTTGTTGTATATACACATTTAGCAAGCGATATCGAAATGCTTCAAATCATTAGTTTAACATATTTAAGCTAATAAACCTTCTTTAACGAACTGAAGTTGATATAAAGCCATGGCGGCATAACGGCAGTGCATGTAGAAAAATTCCGTTAGCTTATATTTAGGTATAAAGTCGATTTTGTATATAAACACATTTAGCAATCGATATCGAGATGCTTCAACTCATTAGTTTAACATATTTAAGCTAACAAACCTTCTTTAACGAACTGAAGTTGATATAAAGCCATGGCGGCATAACGACAGTGCCTGTAGAAGAATTCCGTTATCTTATATTTAGGTATAAAGTCGATTTTGTTGTATATACACATTTAGCAAGCGATATCGAGATGCTTCAACTCATTAGTTTAACATATTTAAGCTAATAAACCTTCTTTAACGAACTGAAGTTGATATAAAGCCATGGCGGCATAACGGCAGTGCATTAAGAAGAATTCCGTAATCTTATATTTAGGTATAAAGTCGATTTTGTTGTATATACACATTTAGCAATCGATATCGAAATGCTTCAAATCATTAGTTTAACATATTTAAGTTAATTAACCCTCTCTATCTTACTGAAGTCTGCATAAAGCCTTAACGGTATAACGGCAGTGCATTTAAAAGAATTCCGTTATCTTATATTTAGGTATAAAGTCGATTTTGTTGTATATACACATTTAGCATGCGATATCGAAATGCTTCAAATCATTAGTTTAACATATTTAAGTTAATTAACCTTCTTTAACGCATTGAAGTTGATATAAAGCCATGGCGGCATAACGGCAGTGCATTTAGAAGAATTCCGTAATCTTATATTTAGGTATAAAGTCGATTTTCTTGTATATACACATTTAGCAAGCGATATCGAAATGCTCCAAATCATTAGTTTAACATATTTAAGTTAATTAACCTTCTTTAACGTACTGAAGTTGATATAAAGGAATAGCGGCATAACGGCAGTGCATTTAGAAGAATTCCGTAATGTTATATTTAGGTATGAAGTCGATTTTGTTGTATATACACATTTAGCAAGCGATATCGAAATGCTTCAAATTATTAGTTTAACATATTTAAGTTAATAAACCTTCTTTAACGTATTGAAGTTGATCTAAAGCCATGGCGGCATAACGGCAGTGCATTTAGAAGAACTCCGTAATCTTATATTTAGGTATAAAGTCGATTTTCTTGTATATACACATTTAGCAAGCGATATCGAAATGCTTCAAATCATTAGTTTAACATATTTAAGTTAATAAACCTTCTTTAACGAACTGAAGTTGGCATAAAGCCATGGCGGTATAACGGCAGTGCATGTAGAAGAATTCCGTTATCTTATATTTATGTATAAAGTCGATTTTCTTATATAAACACATTTAGCAATCTTCATCGAAATGCTTCAAATCATTAGTTTAAAATATTTAATTTAATAACCCTTCTTTAACGAACGGAAGTTGGCGTAAAGCCATTGCGGCATAACGGCAGTGCATTTAGAGGAATTCAGTAATCTTATATTTATGTATAAAGTCAATTTTGTTGTATATACACATTTAGCAATCGATATCGAAATGCTTCAACTCATTAGTTTAACATATTTAAGTTAATAAACCTTCTTTATCGTATTGAAGTTGATATAAAGCCATGGCGGCATAACGGCAGTGCATTTAGAAGAATCCCGTTATCTTATATTAAGGTATAAATTCGATTTTCTTGTATATACAAGCGATATCGAAATGCTTCAAATCATTAGTTTAACATATTTAAGTTAATTAACCTTCTTTAACGTATTGAAGTTGATATAAAGCCATGGCGGCATAACGGCAGTGCATTTAGAAGAATTCCGTAATGATATAGTTTTATATTTAGGTATAAAGTCGATTTTCTTGTATCTACACATTTAGCAATCGATATCGAAATGCTTCGAACCATTAGTTTAACATATTTAAAATATTTAACCTTCTTTAGCGTAATGAAGGTGATATAAAGCCATGGCGGCATAACGACAGTACCTGTGGAAAAATTCCGCAATCTTATATTTAGGTATAAAGTCGATTTTCTTGTATATATACATTTCGCAATCGATATCGAAATGCTTCAGATAACTGGTTTAACATATTTTAGCTAATAAACCTCCTTTAGCGAACTGAAGTTGACATAAAGCCATAACGGCACTGCATTTGGAAGAATTCCGTAGTCCTATATTAAGGCATAAAGTCGACTTTTCTGTATATACACATTTTGCAGTCGATATCGAAATGCTTCAAATAACTGGTTTAGAATATTTAAGTTAATTAACCTTCTTTATCTTTCTGAAGTTTACATAAAGCCATAACGGCAGTATATTTATATGAATTCCGTTATCTTATATTTAGGTATAAAGTCGATTTTTTTGTACATACACATTTAGCAATCGATATCGAAATGCTTCAAATCATTAGTTTAACATATTTAAGTTAATTAACGCTCTTTATCTTACTGAAGTCTACAAAGGCCTTAACGGCATAACGGCAGTGCATTTAGAAGAACTACGTAATCTTATATTTAGGTATGAATTCGATTTTATTGTATATACTCATTTAGCAATCGATATAGAAATGCTTCAAATCATTAGTGTAACATATTTAAGTTAATAAACCTTCTTTAACATATTGAAGGTGATACAAAGCCATGGCGGCATAACGACAGTACATTTGGAAGAATTACGTAATCTTATATTTAAGTATAATGTCGATTTTCATGTATATACACATTAAGCAATCGATATCGAAATGCTTCAAATCATTAGTTTAACATATTTAAGTAAATTAATCCTCTTTTTCTTACTGAAGTCTACAGAAGCCTTAACGGCATAACGGCAGTGCATTTGGAAGAGTTCCGTAATCTTATATTTAGGTATTAAGTCGATTTTGTTGTATATACGCATTTAGCAATCGACATCGAAATGCTTCAAATCATGAGTTTAACATATTTAAGATTATTAACCCTCTTTATTCTACTGAAGTCTACAAAAGCCTTAACGGCATAACGGCAGTGCATTTAGAAGCATTCCGTAATCCTCTATTTAGGTATAAAGTCGATTTTTTGTATATACTCATTTAGCAATCCATATCGAAATGCTTCAAATCATTAGTTTAACATATTTAAGTTAATTAACCCTCTTTATATTACTGAAGTAATATAAAAGTATATATATAAGTATATATAAGCATTTCGATATCGATTGCTAAATGTGTAAATGCAAGAAAATCGACTTTATACCTAAATATAAAATTATAACATTACGGAATTCTTCTAATTGCACTGCCGTTATGCCGCCATGGCTTTATATCAACTTCAATACGTTAAAGAAGGTTAATTAACTTAAGTATGTTAAACTAATGATTTGAAGCATTTCGATATCGCTTGTATATACAAGAAAATCGAATTTATACCTTAATATAAGATAATGGGATTCTTCTAAATGCACTGCCGTTATGCCGCCATGGCTTTATATCAACTTCAATACGATAAAGAAGGTTTATTAACTTAAATATGTTAAACTTATGAGTTGAAGCATCTCGATATCGATTGCTAAATGTGTATATACAACAAAATTGACTTTATACCTAAATATAAGATTACTGAATTCCTCTAAATGCACTGCCGTTATGCCGCAATGGCTTTACGCCAACTTCCGTTCGTTAAAGAAGGTTTATTAAATTAAATATTTTAAACTAATGATTTGAAGCATTTCGATATCGATTGCTAAATGTGTATATATAAGAAAATCGACTTTATACATAAATATAAGATTACGGAATTCTTCTAAATGCACTGCCGTTATGCCGCCATAGCTTTATATCAACTTCAATACGTTAAAGAAGATTAATTAACTTAAATATGTTAAACTAATGATTTGAAGCATTTCGATATCGCTTGCTAAATGTGTATATACAAGAAAATCGAATTTATACCTAAATATAAGATAACGGGATTCTTCTAAATGCACTGCCGTTATGCCGCCATGGCTTTATATCAACTTCAATACGTTAAAGAAGATTAATTATCTTAAATATGTTAAACTAATGATTTGAAGCATTTCGATATCGCTTGCTAAATGTGTATATACAACAAAATCGACTTTATACCTAAATATAACATTACGGAATTCTTCTACATGCACTGCCGTAATGCCGCCGTGGCTTAATGCCAACTTCAGATCGTTTAAGAAGGTTTATTAACTTAAATATTGTTACAAAAAGTAGTATTAAGTTGTATTTGTATTGCTATATGCATCCCTTATTATGAACAATAGCTGTAGGTATATGGAATAGCATTTGTCTTGTTGTAGACATCTGGCGCCACGGCTGTCTGCTTGCGTCTGGCGCCGTATAGCATTATGTTCTGGTAATTTCCAGACGCGATATTCTAGAAGGACACGTCGGCATCAGCGAGAAGTGCGTGGCTATATAAGCCGTGGCAGCGCGAACGTAATCGATCAGTGCTAAGAGTAAACTGCTATAGTCTAGACGAGTTGTGAAATAAAGAGTAGTTGAATTAAATTAAACAGTTGTAGTTTTATTTGTCAATCCAGAGATACGAACCTAACAAAGTGAACTAGCAAGCAGTAAAATCGTAACAATTGGTGTCAGAAGTGGGATTGTCAAATAATCCAAATTCAAGATGGTTAAATTCGGAGAATTGAGAATTCAGCAATTAAAAAAGGAACTGGAGGAGCGTAATTTGCCGATAAGCGGGCAAAAGGCGGATCTGCAGGCACGATTACGTGAAGCAATGGAAGCGGATGGAATTAATGTGGACGAGTTCGAATTTGTTGGGCCAGAAACTTCTACAAAGGTAGAAGAGAAAGTAGAAGAACAACAAACATCATTAAGTGTAGACATGAACACGTTGTTAGTGGCTATTAAGCAAATGGCAGAAAATGCAGTGCAAACAGAAAATCGTCTGGCACAGCAAATAGCTGAAAATGCAGTGCAAACAGAAAATCGTCTGGCACAGCAAATAGCTGAAAATGCAGTGCAAACAGAAAATCGTCTGGCACAGCAAATGACGCAAATAGCTGAAAATACATCGCAGTTAAAGTCTTGCCTTACACAACAAATGACTGAAAATAATACGCAGTTAGAAAATCGTTTGGTACAACAGATTACGGAAAATACTTTACAAGTACAAAAACAAGTGCAAGAGAAATTTTCAAAATTTGAAGACGAATTAAGCACGTTAAAAAATGGCGAAGAAAATTTAAAATCAGAATTTCTTCAATTGAGTAATCGTGTGCGAGAACTGCAACTACATGGCCCTGCACCATCAACAAATAATCAAAGATTGAAGGCACCCACATTCGATGGAAGTATTCCATTTCAAATTTTCAAACTTCAGTTTGAAAAGACAGCAATGGCCAATAATTGGAATGCGGCGGACAAGGTGGCGTCCTTGTTTGTATCATTGAAAGGACCTGCGGCAGAAATCCTTCAGACTATTCCAGACTGTGAACGGGACAACTATGAGGCATTGATGAGTGCGATAGAAAGACGATATGGTAGTGAGCACCGGAAACAAATATACCAGATCGAACTGCAAAATAGGGGTCAGAAAATGAACGAGTCATTGCAAGAGTTCGCAACTGAAATAGAACGACTGGCTCATTTGGCAAATGCAGATGCACCTGTGGATTACATTGAGAGGGTAAAAATTCAATGTTTCATAAATGGAATTCGTGATGTGGACACCAAACGCGCCACATATGCATTGCCAAAAAGAACGTTTGCTGAAACGGTTTCGCACGCCCTCACACAGGAAACAGCTTCCCTACTAAGTAAACCAGCACACAAGGTACAAAGGGTTGAAATGGAACAACCGGCGCTGATGGAAGAAATATTGAAGACTCTGAAGACAATTGCTGCACCGCGAGTAAATACAACAGGCAGATGTTTCAACTGTGGAAAAGCGGGTCACTTTGCCCGAAATTGCAATATAAAAGTAAACCCATCAAAACGGAAACAACCAACAGATAACGAGGACGAAGCATCCACATCTCACAAGTCGTTAAACTTCGAAACGGAACATCGAAAGGGGATTCACCACAAAAATGCGGATGCATTATCACGTCGCCCTTGTCCACTGGAATGTAAACATTGCTCCAAATCAGAGGGAAAAGAAGGTATAATCGACGTGCGATTACTGAATATAAAACCTGAAGATGATTGGACTCCTCATCGCATCAGAATCAATCAGCTGGAGGACCCTGATCTTGCAAAGCTGGTAATGGCCAAAGAAAATGGGGTACGACCACCAAAGGAACAAATAAGTAACGAGAGTCCAACGGCAAAAGCATATTGGGCCCAATGGAACAGCATAAACCTCGTTAATGGATACCTTCATCGTACCTGGGAAAGCGAAGATGGCAAACAGTCTCGTCTGCTGATCATAGTACCGAAGTCCATGATCCCGAAAGTATTGAAAGAATATCACAATGGACCTAGTGGAGGGCACCTTGGGATTACAAAAACTATTGAGAAGATTAAACAACGGTTCTACTGGATCGGTTGTCGAGATTCCATAGCAGAATGGATAAGTAATTGCGTAGAGTGCATGGCAGCTAAAGGTCCTAAAGCCAAGAGTCGCGGTAGGCTACAACAGTACAACGTGGGATCACCATTTGAACGAGTCGCAATGGATGTTGCAGGTCCGTTCCCAACCAGTACGGCCGGAAACAAATATCTACTGGTTGTCATGGACTATTTCAGTAAATGGCCAGAAGTATATGCCTTACCAAACCAAGAAGCGAAGACAATAGCCGAAGCGTTTGTAGAAAATTGGATAACAAGGTTCGGAGTGCCCGTCGAATTACACTCAGATCAAGGCAGGAATTTCGAATCTTCCATTTTCCAAGAAGTCTGTACATTATTGGGCATCCACAAGACACGGACAACAGCGTTACATCCACAATCAGATGGAATGGTGGAGAGATTCAACCGAACGCTCGAAGAACATCTGCGGAAAATCGTTGATAAAGATCAACGGAATTGGGACAAGTGCATCCAGATGTTCCTGCTGGCGTATCGTTCAGCGAAGCACGAGACAACTGGTTACACGCCAGCAAAGATTATTTTCGGATCTGATCTGCGACTCCCTGCTGATCTTAAGTTTGGAACGAATCCTACAGCTGCAAGAAATGATGGAGATTATTGTTCTGCCTTAAAGGAAGAAATGAATGAATTGCATCTAATGGTAAGACAGCACACGCATCTGATGAGCAATAAGATGAAGGACCGGTTCGATCAAGCGGCAAATTCAAAAGGTTTTGAAGAAGGTGATCTGGTCCTGTTGTACAATCCACTTCGAAAGAAAGGCTTGTCCCCGAAATTGCAGACAGCCTGGGAAGGACCCTATATGGTGATGAAACGACTTAATGACGTGGTATACCGCATACAAAGAAATGGGAAAGCACGATGTAAAATGAAAGTAGTGCATTTGGAGAGGCTCGCCCCATTTGGTTCAAGAGGATTTGTGCCTAATCGGGACGATTAGGCTTTAGTGGAGGGCAGTGTTACAAAAAGTAGTATTAAGTTGTATTTGTATTGCTATATGCATCCCTTATTATGAACAATAGCTGTAGGTATATGGAATAGCATTTGTCTTGTTGTAGACATCTGGCGCCACGGCTGTCTGCTTGCGTCTGGCGCCGTATAGCATTATGTTCTGGTAATTTCCAGACGCGATATTCTAGAAGGACACGTCGGCATCAGCGAGAAGTGCGTGGCTATATAAGCCGTGGCAGCGCGAACGTAATCGATCAGTGCTAAGAGTAAACTGCTATAGTCTAGACGAGTTGTGAAATAAAGAGTAGTTGAATTAAATTAAACAGTTGTAGTTTTATTTGTCAATCCAGAGATACGAACCTAACAAAGTGAACTAGCAAGCAGTAAAATCGTAACAATATGTTAAGCTAATGAGTTGAAGCATCTCGATATCGATTGCTAAATGTGTATATACAACAAAATCGAATTTATACCTAAATATAAGATTACGGATTTCTTCTAAATGCACTGCCGTTACGCCGCCATGGCTTAAGATCAACTTCAGTACATTAAAGAAGGTTAATTAACTTAAATATGTTAAACTAATGATTTGAAGCATTTCGATATCGCTTGTATATACAAGAAAATCGACTTTATACCTAAATATAAGATTACGGAGTTCTTCTAAATGCACTGCCGTTATGCCGCCATGGCTTTAGATCAACTTCAATACGTTAAAGAAGATTAATTAACTTAAATATGTTAAACTAATGATTTGAAGCATTTCGATATCGCTTGCTAAATGTGTATATACAAGAAAATCGACTTTAAACCTAAATATAAGATAACGGAATTCTTCTACATGCACTGCCGTTATACCGCCATGGCTTTATGCCAACTTCAGTTCGTTAAAGAAGGTTTATTAACTTAAATATGTTAAACTAATGATTTGAAGCATTTCGATATCGCTTGCTAAATGTGTATATACAACAAACTCGACTTTATACCTAAATATAAAATTACGGAATTCTTCTAAATGCACTGCCGTTATGCCGCTATGGCTTTATATCAACTTCAATACGTTAGAGAAGGTTAATTAACTTAAATATGTTAAACTAATGATTTGAAGCATTTCGATATCGCTTGCTAAATGTGTATATACAAGAAAATCGACTTTATACCTAAATATAAGATTACGGAATTCTTCTAAATGCACTGCCGTTATGCCGTCTTGGCTTTATATCAACTTCAATGCGTTAAAGAAGGTTAATTAACTTAAATATGTTAACCTAATGATTTGAAGCATTTCGATATCGATATCTAAATGTGTATATAAAAGAAAATCGACTTTATACCTAAATAAAAGATTACGGAATTCTTCTACATGCACTGCCGTAATGCCGCCGTGGCTATATGCCAACTTCAGATCGTTAAAGAAGGCTTTTTAACTTAAATATGTTAAGCTAATGAGTTGAAGCATCTCGATATCGATTGCTAAATGTGTATATACAACAAAATCGAATTTATACCTAAATATAAGATTACGGATTTCTTCTAAATGCACTGCCGTTATGCCGCCATGGCTTTAGATCAACTTCAGTACGTTAAAGAAGGTTAATTAACTTAAATATGTTAAACTAATGATTTAAAGCATTTCGATATCGCTTGTGTATACAAGAAAATCAGGTTTATTAACTTAAATATGTTAAGCTAAAGAGTTGAAACATCTCGATATCGATTGCTAAATGTGTAAATACAACAAAATCGACTTTATACCTAAATATAACATTACGGAATTCTTCTACATGCACTGCCGTTATGCCGCCATGGCTTTATGCCAACTTCAGTTCGTTATAGAAGGTTTGTTAACTTAAATATGTTAAACTAATGAGTTGAAGCATCTCGATAATCGATTGCTAAATGTGTATATACAAAAAAATCGACTTTATACCTAAATATAACATTACGGAATTCTTCTACATGCACTGCCGTTATGCCGCCATGGCTTTATGCTAACTTCAGTTCGTTATAGAAGGTTTGTTAACTTAAATATGTTAAACTAATGAGTTGAAGCATCTCGATATCGACTGCTAAATGTGTAAATACAACAAAATCGACTTTATACCTAAATATAACATTACGGAATTCTTCTATATGCACTGCCGTTATGCCGCCGTGGCTTCATGCCAACTTCAGTTCGTTATAGAAGGTTTGTTAACTTAAATATGTTAAACTAATGATTTGAAGCATTTCGATATCGCTTGCTAAATGTGTACATACAAGAAAATCGACTTTATACCTAAATATAAGATAACGGAATTTTTCTACAGGCAGTGCCGTTATGCCGCCATGGCTTTATGCCAACTTCAGTTCGTTAAAGAAGGTTTATTAACTTAAATATGTTAAACTAATGATTTGAAGCATTTCGATATCGCTTGCTAAATGTGTATATACAACAAAATCGACTTTATACCTAAATATAAGATTACGGGAATTCTTCTTAATGCACTGTCGTTATGCCGCCATGGCTTCATATCACCTTAATTACGTTAAAGAAGGTTAATTAACTTAAATATGTTAAACTAATGATTTGAAGCATTTCGATATCGCTTGCTAAATGTGTATATACAAGAAAATCGACTTTATACCTAAATATAAGATAACGGAATTCCTCTACATGCACTGCCGTTATGCCGCCATGGATATATGCCAACTTCAGTTCGTTAAAGAAGGTTTATTAACTTAACTATGTTAAACTAATGAGTTGAAGCATCTCGATATCGATTGCTAAATGTGTATAAACAACAAAATCGACTTTATACCTAAATATAAGTTTACGGAATTCTTCCAAATGCACTGCCGTTATACCGTTAAGGCTTTTGTAGACTTCAGTAAGACAAAGAGGATTAATTAACTTAAATATGTTAAACTTATGATTTGAAGCATTTCGATATCGATTGCTTAATGTGTATATACAAGAAAATCGACTTTATACCTAAATATAAGATTACGGAATTCTTCCAAATGAACTGTCGTTATGCCACCATGGCTTTGTATCACCTTCAATACGTTAAAGAAGGTTAATTATTCTAAATATGTTAAACTAATGGTTTGAAGCATTTCGATATCGATTGCTAAATGTGCAAATACAAGAAAATCGACTTTATACCTAAATATAAAATTATAACATTACGTAATTCTTCTACGTGCACTGCCGTTATACCGTTAAGGCTTTATGTAGACTTCAGTAAGCTATAAAATGTTTATTAACTTAATATGTTAAACAAATGATTTGAAGCATTTCGATATCGATTGAAAAATGTGTATATACAAGAAAATCGACTTTATGCATAATATAAGATTACGGAATTCTTCTACATCCACTGCCGTTATGCCAACTTCAGATCGTTAAAGAAGGTTTATTAACTTAAACATGTTAAACTAATGAGTTCAAGCATTTCGATGTCGATTGCTAAATGCGTATATACAACAAAATCGACTTAATACCTAAATATAAGATTACGGAGCTCTTCCAAATGCACTGCCGTTATGCCGTTAAGGCTTTTGTAGATTTCCATAAGTAAGATAAAGAGGGTTAATTTACTTAAATATGTTAAACTAATGATTCGAGGCATTTCAATATCGATTGCTAAATGTGTAAATATAAGAAAATCGAATATATACTTAAATGTAAGATTACGGAATTCTTCTACATGCACTGTCGTTATGCCGCCATGGCTTTATATCTCCTTCATTACGTTAAACAAAGTTAATTAACTTAAATATGTTAAACTAATGATTTGAAGCATTTCGATATCGCTTGCTAAATGTGTATATACAAGAAAATGGACTTTATACCTAAATAGAAGATAACGGAATTCCTCTACATGCACTGCCGTTATGCCGCCATGGATTTATGCCAACTTCAGTTCGTTAAAGAAGGTTTATTAACTTAAATATGTTAAGCTAATGAGTTGAAGCATCTCGATATCGATTGCTAAATGTGTATTAACAACAAAATCGACTTTATACCTAAATATAAGTTTACGGAATTCTTCCAAATGCACTGCCGTTATGCCGCCATGGCTTTATGCCAACTTCAGTTCGTTATAGAAGGTTTGTTAACTTAAATATGTTAAACTAATGAGTTGAAGCATCTCGATATCGATTGCTAAATGTGTATATACAAAAAAATCGACTTTATACCTAAATACAAGATTACGGATTTCTTCTAAATGCACTGCCGTTATGCCGCCATGGCTTTAGATCAACTTCAATACGTTAAAGAAGGTTAATTAACTTAAGTATGTTAAACTAATGATTTGAAGCATTTCGATATCGCTTGCTAAATGTGAACATACAAGAAAATCGACTTTATACCTAAATATAAGAAAACGGAATTTTTCTACAGGCACTGCCGTTATGCCGCCATGGCTTTATGCCAACTTCAGTTCGTTAAAGAAGGTTTAATAACTTAAATATGTTAAACTAATGATTTGAAGCATTTCGATATCGCTTGCTAAATGTGTATATACAACAAAATCGACTTTATACCTAAATATAAGATTACGGAATTCTTCTTAATGCACTGTCGTTATGCCGCCATGGCTTCATATCACCTTCATTACGTTAAAGAAGGTTAATTAACTTAAATATGTTAAACTAATGATTTGAAGCATTTCGATATCGCTTGCTAAATGTGTATATACAAGAAAATCGACTTTATACCTAAATATAAGATAACGGAATTCTTCTTAATGCACTGTCGTTATGCCACCATGGCTTTGTATCACCTTCAATACGTTAAAGAAGGTTAATTATTCTAAATATGTTAAACTAATGGTTTGAAGCATTTCGATATCGATTGCTAAATGTGCAAATACAAGAAAATCGACTTTATACCTAAATATAAAATTATAACATTACGTAATTCTTCTACGTGCACTGCCGTTATACCGTTAAGGCTTTATGTAGACTTCAGTAAGCTATAAAATGTTTATTAACTTAATATGTTAAACAAATGATTTGAAGCATTTCGATATCGATTGAAAAATGTGTATATACAAGAAAATCGACTTTATGCATAATATAAGATTACGGAATTCTTCTACATCCACTGCCGTTATGCCAACTTCAGATCGTTAAAGAAGGTTTATTACTTAAACATGTTAAACTAATGAGTTCAAGCATTTCGATGTCGATTGCTAAATGCGTATATACAACAAAATCGACTTAATACCTAAATATAAGATTACGGAGCTCTTCCAAATGCACTGCCGTTATGCCGTTAAGGCTTTTGTAGATTTCAGTAAGATAAAGAGGGTTAATTTACTTAAATATGTTAAACTAATGATTCGAGGCATTTCAATATCGATTGCTAAATGTGTAAATATAAGAAAATCGAATATATACTTAAATGTAAGATTACGGAATTCTTCTACATGCACTGTCGTTATGCCGCCATGGCTTTATATCTCCTTCATTACGTTAAACAAAGTTAATTAACTTAAATATGTTAAACTAATGATTTGAAGCATTTCGATATCGCTTGCTAAATGTGTATATACAAGAAAATGGACTTTATACCTAAATAGAAGATAACGGAATTCCTCTACATGCACTGCCGTTATGCCGCCATGGATTTATGCCAACTTCAGTTCGTTAAAGAAGGTTTATTAACTTAAATATGTTAAGCTAATGAGTTGAAGCATCTCGATATCGATTGCTAAATGTGTATTAACAACAAAATCGACTTTATACCTAAATATAAGTTTACGGAATTCTTCCAAATGCACTGCCGTTATGCCGCCATGGCTTTATGCCAACTTCAGTTCGTTATAGAAGGTTTGTTAACTTAAATATGTTAAACTAATGAGTTGAAGCATCTCGATATCGATTGCTAAATGTGTATATACAAAAAAATCGACTTTATACCTAAATACATGATTACGGATTTCTTCTAAATGCACTGCCGTTATGCCGCCATGGCTTTAGATCAACTTCAATACGTTAAAGAAGGTTAATTAACTTAAGTATGTTAAACTAATGATTTGAAGCATTTCGATATCGCTTGCTAAATGTGAACATACAAGAAAATCGACTTTATACCTAAATATAAGAAAACGGAATTTTTCTACAGGCACTGCCGTTATGCCGCCATGGCTTTATGCCAACTTCAATTCGTTAAAGAAGGTTTAATAACTTAAATATGTTAAACTAATGATTTGAAGCATTTCGATATCGCTTGCTAAATGTGTATATACAACAAAATCGACTTTATACCTAAATATAAGATTACGGAATTCTTCTTAATGCACTGTCGTTATGCCGCCATGGCTTCATATCACCTTCATTACGTTAAAGAAGGTTAATTAACTTAAATATGTTAAACTAATGATTTGAAGCATTTCGATATCGCTTGCTAAATGTGTATATACAAGAAAATCGACTTTATACCTAAATATAAGATAACGGAATTCCTCTACATGCACTGCCGTTTATGCCGCCATGGATTTATGCCAACTTCAGTTCGTTAAAGAAGGTTTATTAACTTAACTATGTTAAACTAATGAGTTGAAGCATCTCGATATCGATTGCTAAATGTGTATAAACAACAAAATCGACTTTATACCTAAATATAAGTTTACGGAATTCTTCCAAATGCACTGCCGTTATACCGTTAAGGCTTTTGTAGACTACAGTAAGACAAAGAGGATTAATTAACTTAAATATGTTAAACTTATGATTTGAAGCATTTCGATATCGATTGCTTAATGTGTATATACAAGAAAATCGACTTTATACCTAAATATAAGATTACGGAATTCTTCCAAATGAACTGTCGTTATGCCACCATGGCTTTGTATCACCTTCAATACGTTAAAGAAGGTTAATTATTCTAAATATGTTAAACTAATGGTTTGAAGCATTTCGATATCGATTGCTAAATGTGCAAACACAAGAAAATCGACTTTATACCTAAATATAAAATTATAACATTACGTAATTCTTCTACATGCACTGCCGCTATACCGTTAAGGCTTTATGTAGACTTCAGTAAGCTACAAAATGTTTATTAACTTAATATGTTAAACAAATGATTTGAAGCATTTCGATATCGATTGAAAAATGTGTATATACAAGAAAATCGACTTTATGCATAATATAAGATTACGGAATTCTTCTACATCCACTGCCGTTATGCCAACTTCAGATCGCTAAAGAAGGTTTATTAACTTAAACATGTTAAACTAATGAGTTCAAGCATTTCGATGTCGATTGCTAAATGCGTATATACAACAAAATCGACTTAATACCTAAATATAAGATTACGGAGCTCTTCCAAATGCACTGCCGTTATGCCGTTAAGGCTTTTGTAGATTTCAGTAAGATAAAGAGGGTTAATTTACTTAAATATGTTAAACTAATGATTTGAGGCATTTCAATATCGATTGCTAAATGTGTAAATATAAGAAAATCGAATATATACTTAAATGTAAGATTACAGAATTCTTCTACACGCACTGTCGTTATGCCGCCATGGCTTTATATCTCCTTCATTACGTTAAAGAAAGTTAATTAACTTAAATATGTTAAACTAATGATTTGAAGATTTTCGATATCGATTGCTAAATGTGTAAATACAAGAAAATCGACTTTATACCTAAATAAAAGATCACGAAATCTTTCTACATGCACTGCCGTAATACCGCCGTGGCTATATGCCAAATTCAGATCGTTAAAGAAGGTTTATTAACTTAAACATGTTAAACTAATGAGTTCAAGCATTTCGATGTCGATTGCTAAATGCGTATATACAACAAAATCGACTTAATACCTAAATATAAGATTACGGAGCTCTTCCAAATGCACTGCCGTTATGCCGTTAAGGCTTTTGTAGATTTCAGTAAGATAAAGAGGGTTAATTTACTTAAATATGTTAAACTAATGATTTGAAGCATTTCGATATCGCTTGCTAAATGTGTATATACAACAAAATCGACTTTATACCTAAATATAAGATTACGGAATTCTTCTTAATGCACTGTCGTTATGCCGCCATGGTTTCGTATCACCTTAATTACGTTAAAGAAGGTTAATTAACTTAAATATGTTAAACTAATGATATGAAGCATTTCGATATCGCTTGCTATATGTGTATATACAAGAAAATCGACTTTATACCTAAATATAAGATAACGGAATTTTTCTACAGGCACTGCCGTTATGCCGCCATGGCTTTATGCCAACTTCAGTTCGTTAAAGAAGGTTTATTAACTTAAATATGTTAAACTAATGATTTGAAGCATTTCGATATCGCTTGCTAAATGTGTATATACAACAAAATCGACTTTATACCTAAATATAAGATTACGGAATTCTTCTTAATGCACTGTCGTTATGCCGCCATGGCTTCATATCACCTTCGTTACGTTAAAGAAGGTTAATTAACTTAAATATGTTAAACTAATGATTTGAAGCATTTCGATATCGATTGCTAAATGTGTATATACAAGAAAATCGACTTTATACCTAAATATAAGATAACGGAATCCCTCTACATGCACTGCCGTTATGCCGCCATGGATTTATGCTAACTTCAGTTCGTTAAAGAAGGTTTATTAACTTAACTATGTTAAACTAATGAGTTGAAGCATTTCGATATCGATTGGTTAATATGTATATACAAGAAAACCGACTTTATACCTAAAAAGAAGATTACGGAATTCTTCTGAATGCACTGCCGTTATGCCGTTAAGGCTTTTGTAGATTTCAGTAAGATAAAGAGGGTTAATTTACTTAAATATGTTAAACTAATGATTTGAGGCACTTCAATATCGATTGCTAAATGTGTAAATATAAGAAAATCGAATATATACTTAAATGTAAGATTACGGAATTCTTCTACGTGCACTGTCGTTATGCCGCCATGGCTTTATATCTCCTTCATTACGTTAAAGAAAGTTAATTAACTTAAATATGTTAAACTAATGATTTGAAGATTTTCGATATCGATTGCTAAATGTGTAAATACAAGAAAATCGACTTTATACCTAAATAAAAGATCACGAAATCCCTCTACATGCACTGCCGTAATACCGCCGTGGCTATATGCCAAATTCAGATCGTTAAAGAAGGTTTATTAACTTAAATATGTTAAACTAATGAGTTGAAGCATCTCGATATCGATTGCTAAATGTGTATATACAACAAAATCGACTTTATACCTAAATATAAGATTACGGAATTCTTCCAAATGCACTGCCTTTATACCGGCTTTATGTAAACTTCAGTAGGAATAAAGAAGGTTAATTAACTTAAGTATGTTAAAAGTAATGATTTGAGGCATTTCGATATCGCTTGCTAAATGTGTATATACAAGAAAATCGTATTATACCTAAATATAAGATAACGGAATTCTTCTAAATGCACTGCCGTTATACCGTTAAATCTTTATGTAGACTTCAGTAAGCTAAAAAATGTTTATTAATTTAATAATGTTAAACTAATGATTTGAAGCATTTCGATATCGATATCTAAATGTGCATATAAAAGAAAATCGACTTTATACCTAAATAAAAGATTACGAAATCCTTCTACATGCACTGCCGTAATACCGCTGTGGCTATATGACAAATTCAGATCGTTAAAGAAGGTTTATTAACTTAAATATGTTAAGCTAATGAGTTGAAGCATCTCGATATCGATTGCTTAATGTGTATATACAAGAAAATCGACTTTATACCAAAACATAAGATACAGAATTCTTCTAAATGCACTGCCGTTGTGCCGCCATGGCTTTATGCCAACCTCAGTTCGTTAAAGAAGGTTTATTAACTTAAGTATGTTAAACTAATGAGTTGGAGCATCTCGATATCGATTGCTAAATGAGTATATACAACAAAATCAACTTTATACCTAAATATAAGACTACAAAATCCTTCCAGATGAACTGCCGTTATACCGTTATGGCTTAATGTAAACTTCAGTAAGATAAAGAAGGTTAATTAACTTAAATATGTTAAATTAATGATTTGAAGCATTTCGTTATTGATTGCTAAATGTGTATATAAAAGTAAATCGACTTTATACCTAAATATAAGATTACGGAATTCTTCAAAATGCACTGCCGTTATGCCGCCATGGCTTCATATCAACTTCAATACGTTAAAGAAGGTTTATTAACTTAAATATGTTAAACTTATGAGTTGAAGCATTTCGATATCGATTGCTTAATGTGTATATACAAGAAAATCGATTTTATACGTAAATAAAAGATTACGGAATTCACCCAAATATACTGCCGTTATGCCGTTATGGCTTCATTTAAACTTCAGTACGATAAAGAAGGTTAATTAACCTAAATATGCTAAACCAGCTATTTGAAGATTTTCGATATCGATTGCTAAATGAGTATATACAAGAAAATCGAATTCATACCTAAATATAAGATTACGTAATTCTTATAAATGCACTGCCGTTATGCCGTTATGGCTTTATATTAACTTCAGTTCGTTAAAGAAGGTTTATTAACTTAAATATGTTAAACCAGTTATTTGAAGCATTTCGATATCGATTGCTTAATGCATATATACAAGAAAATCGATTTTATACCTAAATATAAGACTACGGAATTCTTCCAAATGTACTGTCGTTATGCCGCCATGGCTCTTTATCAACTTCAATACGTTAGAGAAGGTTAATTAACTTAAATATGTTAAACTAAGGATTTGAAGCATTTCGATATCGCTTGCTAAATGTGTATATACAAGAAAATCGAATTTATACCTAAATATAAGATAACTGAATTCTTCTAAATGCACCGCCGTTATGCCGTTAAGGCTTTATGTAGACTTCAGTGCGTTAAAGAAGTTTTATTAACTTAAATATGTTAAACTAATGTTTTGAAGATTTTCGAAATCGATTGCTAAATGCATATATACAAAAAAATCGACTTTATACCTAAATATAAGATTACGGAATTCTTCAAATGCACTGCCGTTATGCCGTTAAGGCGTTTGCAGACTTCAGTAAGATAAAGAGGGTTAATTAACTTGAATATGTTACACTAATGATTTGAAGATTTTCGAAATCGATTGCTTAATGCATATATACAACAAATTCGACTTAATACCTAAATATAAGTTTACGGATTTCTTCTAAATGCACTGCCGTTATGCCGTTATGGCTTTATATTAACTTCAGTTCGTTAAAGAAGGTTTATTAACTTAAATATGTTAAACCAGTTATTTGAAGCATTTCGATATCGATTGCTTAATGCATATATACAAGAAAATCGACTTTATACCTAAATATAAGACTACGGAATTCTTCCAAATGTACTGTCGTTATGCCGCCATGGCTCTTTATCAACTTCAATACGTTAGAGAGGGTTAATTAACTTAAATATGTTAAACTAAGGATTTGAAGCATTTCGATATCGCTTGCTAAATGTGTATATACAAGAAAATCGAATTTATACCTAAATATAAGATAACTGAATTCTTCTAAATGCACCGCCGTTATGCCGTTAAGGCTTTATGTAGACTTCAGTGCGTTAAAGAAGGTTTATTAACTTAAATATGTTAAACTAATGATTTGAAGCATTTCGATATCGATTGCAAAATGTGTATATACAAGAAAATCGACTTTATACCTAAATATAAGTTTACGGAATTCTTCTACATGCACTGTCGTTATGCCGCCATGGCTTTATATCAACTTCAATTCGTTAAAGAAGGTTAATTAACTTAAATATGTTAAACTAATGGTTTGAAGCATTTTGATATCGCTTGCTAAAAGAGTATATACAAGAAAGTCAAATTTATACCTAAATATAAGATAACGGAATTCTTCTAAATGCAGTGCAGTTATGCCGTTAAGGCTTTATGTAGACTTCAGTGCGTTAAAGAAGTTTTATTAACTTAAATATGTTAAACTAATGATTTGAAGCATTTCGATATCGATTGCTTAATGCATATATACAAGAAAATCGACTTTATACCTAAATATAAGATCACGGAATTATTCCAAATGTACTGTCGTTATGACGCCATGGCTTTGTATCAACTTCAATACGTTAAAGAAGTTTAATTATTTTTAAATATGTTAAACTAATGGTTTGAAGCATTTTGATATCGCTTGCTAAAAGAGTATATACAAGAAAGTCAAATTTATACCTAAATATAAGATAACGGAATTCTTCTAAATGCAGTGCAGTTATGCCGTTAAGGCTTTATGTAGACTTCAGTGCGTTAAAGAAGTTTTATTAACTTAAATATGTTAAACTAATGATTTGAAGCATTTTGATATCGATTGCAAAATGTGTATATACAAGAAAATCGACATTATACCTAAATATAAGATTACGGAATTCTTCTACATGCACTGTCGTTATGCCGCCATGGCTTTATATCAACTTCAATTCGTTAAAGAAGGTTAATTAACTTAAATATGTTAAACTAATAATTTGAAGCTTTTCGATATCGATTTCTAAATGCACATATACAAGAAAGTCGAATTTATACCTAAATATAAAATTGCGGAATTCTTCTAAATGCAGTGCAGTTATACCGCCATGGCTTCATGTCATTTTCGGTAGGTTAAAGAAGGTAATTTTACTTATATATTTTAAACTAATGATTTGAAGCATTTCGATATCGATTGCTAAATGTGCTAGTACAAGAAACTTGACTTTATACTTAAATATAGGATAACGGAATTCTTCCAAATGCACTGCCGTTATTCCGCCATGGCCTTATGTTAACTTCAGTTAGTTAAAGAAGTTTTATTAACTCAAATATGTTAAACCAGTTATTTGAAGCATTTCGATATCGATTGCTTAATGCATATATACAAGAAAATCGACTTTATACCTAAATATAAGATTACGGAATTCTTCCAAATTACTGTCGTTATGGCGCCATGGCTTTATTTCACCTTCAATACGTTAAAGATGGTTAATTAACATAAATATGTTAAACTAATGATTTGTAGCATTTCGATATCGATTTTTTAATGCATATATACAAGAAAATCGACTTTATACCTTAATATAGGACTACGGAATTCTTCCAAATGCAGTGCCGTTATGGCGCCATGGCTTTATTTCACCTTCAGTACGTTAAAGATGGTTAATTAACTTAAATATGTTAAACTAATGATTTGAAGCATTTCTATATCGATTTCTAAATGCATATATACAAGAAAATCGACTTTATACCTAAATATAAGATTACGGAATTCTTCCAAATTACTGTCGTTATGGCGCCATGTCTTTATTTCACCTTCAATACTTTAAAGATGGTTAATTAACTTAAATATGTTAAACTAATGATTTGAAGCATTTCGATATTGATTGCTAAATGTGTATATACAAGAAAATCGTTTTTATACCCATATATAAGATTACGGAATTCTTCCAAATGTACTGTCGTTATGCCGCCATGGTTTGTATCAACTTCAATACGTTAAAGAAGGTTAATTATTTTAAATATGTTAAACTAATGGTTTGAAGCATTTCGATATCGACTGCAAAATGTGTAAATAAAACAAAATCCACTTTATACCTAAATATAAAATTATAACATTACGGAGTTCTTCTAAATGTACTGCCGTTATACCGTTAAGGCTTTATCTAGACCTCATTAAGCTAAAAAATGTTTATTAACTTAATATGTTAAACTAATGATTTGAAGCATTTCGATATCGATTGCTAAATGTGTATATACAAAAAAATCGAATTTATACCTAAATATAAGATGTTATGCCGCCATGACTTTGTGTAAACTTCAGTGCGTTAAAGTAGGTTTGCAAACTTAAATATGGTAAACTAGTGATTTGAAGCATTTCGATATCGAGTGCTAAATGAGTATATACAAGAAAATCGACTTAATACCTAAATATAAGATTACGTAATTCTTCCAAATGTACTGTCGTTATGCCGCCATGGCTTTATATCAACTTCAATACGTTAACGAAGGTTAATTAACTTAAATTTGTTAAACTAATGATTTGAAGCATTTCGATATCGATTGCTAAATGCATATATACAACAAAATCGACTTTATACCTAAATATAAGATTACGGAATTCTTCCAAATGTACTGTCGTTATGCCGCCATGGCTTTATATCAACTTCAATACGTTAACGAAGGTTAATTAACTTAAATTTGTTAAACTAATGATTTGAAGATTTTCGAAATCGACTGCTAAATGCATATATACAACAAAATCGACTTTATACCTAAATATAAGATTACGGAATTCTTCCAAATGTACTGTCGTTATGCCGCCATGGCTTTATATCAACTTCAATACGTTAACGAAGGTTAATTAACTTAAATTTGTTAAACTAATGATTTGAAGCATTTCGATATCGATTGCTATATGTGTATATACAAAAAAATCGAATTTATACCTAAATATAAGATTACGGAATTCTTCTACATGCACTGCCGTTATGCCGCCATGGCTTTGTGTTAACTTCAGTGCGTTAAAGTAGGTTCGTTAACTTAAATATGTTAAACTAATGATTTAAAGCATTTCGATATCGATTGCTAAATGAGTATATACAAGAAAATCGACTTAATACCTAAATATAAGATTACGTAATTCTTCCAAGTGCTTTGCCGTTATGCCGTTAAGGCGTTTGTCGATTTCAGTAAGATAAAGAGGGTTAATTAACTTAAATATGTTAAACTAATGATTTGAAGCATTTCGATATCGATTGCTAAATGTGTATATACAAGAAAATCGACTTTATACCGAAATATAAGATTACGGAATTCTTCTAAATGCACTGCCGTTATGCCGTTATGGCTTCATTTTAACTTCAGTTCGTTTAAGAAGGTTTATTAATTTAGATATGTTACACCAGTTATTTGAAGCATTTTGAAATCGGTTGCTTAATGCATATATACAAGAAAATCGACTTTCTACCTAAATATAAGTTTACGGAATTCTTGCAAATGTACTGTCGCTATGCCGCCATGGCTTTTTATCAACTTCAATATGTTATAGAAGGATAATTAACTTAAATATGTTAAACTAATGTTTTGAAGATTTTCGAAATCGATTGTTAAATGCATATATACAAAAAAATCGACTTTATACCTAAATGTAAGATTACGGAGTTCTTCAAATGCACTGCCGTTATGCCGTTAAGGCGTTTGCAGACTTCAGTAAGATAAAGAGGGTTAATTAACTTAAATATGTTAAACTAATGATTTAAAGATTTTCGAAATCGATTGCTAAATGCATATATACAACAAATTCGACTTAATACTTAAATATAAGATTACGGATTTCTTCTACATGCACTGCCGTTATGCCGCCATGGCTGTGTGTTATCTTCGGTTTAAAGTAGGTTTTTTAACTTAAATATGTCAAACTAATGATGTGAAGCATTTCGATATCGATTGCTAAATGAGTATATACAAGAAAATCGAATTTATACCTAAATATAAGATTACGGAATTCTTCTACATGCATTGCCGTTATGCCGTTAAGGCGTTTGAAGACTTCAGTAAGAGAAAGAGGGTTAATTAACTTAAATATGTTAAACTAATGATTTGAGGCATTTTGATATCGATTGCTATATGTGTATATACAAGAAAATCGACTTTATACCTAAATATAAGATTACGGAATTCTTTTAAATGCACTGCCGTTATGCAGTTATGGCTTCATGTTAACTTCTGTTCGTTAAAGAAGGTTTATTGACTTAAGTATGTTAAACTAATGATTTGAAGATTTTCGAAATCGATTGCTAAATTCACATGTACAAGAAAATCTTCTTTATACATAAATATAAGATTACGGAATTCTTCTACATGCACTGCCGTTATGCCGCCATGGCTTTGTGTTAACTTCAGTGCATTAAAGAAGCTTTATTAACTTAAATATGTTAAACTAATGATTTGAAGATTTTCGAAATCGATTGCTAAATGCATATAAACAACAAAATCGACTTTATACCTAAATATAAGTTTACGTAATTCTTCTAAATGCTTTGCCGTTATGCCATTAAGGCGTTTGTAGACTTCAGTAAGAAAAAGAGGGTTAATTAACTTAGATATGTTAAACTAATGATTTGAGGCTTTTCGATATCGATTGCTAAATGAGTATATACAAGAAAATCAACTTTATACCTAAATATAAAATTACGAAATTCTCCCAAATGCACTGCCGTTATACCGTTTTGCCTTTATGTAAACTTCAGTAAGATAAAGAAGGTTAATTAACTTAAATAGGTTAAACTAATGATTTGAAGCATTTCGATATCGATTGCTAAATGCGTATATACAAGAAAACCGACATTATACCTAAATATAAGATTACGGAATTCTTCCAAATGCACTGCCGTTATTCCGCCATGGCTTTATGTCAACTTAAATACGTTAAAAAAGGTTAATTAACTTAAATATGTTAAACTAATGAGTTGAAGCATCTCGATATCGATTGCTAAATGTGTATAAACAACAAAATCGACTTTATACCTAAATATAAGATTACGGAATTCTTCCAAATGCACTGCCGTTATTCCGCCATGGCTTTATGTCAACTTCAATACGTTAAAAAAGGTTAATTAACTTAAATATGTTAAACTAATGATTTGAAGCATTTCGATATCGATTTCTAAATGCATATATACCAGAAAATCGACTTTATACCTAAATAAAAGATTACGGAATTCTTTCAAATTACTGTCGTTATGGCGTTAAGGCTTTATTTCACCTGAAATACGTTAAAGATGGTTAATTAACTTTAATATGTTAAACTAATGATTTGAAGCATTTCGATATCGACTGCTAAATGTGTATATGCAAAAAAAATCGAATTTATACCTAAATATAAGCCGTTATGCCGCCATGGCTTTGTGTTCACTTCAGTGCGTTGAAGTAGGTTTGTTAACTTAAATATGTTAAACCAGTTATTTGAAGCATTTCGATATCGATTGCTTAATGCATATATACAAGAAAATCGACTTTATACCTAAATATAAGATTACGGAATTCTTCCAAATGAACTGTGGTTATGCCTCCATGGCTTTATATCAACTTCAATACATTAACAAAGGTTAATTAACTTAAATATGTTAAACTAATGGTTTGAAGCATTTAGATATCGATTGCTTAATGTGTATATACAAAAAAAATCGAATTTATACCTAAATATAAGATTACGGATTTCTTCTACATGCACTGCCGTTATGCCGCCATGGCTTTGTGTTAACTTCAGTGCGTTAAAGTAGGTTTGTTAACGTAAATATGTCAAACTAATGATTTGAAGCATTTCGATATCGATTGCTAAATGAGTATATACAAGAAAATCGACTTGATTCCTAAATATAAGATTACGTAAATCTTCTAAATGCAATGCCTTTATGCCGTTAAGGCTGATTAACTTATATTTAAGTTAATTAACCTTGGTTAACGTATTGAAGTTTATGTAAAGCCATGGCAGCATAACGACAATACATTTGGAGGAATTCCGTAGTCTTGTATTTATAAGGTTGATTTTCTTGTATATACCCATTTAGCAATCGAAATCGAAATGCTTCAAATCATTAGTTTAACATGTTTAAGATAATTAACCCTATTTATCTTACTGAAGTCTACAAACATCTTAACGGCATAACGGCAAAGCATTTAGAAGAATTACGTAATCTTGTATTTAGGTATAAAGTCGATTTTCTTGTATATACTCATTTAGCAATCGATATCTAAATGCCTCAAATCATTAGTTTAACATATTTAAGTTAATTAACCCCCTTTATCTTACTGAAGTCTACAAACGCATTAACAGCATAACGGCAGTGCATGCAGAAGAATTCCGTTATCATATATTTAGGTATAAAGTCGATTTTCTTGTATATACTCATTCAGCAATCGAAATCGAAATGCTTCAAATCATTAGTTTAACATGTTTAAGATAATTAACCCTATTTATCTTATTGAAGTCTACAAACATCTTAACGGCATAACGGCAAAGCATTTAGAAGAATTACGTAATCTTGTATTTAGGTATAAAGTCGATTTTCTTGTATATACTCATTTAGCAATCGATATCGAAATGCTTCAAATCATTAGTTTAACATATTTAAGCTAGTTAACCCTCTTTATCTTACTAAAGTCTACAAACGCCTTAACGGCATAACGGCAAAGCATTTAGAAGAATTACGTAATCTTATATTTAGGTATAAAGTCGATTTTCTTGTATATATGCATTAAGCAATCGATTTCGAAATGCTTCAAATAACTGGTTTAACATATTTAAGCTAGTTACCCTCTTTATCTTACTAAAGTCTACAAACGCCTTAACGGCATAACGGCAAAGCATTTAGAAGAATTACGTAATCTTGTATTTAGGTATAAAGTCGATTTTCTTGTATATACTCATTTAGCAATCGATATCGAAATGCTTCAAATCATTAGTTTAACATATTTAAGCTAGTTAACCCTCTTTATCTTACTAAAGTCTACAAACGCCTTAACGGCATAACGGCAAAGCATTTAGAAGAATTACGTAATCTTATATTTACGTATAAAGTCGCTTTTCTTGTATATACTCATTTAGCAATCGAAATCGAAATGCTTCAAATCATTAGTTTAACATGTTTAAGATAATTAACCCTATTTATCTTACTGAAGTCTACAAACATCTTAACGGCATAACGGCAAAGCATTTAGAAGAATTACGTAATCTTGTATTTAGGTATAAAGTCGATTTTCTTGTATATACTCATTTAGCAATCGATATCGAAATGCTTCAAATCATTAGTTTAATATATTTAAGCTAGTTAACCCTCTTTATCTTACTAAAGTCTACAAACGCCTTAACGGCATAACGGCAAAGCATTTAGAAGAATTACGTAATCTTATATTTAGGTATAAAGTCGATTTTCTTGTATATACTCA
>CM050325.1:98323540-98354433 GCA_027475135.1 Bactrocera correcta
ACGTATAAGTTCCTCGTTAACTCATTTTTTTTTTTGGCAAGATCTGAGCTTAATCTATTTTTTAACACTTTTCTATTACAATATTTCTCTGCTTATTCCCCAATCCATACTACCTAACGGCAACAACAATAACTCTTTCAACTTTTTTGGTGCATTTGTACCGTTGGCTCACGCTTACCTTTTCTTCACATCTGCCCTTATGGTCGGTCCACATTTTTGCTGAGTCACAGTTTTGCCGTTATGTGTGCTCCTTTTAATCATTACCCTTTCCACCGTCATTCGGGGTGCATGCATACCAACACATAAATCGCTTTAGCATGCCATACACCACTTCCACCTTCGCACCAGCAGCAGTACTCCATTTGAAATCTTTTGCTTATCGCTGCACGCCTGATTGATGGCCATAGATAAGCGTTTGCGCCAGTCGCTCACTCATTCACTCGCTTACGAGCGCCAACAACAACCAACGCGCTTATGTCTTCATACGCCCACTCGTTCGCTCGCGTTTACGCCCGCTAACATAATAGCTCTCTTCCTTACCCGACCCCATTTGTTGTTGTTGTAGCCCGATGCCGCTGAATTTTGACTCTTTGTTTTCTTTGGGTTACCGTGCGCTCGCACATCCTTTTAGCGCGCTCTACGGCTGTTTCTTACTACCACACAGCTCCGCTTTCAGCATTTCCTCCGCTCCCTTTTCGGTCGGCTTGCAATCATGCAACGTGGCCTGCTCGTCTATGCGCCATTGTTCGGTCCCATTAGCGCGGGTGTTATCAGCTCTTCGTCGTGCTGCTGATTCCTTTTTCTGGCTGGCTCAGTGCTCTTGCATTTCTTATTGTTGTTGTCGCTGTACACACACCTACATGGCTGTTGGCAGTGGTTGTGTGGCGGTGTTGCCATCGCCATCTGCAATGTCGCAGTCGAACGGGTGAGTGAGAGTTTGCGATAAGAACGCAAAATATAAAATATAGTGCGCGCTCTGAGGAATGTCCTTTTTGTGTGTTTTGTTGTGTTTTTTCCCCAATGTCACTGCTTTCGTCTCGCCTCGGCTGTTCACCCTCTTGTTGCTGATGTTGTTATTTGTGGCGCATTAGAGTGTGGCCCACCAGAGTTCAGTACACTGTTAAAAATATTGACTCACTTTGTAGTAGGAACACCGATTCTAACATCAAAAAACTTTTCTTTATTTGGAACATTCTTTATGTAACAGTGAATTTTACATTTATACGTAGGGACATCGCTTACAGTCATCCCTGAATTATGCAGGTTCAAACGAATGCTCGTATCGCTAAGTTTTTAAGATTTGTATCCCCCCATTGTATCATTCAAGTGAAAAGAAGAATGTAGTTTTTATTTATGAGAGCAAGTTATTAGGATCTTGGAGAGAAAATTGAAAAATAATAAAATAAGTAAAGGCAAGCTATACAGTTACATATATGCTATAGCGATCCAATCTGTACAATTTCTTCAGAGATCGAACCATTGTATTGGAATAATAACCTATTATTATATACTAAAATCTTCCGACCACAACAGTTTCTTCGGGGATTACACTGATTCCCTGGACAACAATCCATGCCAAAATATCTCGTCAAATGAAAGAGGTGTCCATTCAAGCACTTCATTCCGATTATTTGTATGACAGCTATATGTGACCTGGTCTACGGAAAGGGGGCTTAGGTGTCAAAAAATCAATTTTCACTTTTTAGTTGATTCGGATGGAAGATTAGATGCTTTTTCACGTGATAGAATCCAAAAAGTCATAACTTGTTTGAAAGTTCCCTAAAAATGTAGAGGATGTAGAACATCCGGAAAGAGAGACGAATGAAAACAAGACAACAGCAGCTGCGCGGTACTAGAGTAAACGTCACTTCTTCAGTGTTACTTTTTTAAATGTTCCACACTAGCAACTTACACGATGAACTATAATAATATTCCGACCAAAAACAACACTTACTGGACGTCCTTGAAGCCTCTGGAAAGGAGAACAATTAATGAGATAACGAGAAACTGACGAAACGAGTTGTTTAGACCAGGTCACATATGCTATAGCGGTCTGATATCGGCGGTGAGCAATCGATGTTAGTCTTCGTTTGTTAGCATTCGAAAATCCATACGAACTGTTTTTTTCTAGCAGGCCCAAAAAGTGTAGTTTTGTTCTTAAGATCTGTACAAGCTAAATTAAACTGATTTTTAAATTTTTTACTTAGCAGAAGTTTATGAAATATTTATTTATTTCAAATAACTATATTACCTAATTGACCTCACTAAACAAACTATTTTCTTACCTTACTCATGCCTCGTATTTCTTCCTCTTCTTTTAGGTTAGTGAATGGAAAGAGAAATGACGATGATGTTGAACAACATTGTAAGTGCTAAAGGTTTTACCAACAACGGAATGGAAAAAACGTATAATTTTTACATTATAAAATTATAATTATAAAAAAAATTAAATTTTTGTCTGTTGTACTCAATTTAACGTCGATAAGAAGAGCCATTGTATGAGTATGATAATTTGTATTTTGAAAAGTGATTAGAGTGAGATTGAGTACCTTTTACTAGGAACTAGATACACATCCTCCGTTCTCACCATAGCTATCGGCACGGGAACGTTTTTATTTTCGGCAAGAACTGTAAACACAGTTTCGTGTTTTCGTCTCTGAAGCAATGCTTTCCAACGAAACGTATTATTACTGGCAATGAGTCCTGGATCTATGCTTACCACTCGGAAACAGACAATCATTCGGCCAAATATCGTAGCAAATGTGAGCCGAAGCTGAAAAAACTACGTCTCAGCTTTCAAAAATCTAGGTTATGTTGACAATTTTCTTCGATTATCGATGTGTGGTGCGCTGTGAGTTCTTTTACTGTCAACAAAAAATACGATTTCAATGTTATGATTCGTTTCGCGAAGCTGTTTAAAAAAAGATGACAGAATTATGGGCCAAATTGGTTTTCGCACCACGGTAATGTATCATCGCATACTACATTGTCTTCCTTTGTGAGTTCTGCCAATTTTCAACCGAAATTATACCGCAACCACCGTATTTGTCCGATTTACCTTCGTGTAATTTCTAGCTATTCAGCAAACTCCAACGACATTAAACGTGAATCGCTACGCGCATTGCAGGCTATTCTGGAAATTGGCACAAGTGTATTGGAGGCGTGGGGAATTACTTTGAAGGGAACGGCATAGATTTTGGAGAGCTTAAATTAAGAATTTAAAAATTATGAATAAAGTCTAACTGGTTTTGCTCATAGTAATTCGTAATTAATGTAAACTATTCCGGGTATGAATACCTAAAAACTACCACTATTTATTATTTCTTTTCAAATATAATATTTCCTGTATTTTTAAATATCTTTATGCTCTGAGTTGGGTATATTTGCCACGCAGTTTGTGACACTCAGAAGGAAACGTCGTGGACCCTAAAAAATATGTACATAAGTACATATACATATACATAGGTAAATGATCAGCTGGTTAAATTAGCCATGTCAGTCCGTCTATCTTCATATATGTGAACTGATCCCTCAGAATTTGAGATATCGCTCTGTAATTACACCATTTCCTTCCCAGGAGGTAGGATTCATCGATATCGGACCAGTATAGAATATAACTGAGGTACAAACTGAACGATCGGAATAAATATCTTGTATGAAAAGCTTTTATATCTGGTCGCATATCTTCATGAAATTTTTCATGAATTACTATCTAAGGCAATGCTACAATATCGGAATAAATTGTTCTAATCGGGAAACTAGAATATATGGCTGTCATACAAATCGACCAATCGAAATCAAGTTCTTGTATAGAAACATCTTTATTTGTCGGTGCTCCGACAGCTTTATTAGGAGTCCGCTGGTGAATCTTCTGTTCGCGAACTCAAGAATATACTTCGGAACATCCGAATTCCATCAATCGTGAGTTTATAGATTACCAAGAAACTCAATCAACGGTGAACATAAACGTGTACTATTTCTTTAATAATAATAATTACACCACAATACAATGATTCGAAATGTTCTCTATATTTTAATGCCATTTTTGATATTATCAACTCAAAAATATTTTATATATATTATAGATCATTCGGTAACCACAAAAAAAAAAAACAATTTCATTGCTCCAATGCTGCCTCTCTTCAAACTTCACATAGTCAGCCTGCTCAACAGGCAATGTAATGACTTATGACTCGAGCATTTATGCAACATCAAACACATTTATCTCTGCTCATTTCGGCCAGTGCATTGTTTGCTCATATTTTATCATTAGTCGCCTCGTTTTTGCTTACAATGAATTTTCTGCTTCTTCTTTGGTAGCACTGTTGTTGTTATTATTGTTGTTGTGATTATGCTTGCTGGTGTTTTATGCAACATCTTTTTCAACCCACATCTTCGCTGAGCTGGTTGACTGGCTGGTTGGATGGTCGGATGGCGGCTTGGCTGATATCTTCAACGCGCACACAGACACACACACAAATGGCAAGGAGAGCAGGCGAGTGGGTGGCGGTGAAACACATTGCACGTTGCAAGTGTCTATACACACATACATACATATACATATATGCTTACAAAAGGTGCAGATAGACTGATGCGGAGCAACTAGCTGATATGGAGCACACGCAAACTCACAAGCGCACACATACACATCCAATCATATATGAACCCGAAACACAGCGTGCATGTCGCTTCTGCTTCTTCACATTTTGTTGTCATTGCAATTCTCATTTATCATACGGCGAATGCATAAACATGATAAGGATTTATGGGCGCATAGAGTGGCATTGCATAGCTCAGTTGACGCCGGCGCTCATACCCTCTGTGGCTTGCTCTTGCGCTTGCATGGCGTTCTTGTCAATTCCCAGGACTCAACTATCTATTTGCAGGCGCCCGCCTACCCAACAATGCCGACTGACATTCCCACAATATTGTCAACTCATTTTGTGGCTGCTCGGCAGATAGTTTGTTGTTGTTGCATTGCCGTTGTCATGATCAGGTTATGTTGCAGCGTCTGTGATAAGCGCCATAAGTCTGACAATGATAGACTCAATGCAATACGCTTCAATAACCAACAACTACGAGCGCCAAGAGTCGTAAAATGTACTCTCAAACATTCCCGAGAAGTTCAATATTGACATTTGTATCCTTAAGTGTTTCCTCTGTCCCATTACATACTACATATCCACCTTACTAAACTTGAATGCGGGTACAACACACAAATTCACATTCGTCAAACCTTCACTTTTTCGCCACAATTCTCATAATGTGGCCATCTTTATCCAATTTGTGAATGTGACTATAAGTGTTGTTATCCTTTAACCTACTTACACCATCGAACATTTTTCGGCTATGAATGTTGGTGGATGGTGGCAGAGCAGAGCTGAGGATTCCCTTCTTCCTTTTCCGTACACAAGCAGACAAATCTAGGTATGTACTAAATGCCACAATAAATGGTTTTATTCGCCTGATAAGATCTGCGGTTGGTCAAAGGACGAAGGACATTTGCTGGACGCAAGTTCACGCGTTACTCAAATGTGTGTACATATGTTTATACAGCAAGATAAAATACACAAAACGTTATAAATGTACTTGAAAACGAAGCTACGGGCATAGTTGTTGCGCCGTTCAATGCAAAAACGGCATAAGTCAAAATAAAAAATATTCGAATTTATTGACAGAAGTGAAACTAAGGATCCACCATACATTTATTTAAAAAAAAAAATTTAACTCTAAATTTCTACTTTATTACACTTACAAATCTCGCTGGAAATGTATTTATGTTAATATTCACAAAGTAAACTGAACATTTTTATTTCGTTAGCAAACCCTCTGTTATAATTCGAAACTATCATTTCGTCATAACTTGTTTTCAAAACCCAGAAACGTTTGTACTCATAAACTTGAAAACTGAATTTCTTCAGAACAAAAAAAACGTTAATTTCGGTTGCACCGAAGCTAAATACCCTTCCTAGATGCATTTCTGTTAGTAACTATGTGTTGAGTTTGTATGGAAGCTCTATGCTATAGCAATGTGTTCTGAACAATTTCTTTGGAGATTACATTGTTGGCTTAGAAAATAATCTATACCAAAATTGGTGAATATACAGGGTAGGCCATTTAAAGTTGACCCATCTGGCAACGCTGTAACTTTTAACAGCGCTGACAAATCGGCTAATGTCATACCGCGTTAGAAGCGTCATTCGAAGACAATTTATACCATGGAACAGTACACTCCAAAAGAACGCGCTGAAATTGTTCAGCTTTATATTCAAAATGACTTTTCAATTGTGTTAACTCAACGTGCGTTTCGCAAAAAAAATAAAGTGAAAAGTGCTCCAGTTAAGAACACAATTAAGTCTTTATACGCAAAATTTGTGAACACCGGTAATCTCAGTAATGCCAGTCATGCATCCAGACAACGCACAAGACGTTCTGATGAAAATATCGAAGCTGTACGAGCCAGTATTGAGGAGACTCCATCGACATCGAGTTATCGCCGCTCTCAGGAATTAGACATCTCTCGCTCCACTCTCCGACGCATAATTCATAAAGATTTGAAGATGTTTCCATATAAAATTCAAATGGCACAAAAACTAAACCCAGCTGATTATCCGCGACGCCTTAATTTTGGCAAACAAACAAATGGGTCAACTTTAAATGGCCTACCCTGTATCTTGTCAAATGTAAAACTTTTCCATACAAGAACTTGATTCCGATCATTCAGAGTCTATGGCAGTTTGACAAGCAGCTTCTTGAAGAAAAAATGACGTTTGCAAATTTCAAAACGATATCTTAAAAACTGAGGGACTAGTTCGTATATATACAGACAGACAGACATGGCTAAATCGACTCAGCTCGACATAATGAAGGTCTCCGACCCTTTCTTCTGGGTGTTACAAACTTCGTGAAAAACTTAATATACCTTGTTCTGGGGATAAAAATTAACTTCTTAGATATGACATTCTTACACCGAAGGAAAAACTTTGGTGCTTATAATCTGTTCGGCATGCAATTTAAAGGTTATTACTATGATGATGATATGTAGTACTTGTATTTCAAAAGCAACCTCATTTCCCTTCGGCTTAGGGGTATATGTAGTACTGATGAATGTTCGGGAAATCTGTTGCTTTGTTTTTTTGCTGTATGCTTTCTAAGTGCGCAATTGTTATACGAGGTGTGTTCAAAAAGTATCGCGAATCGTAACTGACAGTTTTCTTCGATTGCAGAGGCGTGGTGCATCATGAGTTCTTGCCACAGGGAAGAACGGTCAATAAGGAATATTACATGCAAGTTATGCGCAATTTGCGCGAAGCAATCCGCCAGCTTTTGGACCGCTATAACGTCCCTGCTCACACACATCGTTGCTTGCGCGCGACTTTTTGGCTAAAAACAACACACTAATGATGCCGCAGTCACCGTATTCCCCACATCTGGTCTCCTGTAACTTTTTCTTGTTCCCTAAACTAAAGAGGCCCATGAAAAGACGACGTTACGCTTCTCTTGACGAGATAAAGACGGCATCGAAGGAGGAGCTGAAGAAGATAAAAAAAAATGATTTTTTGAAGTGCTTCGAAGAAGGGAAAACCGTTGGCACAAGTGTATAATATCTCATGGGGATTACTTTGAAGGGGACAAAATAGATATTCATGAATAAATAAATAATTTTTGAAAAAACACAAAATTCGCGATACTTTTGTTCAACCTCGTATACACTGGTGGTCACATAATTAAGACACTCCGTTTTATTTTAAAACATTGGTTTATATTATAATTTAAAATTGAGATATTTTTTTTAAACTTAAGTTACCATATTTATTATCTTCTTAGACGTAGATTTATTGACAAATTAACGAAAGAATTGTTTTTAATTCAACGTGCGACAAAAAATTAATCATTTATATCTATTTTGACTTGGTCAACTAATTAAGGACACTTCAGATTTTTGGTTAGTATATTAAACATAATACTAAAAAAATTAAAATTTTAATATGAATAATTGTTTTCAGTAAATATTTTGTCGGATAGCCTTTAGATTCAAACACTGCTTTACATCTTCTAGGCAGACTACCGACCAAATGCTGACATCGCTCAGTTGATGTGCTCTGCCATATTTCCTTAAAATTTTTGAAATAATTCGTCACCATTTTTGCTTGATTTTTTCCCCAAGCCTCTTTTGACATCTGCCCAAATGTTTTCGATTAGATTTAAGTCCGGTCTCTGGGCAGACCAAACCAAAATCATAATGTTTTCGGACGAAAGCCAAATTTTAACACTTCAAGCAGTGTGCTTGGGGTCGTTATCCTGCATAAAAATGTATAGTTCAGGCATGTGTTCCTCTGCAAATGGCTTCATTGTACTCGAAAATTTATCTTTATATAAATATTGGTCCATTCTTTGAGTTATCCGTCGAATAGGACCTACACCGTACCACGAAAACGCTGCCTAAACCATAATACTGCCTATACCATGCTTAACTGTTTTTAAAGTGTATCGAGGGTGAAATTCCTTGTTTGGCGGGCGTCGAACATATTGTTTTCCATTTAAAGCAAACAAATTTAACTTGGATTCATCGCTCAACAGTATTTGTTTCCAAAAATCTAAGAGATTCCCGATGTGCTCCTTTGCAAATTTAATACGACTCTTTAAGTTTTTGTTTGACACTGCGGTTGTTTTCTTGTGCTACAACCCCGTAGCCCATTTTCAAGAAAACGACGTCTGATGGTTCGTGTTGATACATTGTTGGTCAGTTGATTCTTTATAGTGCCGAGAATTTGCCTGGAAGTTAAAAAAGGATTCGCCTTGCAAACTCTACAAAGTATACGATCGTCCTTTGAAGTAATTTTTCTGGGTCTTTTTTTCTTATTTTATTCTCTGTGCTTCCGTAATGAATCAAAGCATTGTGACCTATTATTGAGCACAAAAACTAATTCGCTACGGCTCTAATGAACATTTTTTCCTTCACATACTTGTAAATAATCATATTCCTCAGTTCTGGAGTACAACTCTTTTTTCGACCCATTTCTGACAAGTTTATTATTTGAATTTGAATATTTAGTTAATATACAAATGATTTACACAGCTTACCGCAAGTTTTTGTGTTAAAATAATAAAAATTCAATAAAAAGCATCAGCACACTCAAAATACAATAAATTCATCAAACCGCCGAATTTTAGTAAAAGTGTCTAAATTTGTTACTCAAAGACGTGCTAAATTTTTTGCACAGTTAGAATATAACGTTGCAATTTACAGTGAGTCTCTTGGCGAAAATTTAGTGTTAAAAACATTGAACTGAAAAGCGTGCTTTACCTTAACATATTTAAAAAACCGCAAAAAATTAATTATTTTCACAACTTGAAAATGTAGGAATTAAAATCTAGACAGTAGTTAACATTCAAAATCATTCAATGCTTACTTATGAGGTTATGACATTTGACGATCACGTCAGCAACTGCGCGGGGATGAAGTGCCAGACACTGAAGACGCTCGCAAAAACGCAAACCAGGTTCTTATGAAGTTATGAGTGCTAACAAAACGGGTCAATACGATTTAAATGTCGTCCGGTTCGGTTAAGTAGACACGACTTTTGTGGGACCGGCCGATTACGGACTAATTAGCGTATTTAGAAGTTATAACAGTGTTGTCTTCCAAATGATGGATTTTTTTTTTACAAGAAGAAATTTATCCATCGGGAAATATACTATACTACGTACTTAAAAAGAAATGATGTTAGTAAAATGAAAACAATTTTTTTAATAAAAGTTTGAATAAACTTATGTAAAAAAATATAGCGCAGACAACCAGATAAAATCGGAGCGGGGTAAAAGCAAGAGCAGATCATTTTTATCTCTGGACTTTTATACTGCATTTTTATAATCCGCTGAAACCCTTCTCAGCCTTGCCATAGCTGGCTATCAAACATAAAAGTAGCCCACTCTTGGCAGATGCACTACTAGCAGCTTCATTTTTGACATCTCGTCTTCATCTCTATTATATAGCCATACTTTATCTACAAGGTAAGGTTTCGTTCTGGCTGCTGCTGGTGCTGTTGCCTTCCTAGAGCTTAAATTAGCTCAGCCCAGAACCCTTGCACTTAGACCAAGCATAGATTCTGGCTTTGTGATGGCTGCTTTCGAGCTCGTTGCAAACCCTGCCCTGCCGCTTGTGCATAGAGCCCTCACGCAGGTAAGACTGTCTTATTACGGAGGGCTCCAGGTTTCCGCTTGCTCCATTCGAAACTGGGCTTTTAGCCGTCCCCGACCAGGACGATCCTCGGTACAGGTCGCATTGAACAAGAATAACAGCAAATTTGAAAATCAGACCTTAGCTAGATAGATGTCAACTGCAACAGAGAAAAACTATGTAGTAATATCTAGTTCCAGTCGGCACCTTCTGAGGGGGTTTAGGACTAACTACTATGAATTTAAATTTCATGAAATTTTAACAAATAAAATCACTTAAATAATTGCGCCTATTTGGACTTTGGACAGAATTAATGTCCAACTTCTAAAATAGCAGAGATAGAATTTCTGATAATGGTTCTTAAATTCTAGGGACGATTTAAAATAAATTAAAGGTGTTATTCGAAAATAGATTCCAGCATATGCGGCTAAATCAGAAGCAAATTTTCTCATCATGGCATAATTGTTGATGGAAAGGACATCCACTAAATTATCATGTGATCAATTTAGCAAGTCTTTTCGACTTCAATGGAATAAGACGAAATATATGTATGTAGTCAAATGTATCAAATTCCGCAAACAACGGAGTTATAAGTTCCTCGAGTTTCATCTCAGATCTCAGATCATCCAACCATCCCAGATCCAATTTAGACCTGCAGTAACAAGGTAAGAGAAGGGTCGACTCAGTATTGAAATGGTAAAAGGAAATTAATCATTTATCAGTATTTGATTTGAATTTGTTGTGATCAACATTTATTGACCAACTGATTGTTAATATAGATTCAGGGCAACTGAAAGCAATAGCCTGATGTTCGGAATCGGCCCAATAAGAAATAAGTAATAGATTTCCCACAGGGGTTTTCTGCTCATTCCCATATAACACGTGTTTACGAATATGCATCTGCACATACACACATAAGAGATGCATGTATGGTGGTGTGTAGCGATTCACTTGTGTGTTTACAAATATTACTTTGTGACTTTATTACTTTACCATCTCTTGCCATTTTAAAATGCTTTTAGTCATATCTCTTCCTTTAGAGCGTCAGTCCACAAAGCAGATATGAATAGGATATATGTTTGTTCTTATCAGTTGAGTAGTGATAAAACACACACAATTATCATAGCAATTAGCTCGGCGACATCTCGACGTCTCCACAAGTTATCGCCTCGTCGTTGCTCGTTGCTAAAGTAAAAATGTGCAGAGAAAAATGAAAACATCCGAAATGAGTTGAAGTGTCTTTTATCAACAACAAAAGAAATATTTCGTATTCAAATTCGATAACAAAGCGAAAGCCAGGCAAAACACGTAAAAGGCAAAAGTGCACTTAAACGAACAATAGTGTGGCGCCGCCAAAGACAGTCAAGCCAGGCGAGTCAGCGAGTCAAGCGGCCAAGTGCAGGTAAGCGCTTCTCTGCTGCTCTCGGATAAGTACTTATAGGTATCGTATGAGGGTAGGAAGCGAGCGTGTGACGGAAGGAGACAGCTATGCGCACCGGAACGCACGAAGGAAGGGACACGGGTGTCAATGATCGCTGAAACGGTTTATGGCATATTTACATGCATATTTAGGTAAAAATATGTGGATAAAATCTTAAACCGGACACATTATATTTTCCATACAGTTGTATTACGCGCCAAATTGATATATCTCTTAGCAGTGCAAAATGGTTTTAAGGCATTCTTGAAATTGAGAAGCACTCATAAGATAAAGTATATATTGTACGAATATCTTAAGCGAGCTGTAAGTATTTCAACTGCTAATTCTGAAATATAAATCTATAGAGGACAATTTTAAAGCAAGAAAAGGTCGTTATTAGTGGAAGTTGCTGCCATAAGTTCTGTAACATCTTCAGGTCCTTGTAGAAAATGAAACTTTAATACATTTTTAGTAAAGTTAATTTTATTAAATAACGCTTACAAAATTTTATTCGAAGTGGTCAAATTTACCCTTTAAGGGTTAAGGGTAGTTAGAATTTTCAAAACATTAATTTTTTTTGTTTTGCATTTTCGTTAAGTGTAATATCATAAAAATATTCCCTGAAAATTTCACGTTGATCATATAATTAGTTTGTGAGTTATTCGACAAACAACAAAGAAAGCTCGGGCACTTCAAAGCGCTAGTGTGAAACTTTGAACGCGTTTTTCTCAAAACTACGTTTTTTGAATCGGTGACAACTGTAACTCGAAAACCGTTCAGTAGATTTTAATGAAATTTATACAGCTTTTAGAATAATAAACTCGGGCATGATCGAAGGATTTTTATTTTTTCGAAAATTTCGATTTTTTAAGACCAATTAACTGTTGAGATTTTCGCAAAAAATTAGAAAAAATTTCCTGAGGCCGGCATTTTGTTAATTTTGAAAACAAAATAAAATCCTTCAATCAGGCCCGGGTTTATCTATTTATAAAACAAATTTTTTCTGTCCGATTGATTTTAGATGAACCTTTAAGGACTTATGCTTGTCACCGCAAATACCTTTTTTTGGAACTGGGTGAACACAAACGCCTATAACTTTGGAAATCAATTTTTTTTTTTTTTTGAAATTTTCGTGAATTCAAGTCATCACACCCTTTAATAATGCCATATTACTACTTTTGTAAAATAACATGATTTAGTAGCAAAAAAAAAAAATACTAAAAACTCTCATTTTTTTGTGCCTCTGACTACCTCTGACCTTGCTCGCACACAAGATTTTTTTGAGGCTCTCTAAATTTCTATGCGGTATTCGGCAGGCTATATTTTCCAATCCAGAAAATAAACTATAGTTTAATAAATTCAAATCTGCACTTCCCCTCATCTGCAGCTATGAAACCAGGAATATTATTTTTAAGCCAATGTTGAGTGGTTTTTACCTTTGGTGCTGGAGCAAAATTTTACTGGAAGATCTAGTGCTCTCTATTGCAGAAAGTATTGCTTAACTGCTTTATCACGCCTACTAAAGCATGTTGCTGGTATACTTTTGCCCCAATTTCAGCCCCTTTTTCAGCTTTACAAGGGTCTCCCCACAAAACCATTACAGCAACTCGATGAGGACCTCGTTGAAACCTCAGACGTTTTTACGCAGATTTTGTCGTTTTGCTCATTAACAACTTCATGTGTAGATCGTCTAGAATAAGTATTTACATTGGTCTTGTCGGTATGTCCATTTTTCATTCTGTGGGCAAAAAAATATAGAAAGACTTTTTAATTTGAATTTCGCCCGAAACCCGCCTAATGAAACAGTTTTTTTTTTCTTTTTTAGTTTTCAGTGACTTCTGTTCCAAATGTTACATGAAAAAAAATCATTAGTGATTGATATACGCTCGTATTTTTTAAGCACATAAAGTGCATTTGGCGATTTTTACGTTGAGTGAAATTATTCAACATGGAAATCCATTAAATTTTGTGCGCGGAATCAAATTTCAGGTGCCAAAACCTGCAGAATGTTGGTTTGAGAATGCGTTGACGACGAACCACTTCCAGGACGGCCGTCATCATCAACTGATGATCAACACGTCATAATTAACAGAACAAATCTTACTTCCATCGTTGAAATATTAAGCGAAAAACATTTTGAAAGATAATTTCGGCCCAAGAAAGGTGAAAGCACAATTGGTTCCAAAATCACTAATTTTTTCAAAAACAACGTCGCGTTAACGTCTGTAAAACAGTGCTTTCTGATTATTAGAATATGATGAAACATATTAGTACTGGTCATGTATCTTGCATCTAAGCTAACGACTCGGAAACAGATGATCAATCGGGCGAATATCGTAGCAAACGTCAGCCAAGGCCGCAAAATCCATGTCAAATCAGTTCAAATATCAAGGCTATGTTGACAATTTTCATCGTTTTTTGAGGTATGGTGCACTCCGAATTCCTTCCGACCGGCCAAACTGTCAACAAGGAATACTATTTGAGTATTATGCGTCGTTTACGCGAAGCTATTCATAAAAAAAGTCGGACTTATGGGCCGACAACTCTTGGATTTTGCACCACGATAATGCTCAGTCTGTTCTGGCTATTCATCAAACTCAAACGACCTCTCCGGGGAAACCGTTTTGTGTCAATTGTAGACATTAAATGTGAATTCTGGAAATTGACTTTAAAAACTGTTTTGAGGATTGAAGAAAGCATTGGCGAAAGTGTATATTGTCAAGGCGGATTACTTTGATGGTGACGACATATATTTTGAAGAATTAGTTAAGAATTTTGAAATTAGGAACAAGTCTTACAATTTTTTGCTTACAGTAGTATTTCGTCAAATAAAAAACGTTTTCCCTACACGAACTTAATTTTGATCCTTCAGTTTGTATACGCTGTAGGGATTCGATAACGGGGATACCGACAAATTGGATATTCATGGAGAGAAACGGACGTGTGGAAAATGACAGATCGATATCTCGAAAACTGATAGCCTAGTTCGTATAAATTCGACAGACGGATATGGCTAAATGGATACAACTCGCCACCATAAAGTTTCAACAAGGTATCCGACGTTTCACTCAGTGTGTAACAAACTTCGTGGCAAACATAGAACATATACCCTATTCACGGTACAATGAAGTATGCCAATTTCTCACGTATCATGTTTCTGATGGTCGGAAATGTTGGTAACTAAGTTTAACTGAAAAGTAAGACCCATTAGAAACTTTTAGATCAGGTCAAATGATGAGTATATTTATAGACCGAAGAACAAAAGTAAACACTACACGCCCTTTTTTTATGTGCAAATATGTAAAACGATCCAAGCCGGATATGCAACAAAAGCAAAAACAACAAAGACGTCTACTGACAGGATAACAGGATATGCAGAAAAATCATAAAAGCCGATACATTGACAGAGATATCGATACAGCACAACTCAATAGTGCACCGACGGCCCACCTGCCTCTGCCTTGCCAACTGCAACTGGTAAATGCACATTTTGTCGCTCTACTTTTCGCATTCCTTTCACCGCTTGCCACTCGGCGAATGTCAATGAACAAATCAGCAGCGCAAAAGTGACAAGCGATGAAACAATAATGGGTAATTGCCAAGGACCTTCGCTTTTCCTACTTATTTTGTTGCTTGTCAGTAACGGTAACATGGCGACGTGGCGACAAGGCGTTAAAGATGACGACAGTAATGTTGCAAATGGCAAAATTCATATGAACGACAGTCGGGGAAAAAACAACCAAAGACATACTGTGCACACACAGAGAGTAAGACTTATAGATATGTGTGTATGAGTGTGTGTGGGGCGCCGTTTAACATTTCCAATCACCACGGCTGTTGCGTCGACGACAACGCTAATGACAGCGCTGACTGTGCCGATGACGTGCGAGTCGTTTCGTCTTTGTTGTTGTTGTTGTATGGCTTCTCCTGCGGACCGAAATGAATGGGAAAATCACGTGGCTGGCTGACTTGTCTGTCATCTTAACGGCTGATGGCTGATGAGTCTGGCGTTTATCGGCAGCGCTGACTGCTGCCTTCCCTGTGTGTTGTCTTTGCATGCAAGTGTATTAGTGTTTTTGCAACCATATGTATGTACATTCATATTTCCGTTTTCACCAGGCAGCCAGCGCTACTCACTGCCTTTTGACAACATGTTCAACTTGCGATCATTGTCAGCAATTGTGAGTATATTTAATCGTTTTTGTTGTCAATGCACAATGTGCTGTTGAACATATGCGATTTCGACTGCCCCTAACGAGCAGCCACCTAATTATGTTATTCGATGATATTTACATTTATCGCTGTTGTTACAAAGTTGCTGCCATCGACTCGGCTACTTGCAACACGGCGCAAGTGTAGTTCAAGTGTTTGTTGCGGTTGAGTTCTTTTGCTGCCGTTATGCGTCTTTTTCTCACCGCCCGCATACAAATAAACACATACGAGGCCGGTCCGATAAGTACTGAACTTTGGAAAAATGGTTTTCGTCCGAGACGCATTTGACTCCCCAATCCCTCAACTTTTTAACCCGTCGGAAAAATATTTCTTTGTTTTGGGTGTAAATGCGGTGTGGTAGTTATTTAGTTTGGGTATCCAGCCGCAGTTAAGCTACCATACTCAATCACTACTTCTGCGTCCGCGTCGAACACCTCGGGCAACGTGAATAGCTTCGAGTGAGATACGGTAACCAACCCGTGTGGAACTCAGGGTAACGGCTAAGAAAGAGGGATTCTTGATGGGACCACGCCGAGCTAATCGAATTAAGAGCTCAACAAGGTTGCAGCGTCTGTTCACCAGAAGGTGCGGCTGCAAGAAGGCGTCCGTCTGGGACCAACCAGCTCCCTTTACAAACGTTATCAACGAAAACCCCCCACTCAAAAAATTTAACTCTATTGAACGGAACACAGAAGCCTCGAATATTAACCTTCTCAAACGCTAACGACTTCTGAATGGAAGCAGGCATGCTCACGCATCCAATGAAAGAAGAAAATTCATAGCGACCTGTTTGCACTTGAGATGTAAAACTGTCGTGAACCCGCAAAGGATAGAGTGAACTGATGAAGTTTCGTGTTCTCGGACCGGACCGACCCTGGATTGTGTCAACGAAGAAGAAGAATAGATAGAACAATAATGGATTGTCAAAAAAGTCTTGCGGTATTTTTTTTTTTTTTTGAATCAATTCGTGTGGCACCCATACATCGAGCTTCTTAGTGACTCCAAGCTTCTTCAAATGGTTTATAACGGTTTGATGACTACTATGCCGGTCTCCTTTGACCAATTCAGCGATTTTATCGCAATTTTCGACGACAGGTCTTCCGGAGCGTGGCGCATCTTCGACCACCTCTACACCAGAACGAAAACGTTGAAACCATCGTTGTGCGGTGGAAATGGAAACTGTATCGGGTCCATAAACTGCACAAATTTTATTGGCGACTTGAGATACATTTTTGCCTTTATCGTAGTAGTACCGTAAAATATGCCGTATTTTCTCTTTATTTTGCTCCATGTTTGCGACGCCATAACCCACGAACGACTTAAAAGAAACGACAATCAATCAAACACGTGTTAGCGCGTGAAATGAGCTTTCCAAAAAAGTATAGCATGACCCGATCCGACGAACAAAACTAGAACTACGGGCTTTCAGCTCCAACTAGCGAAAATACCGCAAGACTTTTATGACAAACTAATATATTTTATGGAGCTTTTTAAAGTAGGCCCCCGTTGCGGCGATAATTCCTATCCGCCGAGTGCCTTTTCAAGTTTGGAGAATAAGATAGTTTATACAGCAGTTCGCAGTATGCATCGTTGATTTAAGTCGTTCTTTGTGCATCACTGAAAAAGATGATCTATACTCTTCTGGTCGATAGAACCGTCTTCGCCTTCTTTAGAAAAGCAGCTCCATTGAGTGAAGCTAACTCGAGGTGTGTGTTTTTTCTTTTTTTTAGACAAGATATGGCCGGCATAGTCTTTTACATGTCTACTGATTCTGCCGTGAAAACCCTTTTCGGGGCAGTCGGATATGGTTCATCAAAACTAGCTTGTGATCACGTTGAAATTAGTTAAACAATTTTTTAGCGATTGTCATCGAAGAAGAGAACAATTGTGGGCAGCATCCAGGCACTCTTTGGTTTCAGCGCGCGATTTTCCTTCCAAAATCTGAACGAACGGTGTTAATCATTTTTAATTTTTATAAAATTCGCAGGCGTCCCGATTCCACACGCGGTCAAAACAAAACCACGATTTGGTTAGTCAAATTTTCATTTCACAATACTTCACTCTACGCAAGTAAATTTCTCGTGCAATAATGGATAAGTGTTTATCTGACCGCGCTCTTATTTATAAATGCAGAGTAAAAGTATAAGCATATGTTCGTATGTAAATATATACTTGTGTCTACATATGAAATCATATATTTAGCTGCCAGTATGCTTTTCAGTCATCATTTTCACTGATCGTTCGGATAAGAATGTACCGCTAAGTGCGCAAGTAAGCAATTGAAATGAGGCAGCGCGTAAGTGTGGGGGTCGCCTCATGCTGGTTCGACTTGAGGGCTGCCAAAAGGTGACGTTCCCACTATGCTCTCGTTCATTGACTTACATACACACACACATATACACGCATACTCAAGCGCCAATCGCACACTTGCCACTTGCTGCCCAAGTATGCGTTCGCGGTTATCGCAACCGGAAAGGCAGCAACCATAAAAGGAAGGTGCAATAAAACTTTTTTTACTACATACTTATAAAGCATTTGCATTTGTTGTTGTTTCATTTTACGAAATTAACAGCGGTGCTGCCCGCAGCTACTAAGCAGTTCCCCTTTCATTTTTCAAGCAAATAAACTGAACGCACAATTAAAAAAACAACAACAAAAAATATTAAAATTATAAGATATGAAATTTAACGATACGAGTAGTGAGTAGCGAGTAGCGAGTAAATGTTAATGCAGTGCCATGAAAAAATTGTTGCCGATAAAAATATTTAGATATGCAAGCATTTTCCAGTGCATAAAAGAGCAATGACAAAAGCGGTAACTGCAATCTTGACAAAAAACAACAACAATAACATTAACTAGAATTGAGTCATAACAGCGCTTACTCACACACGAAGCTCCATGCAACAACACGAGCACACTCACACACACATACATATATAAATAAATCAATTTAAACACACACACACTCACACATGTGCAGCTCTTGCATCGCCAACACTCTTCAATTGCGTAATGGGTGCAAGTGCATGAGCACTTAATGCATCAATGGATCCCCTGCAACGCCAGCGCTATCAGCCAGGATGCCTGCCAGTCAATTGTATTGGTAAACTGGTTTCATGTAATGCAAAAGCGATAGCCAGCAGTTCGTATATGTATGTCCATGTATGTATGTGTGCAACTAAAAGCGCACTCAAAAGCACTTGAAGGTTTCCTGAATGATAAGAAACGTTCTTTTATTGCCAATCGCTATTGAATCCTTCCATCGGCGTTATGTGTGGCATGAGTCATTGAGGCATTGCTGCTTTTGTAGTCATAGAAGTTGAACGTGATATGCTGACACATACATACATACATACATGCTTTCTTACAAATGTACTTATACTCATATGCATACATGCTTACAAACATACTCATCTAGATATGTTATAATGACTGTAAAACAAAGTGTGTATGATTTCATAATGAGGTAGCGCAGCTTTTATCGCGCGGGCATGGCGAATGTCGCAAAGAAGTTAAAAATTGTTATTATATATTTATGTATGTATACACATACATCAGTAGTAAATTATTAAGTATAATTGGTGTAGTTTAGCAACAAGTTGAGCTCAGCACTTAATTCAAGAAAGGAAATTTGCACAGTGTGGCAAGTTCAAATAAATTATTGTACTAAATATATGAAAATAATTGACATACATATTTTCTGACAAACAAGAACCCTCAAATTGCAATTAAAATATATTTTAATATTCATCACTTTTTATATTGTCAACTTCAAAGTAAGTAAAGTTAGGTATTAACAGATGCAATACACGTATACCAACGATTTTTCCAGACCTCGAAACAGATTTCATAAGTACTTTTTGGGATATCCTTCAGATTTTTCAACGAATTTTCTTTTATCTCTTCTATCGACTGAAAGCGGTTTCTACGGAGAGACAATTTCAGTTAGGGGAACAAGAAAATATCACTGGAGTCAAATCTGGTGAATACGGTGGTTGATCGATGGTATTCAATACGCTTTTGTCTTTAAATTCCGTCACAATCGTGACTTGATGTGCTGGTGCATTTTCCATTAAAAATTGTTCTTCCACAATTCCGGTCGTTTTCGAATATCGAAAAAAAGAAACCATTTTTGTACCGCTTTAACGTGGTTTTTTTCTTTGTTTCGGCTTATTTTCCCCTCCATTCCGATGATTTTTGGCTTTTTTTGCATATCAAACTCATAAACTCATGTCTCATCGGCAGTTATAATACTGCCCATGAATGTGCAATCGGAATTCGCACGATCAAGCATGTCCAAAGAGATTTGTTTACGGTACTCCTTTTGAAAAAAAAAAATTGCTTAATCGGGACGAGTCGAACAAGAACGTGTTTCATAGACAAAATATCTCCAAGGTCATTCGAATACTCTTGCTCTAACACTTGTGTTACGATTTTTGTGCACCACATCCTTCACTTATTAACATTTTCTTCAGTTGAAGAGGTCGAAGGTCGTCCTGAACGAGGCAAGTTTTCAACGATCTCTCGACCATCTTTGAAGCCTTTGTACCACTTGTAGGCTTGTGTTTTTGATGAAATTGAATAATCGTAAGCTTTTTTATATTGACATTTTGATATAAAATGCAACTGCTGGACGAAATCCTCGAAATCATCTCATGCCATCTTTGGAACTTTTGCAATATAACAATAAAATACGGGATCTTAATATAAGTAACATTTTTTAATAAGGTTCTTCATTATTTCAGCTTTACATACATATTTTCGCAAAATGGCGGTCTTGTAAAAAATTATTTTATTATTGACCAAAAAATTTTCAATTATTTGTTTAAAAAATATGTTGAAATAATAATATTAAATAATTTACTATTATAGTGAAGCAACAGTTCAAATTTCAAGTGGAATTATTGAGAAAAATGCGTTTAAAGTTTAATGTGCTGAAGTGGACAAGGAACCATTTTTTTACCATTTTACCAATTAAAAACTAAGGGTATTCAGACCAGCCTTGTTAATTCGTTAGTCGTTATTCAGTAGTTTTTTACATCTATTTTGTTTTTGTAAAATTAACGGACTATCGTTCTACTGAGTAACGAACTATCCATCTGGCAAGCTTGATAATTGATTCGTTACTCGGTAATATCATATCAGCTGTTCTCCTGCTCCTATGTACATCAATTTAAAGTACTTACCAGTAAAAAAATTTGATCTGGTCCACATAATTTTCAATTAAATGACTGACAATTTTTGATTTTGCACTTTGTTGAGGCATTTTTACTCTTTAATAAAATTGAATCAGCTGTTTCGGAATAAAATTTACCATACTACAGAGGCAGAACTAAAAGTATGTTCACAGTTAAGTCTTTTAACGAAGTATCAACTAACGAATTACCAAATTAACAGGCTTCGGTCTGAATACCCCTACTGTTTTTAGAACTTTACAGTTTACTATAAGCAAAAAAAACGAAAGAGTTTTCAATACACTGATCTCGGCCCGTAAATATTCTAAATCAGCTGTACGTGGTATAGGCCCACTTTCAAGTTTTTAAACGGTAGGTCGGTCGATATTTGAACTATTTTAATGAAATTCAGTTAAGTTTTTAAGCAAAGTGAAATGTATCTCTAAATATTACGTGGTAATAATTTATTACTAATATCAGGAACACCTTTTGATCGGCTCTAACGTACTTTGTACTTAATTACTTTTTTTAATTCTTTAAGAATACCTTAAAAAAATTTCATATAAGATCTTGTGTTTATTATCGGGATCCACCTTCAGGGAAGCGACCATTCACTCAGATAGTGGAGCAGCGATACTAGCCCTGAATTCATGCTGTAAGACTAGGAATCTTACCGGAAGCTGCTTGCAAAAGCTGCTTAGAAGAAGATGCGGCGGAAACTAGCCAGCACTTCCTTCTTGACTGTCCCGCATTCGGGAGGTTAAGGCTCAGACACTTGGGAGCACATACCTTCAGACATCCTACCGAACTGGTGGGTGGAGATATCAAGCGCTTTTGCAAATTTGTATCGGCTACCAAGCGTTTTGCCGATCTGTAAGTCCGAACACGGGAGTTCGTTTTTTTTTCTATGGCATCACAAAAGACTACGTATAGTCCACGTGCGAACTTTGATCAGCCATCTAACCTAACCTAACCTAACCTTGTGTTTGATCGATTTACAGTAACAGAGACCGGTTGGGTGATCTGAGACTACATCTAGAAGTTATGCGTTTCGAAAGAAGCTTATAATATAACATTTCCATCCAATACTCGTATACGTAGCTTTGAAAAGCTTTAATTATGACAATACTTAATAAGAATTATATGTTACTTTATTGAAATATCTTTTTTCCATTCTATATTCTATTCAAAATCTGTTTTACCAGATTGCGTCACTTACATTTATTTCGAACTTGTGTTCGCCTCTGGATTTGGTTCCAACTGCTTTGAAACTTAGATAATTCGATATCCTAATTTCTTCTCCAGGTTAGAGTGGGTTAGCTTTGAGGATTCCAGACGATAGCGTTCCGAATGATTTTTTCTAAATCTCGTCGCAGAACATGTCCAAGCCCGCCACAATTATTTTAAGAATTTCGCCACACAGGGGTGTTTGATTTGTTCGAGACTATAAGTCCTTGTTAAATATGATGACGGGCCAGAAAATGCGGCAAATACTGCCAGGGCCTCGGTTTGTAAAATCTTGCAGATTTTGGCTTTTAGTTTAGAAGTGTGGACCTAATATTGGATTTAAATATCTTTAGTTTGTTACGTCCCGTAATGATCAAGGAGGTCCCTACCATCGACTTGGAAGTTCCGCGTTTAGATAGTGTTGATACCCATTACTATGGTTTTGCTAATACTAATTCTGAGACCTAATTTCGCTGCAGTTTCTAGCATCATAACTAGTTTATACCATGTCAGCAAAGATGTATGTCATTAAACATATACCGTCTGTATACATATTATTGCAGGACCGAGTACCACACAAACTTTACTTTTTCCAAATTTCTCTAGTTTATTCAATTTTCATTGGACCTGTGATCTCCTTCACAACTTTCCACACATTTTCTGTAATATTTAAGTCTGGTGGAGATGTTTATGCATTATTTCCTTTATTCTTACATTAAATTTGTTTTGTTCTTGTCCGACTAAACCATATTTTAACAAGTTTTACTATTGATTTTGAGGGAACCACTAATAATTTCTCCAAGGCACCAAATGGTCCGTTAGAGATCTTAAAAACTACAGTCCAAAAACTTACCCTATTACCATACCATAACAATACGTACATACTTATATACTGGATCGTTAAAAAAAGCCATAAAACAGTGAGGTATTTTCCAATTTTGTAGTGTGCTAATGAAGCAGTTCTGCTAAAGCTAATACGAGACGAATCAACGAGAATATGAAATTTGCTTTCATTATAAAGGGTGTCGTTTTAGCGATGTAGAATGGTAGTTGTTTCGGAAACTCTGAAAAATTACTGAAATAAAAAATTACGACTCTTAGCGTATGAATAGAATTTCGAATGTAAGGCCAAGGCTACATCTGTTAAGGACCAATTTCCCATTTGTGTCTACTTTGACAGATTCTTATACGCACGTAAAAAGATACCTTGTATATATGTACATTTACTTCGAGCATAGTGCCTAATCAGCACCCCAAATCAAATGGCCTAGTCGACAGCGAAGCATCAGAAAAGATATGTAAATATTGAAAACAGAGAAACGGCGCCCACCTAACGGCAACTACCAACCAACAAATCAACCGCGCGCTTTACAAAGCATGTCTGTCTGTAGATTGTAACTGTGTAGATATAAAATTTAAATTATTTGATTGATTGCTAGATTAGGTGCTATAAATCTACTGAAAAAGTCGCGTGATCCACTGAACTTGTGACGGGCAATGAACAAGCGCGAAGGTAACAGTGCTTAAACAGGTCTCATTTTGGTTGACGGAGTTGTCAGAGCTTAACGAGTTTTTAAGGTTGACGCCAGAAGTGAGCAAATGAGGGAGCGGCAAAAGCGCTGCCATAGATATGTATGTATGTATGTATGTATATACCATATATCATACTACATGGCTTATGATCCATAGTACTTTGCTTATAAGCCCGCTTTTAGCTGTATGTTACAGAAATATTGTATTGGCGGGTACTGCGTCGAATACTTTCAGAGCTGGAGCGTTTTCATCCATCCGGACGTCATGACCTAGCCAGCGTAGCCTCTGTCTTTTAATTCGTTGAACTACTTCAATGTCATCGAATATCTCATACAGCTCATCGTTCCATCGAACGCGATATTCGCCGTGGCCAACGTCATAAATCTTTCGCAGAACTTTTCTATCGAAAACTCATAACGTCGATTCATCAGGTATTGTCATCGACCATGCCTCTAACCATATATCAGGACGGGAATAATGAGTGACTTATAGTATACGTCTCAACTGCCTACTCAATCCTAAGTACATAGCACCTGTTGGCAAAAAACATTCTGCGTTGGATTTGTCTGACGTTGTTGTTGGTGCTGATACTGGTTCCAAGATAGAAATTATCTACAACTTCGAAGTTATGACTGTCAAGAGGGACATGGGTGACGACTTTTTGTTTGTTGACAGGAGATATTTCGTCTTGCCCTCGTTCAGCACCAGACCCATTTGCTTCGCTGCCGTAACCATTCTAGAGAAAGCAGAACTAACGGAGCGGTTGTTAAGGCCAATGATATCAATATCATTCAGCAAACGCCAGCTGCTGTACACTCTTATACTCTCGTTTAACTCTGCGGGGGTAAGAATACATATAGTATATATTTGAATGATTATAAGATCGCATATCGCCTGTTTGTTATCAAAGGACACTTCTTAGAATTTTCTTCATTTTTACGATTTACATCCATACTTTCAAAATCCAGCCAATAGAGATTTTAGATCCCTGGCAGGTCATTAGAGGAACAATCAGTGCTATATTATACAGAGATATTGAATATCAGCAGCAAAATGTGTTCTCTGAAATTAACATAAATGTAGTAGATAAGTATATAGTTGTATGGTATTACAGAGATGCAATCAATATGGCAACCCCAATCAAATGTTGCTCTTGCCAATAGCGTAAGCAGCAGCAAGGAATGTAATCTTTTGGAAAAATCAGTTCGAATTTCAAACCAACATAAAGTGAATATCACAACACAACATTATATTAAATACAAATACATACATACACACACAAAAGTGTACTTAAATATATGTATACTCATACATAAAATACTCTCGGCGATAAATGTGTGCTGATAAACGTATGCAATCATACCAAAATATTTCTGTATGTATGTATGTGTGTAATCATTTATAATATTTATGGTAGTTGTTGTTTTAATTTTATTTGTACATTTGCCGTTTGTTTACCGCATAGCGCGATTGTGCATCGTTGTTTGTTGTTTGCCAGCGGCGGCCATGCCAGCAGTAGCCGTAATCATATTTGAAACAGTAACAGTACAAATAAAACAACAACAATAGTGCAATAATATTTGGTCGCACAGCAAATAAAGGAAAGGAAAAGCCGAGATACTATCTACGCCAGGATCTTATCGCCGGCAACAATCTAACCGAATGACGGCGCTGCCGGCGTCGACGTCACGGCTGCCGCTGCTGCCGTTTGTTGTCGTCATTGCCCGCCTGGCTTTTGCTGATTTCGGGCTGTCGATAACACTTTACACAAACAACAAACACACGTAGAGCACATGGGTACCGCAAGTATGGTGTATGTATGTATGTGCGTGTTATTGTTAGTGGTGGTGGTTGGTGCGCTTGTGGCATGCAATGTCGTAATATATGCCGCCGCCTGGCTCTGCATTTGTATGAGTTCATTTCAGTGCCTTCCGTTTACAGCCGCCTTGTTGTTGCAGTTGTTGTGCCCTCGCGTAGGTGTGGGCAAACATTGTGCTGTTTTTGTTGTTGTTGCCGTTGTTGTTATATACTACATTATGTAGCGTCGCGCTCTTATCGCTCGCTCAATTACAGTTGGCTTGCAGTTTTTAAAGTTGTGGCATATTTTATTTCACTGCTTATCGCCCAAAGATCAATTTTAATGTTATTCCTTACACACAGCAAAATTACAGAAACAAGCAAACAAACGCACCGACTGACAAACAAAGACATTGTTGTGTTTCAAGGTACACCGACCGTCGGTAAAATAGATAAACACGGGCATTCATCAATGTCTGGCATCTAAATGCAAACAGTAGCGAATTGCTGAGACACCGAACGGGGGCCGTAGTCAAATATGTCCAAACGAGTTCTAAAGAGTAGGAGTGGAGAACGGAAATAAATGTCAAATCGATCTTCTTACAAAGTGTTGGTTCGAACAAGTGTCATTTAAGGGCTCACCACTTGAAGTGCCACTTCTCAATTTTTATATTCGCCTTCAAGGGTTATGTTATCAAAAAGTAAAGAATTTCAATCCCTTCGAATTTCCACTTAAAATCTTTAAGCAAATTGATTTCTCAAAAATCTTCCTCTATTAGAAATAAATATTTCCTACCGTTAGAAAAATTGTTTTATGAAGACTTTTATCGGAACTGTCCTTCCACCACAGGATCTCTATTTAAGGCGGTATTTTACTCTAGAATTTTTAAAAATTCATTTTTTTTGTACATTTAAAGTTTAGACTTTCAAAAATACGACCTTCGAAGGATTTTTCAAAATTCGCCTTATTTTCGGAGATACAGCCGTTTTTTTGAGCTGGCGTCCGTGTTCACGAGAATTGTCCCCTAAACTTTAAACGCGTTTTTCTCGAAACCACTTTTTTCCACACGGTACCGACATTATCTCAAGTTCTATACAATCGATTTACTTGAAATTTTGTGTGAACCTTCTTTATATAAGCCTTTATCGTTCCTACTAGCATCGTGTCAAAATTTTTGTTTTTAATATTAAAAAAAAATCAGGAATTTCAAAATAAAGCGTAAAAAATGTTTTTATTTTCAGGGAGTCGCCATTTTTCAAAATTTTTTTTTTTTTTTTCGTGTTCCCGGACTATAACAGCATCCTTACTGATTAAGAATTTCTTTTGATTTTTGTTTTTCCAGACCACCAAGTGAGTCAAGAACAATGTCACCTGGATGAGCCATTTCTTGTTACACCTGTCTCTCTTTCCCCTCTAATTATTTTAATTCTTAATATGTTTTTGTAAATTTTTTTTCTGTATTCTTAAGATATCAATAAAAAAACCATAAAAAATCGATAGGAAAAATATTTTTGTATTTTTTTTAATGAAATCCAAAAAATTGCCCAAAATTTGATTTCCCATTAAATGTCAAGCGAGTGTTCAGAAAATTGTGTTCCGCTGACAACTACATTGTCGTAGAGAACATTTGAGCCGATTTTGGATGGGCCTTAAAAATAAAAGCAATATTAGAATTAATTCTTTCCCTCCCTGTTTCTATTACTTTCACCCACTTATCAGCCATCATGCTTCTTACTCAAACATAGCATATGAAAGGCTCTAAAGCTCATAACGTTTACAAGCATATTTTTAGTGAATTGTTCTCTTCTTAGTTTTGTTACAATCTTTGTAGTAATATTTGGATTTTGCTGCAAAATATGTAGCGGTGATTACTTTTTCATTGTCGCTTAATTTCTTTCCAGCGACATTTACTTATCTTTTACTTCCTAATCTGAAGACTACCATTAATGTCAAAGTCAGATCATGTTTTCCAATTTCACCAACGTGTCACAATGTATTGTCTTGATGAAAAAGGACTTTCTTCGTTTTTCCATAGGTTTCTTTTCTAGAAGCTCGTTAAAAGTTCAAATAAAGCCTTAAAAATGTCTCTTTTTAAGATAGTCGAACAATTTGGAATTATTCTAACTGCTTACAAAAATAAAAACCCCTTAAGTTTGCTAGTTGGCTCTTTCGACTTAATTTTTGACTCGTGTCGTTTGGAGTAACATAAGGGCCATATTTCGTCCATTATCATTTATTCAATCATAGAGGCATCTGAAAACTAGTTATACAGCCTTAATCCACCACAAGACGATTTTTAGAACTCACAATCTTTTCTCGAACAGGTGCCGGTACACTAAGAACCAGCAAAAACTTTATACGACCTCAAATATCGTTACACCTAATATTTCGTAGTAATGTGGGAAATATATTAATGATATGCAGTCAATACTATCAAACAAAACTTCTTATGGACCGTCTGTCTCTCCTAAACAAATTCATGATGCACCAGACTACGAATATTTAAAAAAGAACAATAAACATTGTCTTGATTTTTTAGCTTCGGCTCATTTTTTTCCCTACATTCGGATGATTGTTGATTTGCTTGCATGTCAAACTCATAAACCCATGTCTCATCGGCAGTTATAATACTCTCCATGAATGTTGGATCGGAATTTGTACGATCAACCATGTCCAAAGTGACCTGTTTACGATACTCTTTTTGAAAAAATTCTGTTTTATCGGGACGAGTCGAGAAAGAACGCTTTTCCTACCCAAAATATGCACCAAAATCATACGAACGGTCTCGCGAGAGATGTCGAGCTCTCTTGCCATCTCTCTAACGCTGCTATCTCTATGACGATTTTCAATCACCATAACTTTCACTTTTTTAATATTTTTATCAGTTGACGAAGGCGAAAGTCGTTGAGAATGAAGCATGTCCTCAACGATCTCTCGACCGTCTTTGAAGGCCTCGTAGTATAGGCTCGTGTTTTCAATAAAAATTAATCAATGTACGTCTTCTTCAACATTCGCTATGATTCCGCATACGAAATTCGATTAGAAATAAAAAATTTGCAAGTTCTTTTTTAGATATTTTTAACCATGGCGCTCTTATTTGGTGTAGGACAGTTCTCTCAGCTTGGCAAAATGCTTTTTGGAAATATTATGTACTCGTGAAATTTAATTACAATTTCCGACTGCTTTTTTGTTCCAATTTATTATCAAATTTCGAAAGAGTAGTTATATATAAAAGTATGTGTCTTATCATAACGCAAAATGATATAAAATATTGTAGAAAAATTTACTCATTTATGTTATGTTCAAATACAAGCCTTATAATAAAATCCACGCCCACATCGTCTCTTATGAAACATACATAACTTCTTCTGAAATATCCATATTAAGACTTGGGTTAACCTATCTCGGATCTCAAGTTAAGCGTCAACAGCTTAATAATAGGCTAAAGACGTTTTGCCAACACAAGAGGGTTTTAATAAATCTGAATGTGTTTTCCGGAGGCATAAAGGGTCGGTCCATCGATTTAACCATAATAGCTAACTTAACCTAATCTAAACCTTATAAACATAAATAGATGGCGAAATTGATTCGTGTCCTTTTGTTCGGTCATGTGTTTGTATATACACGAACTATTCCTTCAGTTCTTGACATATTGATCTGAAATTACGCACACCTTCTTTCCGCTCCAAAGAGTTCCACATTTTTCGGAACCGCCAAAATCGATTTACTACAGCGTATGTATAGCTCCCATAGAAACTGATCGAACAAAGTCAAGTTCTTGTAGGGAAAACTTTCTTATTTGACAAGATAAGTATATTGGCTTTGACATGTTTCTAAAGCAACAGTATAGTATCCGAAAATCTTATTCAAATCGACTAAAATAGCATAAAGTATATCTGACATACAAAATCACCGCTAAAAAAAAATTTTTGTTAGAAAACCTATGAAGGATAGCATAGCCTCGGTTTTGTATTTTTTGTTTCACTTAAAACTCTGAGCGAAAATTGATAACAGTTTAATCTAACTATGCAGATCAAACGATAAACGCCGAACATAACAGGACACAGGAACTGTTTGTAATGTGTACGAGCACAAAGTCCATTGCCATTTCAAGCAAACAGAGCTCGAATCCGCCCCTGTAGTAATGACTTACGGCTTATCAATGTGAAACAGATACGAGCAGAGGATGATGTGTTTATCGCAAAAGCGGTGAAGCGACACCCACCAGCAAAGGCAGTGCCTAACAGCCAGCCGTCAGCAGACGTAAGCCCCTGTGGCAACTTGATAGTGAGCTTAGCAATTAAACAGCAACACATACTCGTATGCAAGAAGAGATACACACACACACACATTTATGTTATTATAGAATACAAAAGGTGTATGGGTGTAAGTGTGTGTGAGCTGTTGTATGATAATTGGCGATAGTGCATACGCACAACAACCCTAAAATGAAAATTTCCCAATGAATCTAATTAAAAGTCAACAATGTACGACAACAACAACAATACAACACTGCTGTTGTGAAAAAAGTTTGTAAATATGTGATGGCAAGCCTGGTTGTTGATGTTGTTGTTTTAGAGCTGTTGGTGTTAATAATTTCGGCATTACTTCTAGTTGACAGCCACTGGTGCTGGTGGTGGTGGTGATGGAGCGAGTGGTGCTGGTGGCGTAGGCCAACAGCGATGAATTGTACAGCAGCTGAGTAGGCGCATGCGCAACACAGAACAGCTGATTGCTGAGCAAATACAAATAAGAGAAATCAAATAAGCCAAATAGTTGATAGAGATTGTGCTCAAGTAGAGATAAAGAGAGAGAGAGAGTAAAATCAGAGAGTAGCTGAGTAAAACGAAAAGCAACTCAAGTGCGAATGAGTATTTGCACAGGCAAGTGTGTGTGTGTGTGGCTGTGTGATGCGACCGCCAAGATACCGGCGCTATTATTATAATGCCAAGAAAATGCAAACAGCGATAAGAGTTTACGTTGTGGCGGACAAGCGAACGCAGAGCAACATTAAATTGATCAGAGAAATTTGATAAGCGGCCCGGCTAAGCAAAACCCAAATAAACCATACTTAGCAAGCTAGCGCAAGCATTTATAGCAGGATATACATGAAAGGCCACATACATGTGTGTGTGTGTATGGCTCTGTGTAAATCAGCCGCTGGGGGGCCAGAGGAAGTGCCAAAGCGGGCATGAGCGCGCACTATCTTACCGCTCACGCGTACTCCGCTCACTTCACGCTGCCACAACTCACTTGCTGCCCACAGTCAAGACGGCTGATTTGTTTGTTGGCTGACTAGCAAGTCAGCCGGTTGGCTGATCGACCGTCCGACACAGGCAGATAGATAGA
>CM050325.1:98354933-98385813 GCA_027475135.1 Bactrocera correcta
AGTATGTTAAACTGGTTCGGAACTAAAGACATATTTACATTTAAAACTTTTCCAAATACTTTCTGTTTGTGGCCAATAGTTTATTACTAACATCATTTAATAAATTAGCTCTAAATTTTTTTAAACAGGTGGCAGCACTTTTTTAAAAAATATCGGCGGAAATCTTTCTCAAAACTTTATTCCTTTATTTTTATTTTTATTCAAATTTTTAACAGCTGGCAGCTCTCTGCAAAATTTATTTTCAACAGAAAGTCACACTTAGACTTAGAATTTTGCAGTACTTTCTGTTTGTGGCCAATATTATATTACTAAGCCCGTTTTATAATTTTTTTCTAAAACAGGTGGCAACTCTCCGCAAAATTTATTCTCAGTAGAAAGGCACGTTTAAACTTTATACTCTTCTAAATACACTTCATAAATTTGTTAAAAAAAAATTTAAAACAGGTGGCAATATTTTTCAAAAAAATATCAGCAAAAATCTTTACTAAAGCTATAAACTTTAGTTTTGTTTTAATCAAAATTTTTAACAGGTGGCACCTCTGCGCTTAATTTAATCTTAACCAAAAGACACAGTAAGCCTCTTAAGTTAGCTATACAAATTGTAATATTATATTTCATATTTTTGAAAAAATTAATTTATTAAAAAAATTGACAATTCAAAAAGATATAAAAAATTTATTAAGATCATTTTTATGATTATCAAAGTAATGTCTAAAATTATGTAATATTTTTTATGTTTAATTTGTTGACTAAATGTTTAGAGATATGGCAGCTTTACGTAAAAAAATATTATTTATTAACTCTTCAGCTTGATGTGCTTCTTAATCTTACTTAATACTAAAAATTCGACGCAGTTGACAATATCGTAACATTTTCCCTTTATCCATCTTAGCTTTAGCCGAAAACTTGAAAAAAAAAACATTAAATCGGTTCAGTCTTCTGGCGGTCAAAAAAAGATTCACTCCAATAAAAGAAATTCCAACAACCAATACACATATATTAAAAAAAAATTATCACGGATATAGGAAAAATGCCTAAATGACCACAGCGGCTAGACTCGAGTATAAAATCTCAAAGTCTCAATATTAATTTAGAGTCAGCTGGATATTCTCATTATATAATATAATGGGAGATCTTCGGTCTTGAAATTTCCGTGTCTTTGCCTCGCAGAATGTAAAAAGTAATGGGGGCCTATGTGAATCCACTAGACTATTATTGCCAGTGGGCAGAGTTGAACTCATATACTCAGTTTTGAATCAATCCTTACGAAAGTTTCATATCTCTTTCGGGCGAACATCAGCATATGAATCATTTTTTTAGGTTTCCAATAACAATGCTTCAATACCAATGCTATAACTCGAAGATAAAGAAAACTGCAGGAGTAAATATTCTCATTTTCTAGCGGATTATAACTATAAGTGACGGCACTATTCAAATTAGTTATCAATGATCGATACAAATACGTAAGATCGATTAAGAAGATCATAGTTTTTCTTCGGAGCTTGGATCGGTAGTCTTCTAAGATTCCACAGAGAAAAAGAAGCATTGAGGCATTGGGTTCCATCTAGGAACTTTGGGAACGTATACATATATGTATATCCAATAGTTTGGCTGCTACTTTGAAGCAGACCCAGAAAAACAGAAACACAGATGAAGCTTATCAGTTATCGAATAATCTACTGAAATATGCAGTTTGAAAACCGTTGGAAAAGTTTCGAATGGCTCGACTTAAGCAAGTTGACTTCGGTTGCCTTCCTCTTATGCCTTTGCGGTAGACCCAGTTCTATGGATGACTACAGATATATGTATGTGCGTACATAAACTGTGGTAGTTTCTTTTCTCTTCACCCCTACCACATGCGCGCCGTGCTTGCTAGCAATGGAAACCAAATGAAATCAGAATATTTCGAGCGAACGCCAAGCAATGCGTAGCCAACACGTTCGTAGACGACGAGAACTTTCACCAGATTACAATTAAAATAATCTAGTTTTCGATTAGCCATGCCGTAGCAGCAAAGAAGAGCAGCCAGAAAGTGCGCATATAAGTTACACTTAATGAACGGCTGAGCGGCCAAGCGGCCAAGCGCGCAGGCGCACAAGCGTCGCTGAATTGAAGGTGCGCAGCTGGTTGACCGGTTTGCAATAAGACACCAAAGAAAGGCAATAATAACAAATCACAACGCAGTCAACGCAGAGTATATGAATGCAGGCAGACATGGAGCGGCGTGAGACAAGCGTAGCAAGTGTGTATGAGTAGAAGGAGAAGCAGAAGACGCGCATGAAATGACCAACTGCAATGAATTATCGCGCACATCAAAGACATGAAATGACTTTCGCGGCGGTTGAGCGAGTTTTTGTTGTAATTTTTTCTTCAACGAGTTGTTTTTTTTTTTTGTTTGTTGCTTTTAATTTCTTAATTACAAAGATTGTTAGTTGAAAGATGTTGGCAGCGTTGTCGGTTTGCTGCATTTGTGGAAAAATTAATAACTGCGCGGCGTAGAGGAGACCACAATTAATTATGGCAACAGATAACAGACAAAAAGAAAAATAAAAACAAAATCGAAAATCGAAGAGCAAAGAGCAAAAACAAATACACACGCATAGTAATCAACTAACTTACCGTTAAGCGCAAATTAATTTTGTATGGCAATAATTAGTTGGTTATGCGCGTAGCTAGGCGCCGCGGGAGGCTGTTGAGTTCACCTTCGTGTTGCCAAGTCGAAATTGATTCGAAACTGTCGATCAGTCGCAAGAAAGTGAAACTTATTGACTTAAATTTTTGTTGCTTTTGTTTTAGTTGTTTTCTTGCTTGGTTTCTTGTAGCTTTATGCCATTAAATCTTCTGCCACTCTGTATTTCATGTATATTCCGCTTAGTTTTGACACCAAATCCGGTATGTTAATGAGACTGTTGTTGTTGTGCGCCGAATGACAGGTTTCTCCTTGATGGCGTGTAGCTAGTCTCGCATTGATTTTGTTGAGTTACAGATATGTGTGTGTTTTATGCACATATTTTACTTTGCTATTTCACTTTTATAACCGTTGCTTGCTTCTTTTTAACAATCACGATTTCATTAGTCTTCTGAGATTTGCTTTTTCTGCACGCTTTTTCACCTTCTACGGAAAACTTTTGCCAATTTTTTTGCAAATAATTATATGAAGTGAAATTTCTTTACTATAACGGTTTTGGACGGCTAGACATAAGCCAATACACTTTCTGAAACTTCCGTTTGCGGTTGTGGCTTATTTTTAAACTGGAAAGAGAGAGAAAATAAAGAGTTAAGATATTATTATATCTTCTTCTTATGTTAACACAATTTTGAAAGAATAGTAAAAAAATAAGATATCTTAACCTTCACTCTACCCTGAAGAATCAAAATTCACACCTTAAATGTAGGCCACACTTTGTGAACCAAAAACAAGTTACCTAAACATGAAAAGTATATAATAAGTTTGGTAGTTTTCTGAGAGACACAACATATTTAGTTAAGTAAAATGTTGTAAAGGCTTAATTTTTTACAGCGGAATTGAATAATACACCCTAAATGTAGGCTACACTTTGTAAACGCCAAGCAAGCAACGCTAATTTTAAATAAAGTTGAACTGCCATAACTCCAACTTCTATAACTCGAAGTTCTCCATAACTCGAACTCTTGAATTGGCAATAGAGATCACTTTTCATACAAGGTTCCTTCCATAAATCGAAGTCTCTCTAATCACGGTATTTTTGTGGATTGTGGTGATTCGAGAAAGAGACTTCTACTGTATGTATACAATATTGCCTAAATTCTGGCGCAGCAATAAACTTGAGCACCGCAATTGCTATATAGCTTCACACTTTTTCGTCGCGATACATATGTAATTCCGGTTAAATGATATTTCAGTGGTGCTTGAAAATTGTCAGGCAAGTGTTAGAGAGATGGCTACAGAACTCGACATCTCTCACGAACCCGTTCGAATGATTTTGATGGATATTTGGCGTCTAAAACGCGTTCTTCCTCGCCTCGTCGTAATAAAACAGAATTTTTTTTAAAAAGATTACCGTAAACAGGTATCTTCAGACATGCTTGACCGAGCGAATTTCAATCCCACATTCATGAAGAGCATTATAACTGCCGATTGGACATGGTTCATGAGTTTGGCATGCAAACAAGTCAACAATCACGGAAATGGAGAGGGAGAAAAACGAGCCGAAACCAAAAAAACCTAGTCAAGGCTCCGGTGTAATTGAGTCACGACACTGCAGGCTTTTGGCACCTATGTATTTGCCCTTTATCCCCAGTAGACTGCTTTATATGCAACCTCAAAAGGAGCTGAGAATGGGGGAATACAAGGGACGTTGCTAATAAGGTAACTGGCGCTTAGTTGACCGCAACACTGGAGGTAGAGATCACAAAAAACTCACCAATAGAAAGAAACAGACTGGAATATCTGTCCAAATGACGTCGGCAGATTAAGCTGCTGCCTTCCGTGGGGTCAGCGATCCTTCAAGCCGTGGGGCTAACGGTCACGTTGTGGAACTACTGCCAAGCCAGCTGTACAGTACACACAGCCCATCAAGAATCTGACCAAGAAGGCGCTGTAATCATAAAGACGGGAAAGGAAGAAGAACGTCTTCGCTCTACCGAGCAGATCACCAAGGGTTCTAATTCAGGCAAAAAGAGAGGACCCCAGAAGAAGCCAAGCAAGGAAGACGTTCGAAGCTCTGGGGGCGGACGATATATAACCGACTCGAGAGCAAATCCAATCTGAAGGAAGGGGAGGGGAAACGATTTGGCACATGCCGAAGTGGCGATAACTGGTAGTTTCTTTTCCTAAATTTATATTTTTCGAATCCCTTTCACTTGCCCGCATTCTTATACTTCTGATGCAATTCCTCGGATCCAGCTTTGACGAACATATCATGGAATGAGGAGAACGAGCAGCCCTTGAAAGAGAGGAACTGCAGAGACATTGTCGAGAAGCTAGACGTCGAGCACGCGGACTACAAGCCGACAAAGTCCAAGGAATCAGCTGTAGAAAATGAGTTTGTGGAACGACATTTAAACCAAACGCACCCATAGCGTCATTAGATAGAGCAGGTTGGCTTTGAGGTGTCAAAATCCTGAAGTGTAAGCCGCAGTTGCTGTGATCGCTCTGATTGACTCTTGGGCTCTCATCAGGCTGTTTTACTGTTGTCCTACACTTAGATTCGGTATTCTATAAGCACTCTAAGTTTAGTTGGTTTTGAGCTAGTTTTTATTGTCACTCGATCAAAATCAACTTCGTTCGGACAATATTTTCCCTCAGTTCATGAAAGTAACGGTATTTCCAGAAGTGAAGTATACCCTGGATGTTAAATACAAATTTTCAGTTTTAAAAGAGTTCATCTTATAGAAATATTCCGAGCTGCTTTAGCTTAGGTAAAGCTTTTGGGGTTTTGGATGCATTCCTTCTTGCTACGAGTTCGACATGCCCCAAAAGATTACATAACTTACATAACTTTTAATGTAATTCTTCTTTAATTGAGCTATTAATGAAATAAGAGCTACATTTTTATGCAATCACAAAATCCAAATGTAATCATAGTCCCTGCTTTACGAAATCATTTTAAATTCCACACATTTAGTAATAGTTACAGCATCAATTATTCACGCCTACATGTTTTCCAACTTTTCTTACAAATATACAGACAAACATATACATTTTAATCCGTACAGCGATCATTAAATGTTTTCTTTACTCCACTTTACTGTTATGGCATTTTCTTCAAATGACGAAGAGAAAACAAACATGAAGAAAAACGACACAGCAATCACCATTTACAAGCCGGATTTCTTCAAATGCTCGGCACATAAAAACGCTTATCAATTCAAAAGCGAAAAGTGGAAGGAAACATTAACAAAACAACAACAAAGTAGTAATAAAAGAAAAGAGAGTACACACAAACACCAAAACATAGATATAGTAAAGCGTGTAAGTAGTCCAAAAAGGCAAATGTTGAAATAAAACAATTTCTGCTTGAGCGGAAGTGCTTATTTGTAGTTACTCGAAATGAATGACTTCAAATCTTCAAATATTCAATTCTGCTTCCGAACTTTTTATGCACTGCGCCTTCGCTATGTGACTGGACTTTGTGCTTTATTAGCGCAGCTTAGGAAGCGCTGTGTACTAAGTGGAGTGGCGGCATGTTGCGAGAGCTACATGAAGTAATACTAATAAAATACTAACTAATTGCTAAGGAACTTTTATTTTTCGTTTCACATGCTGATAAATTAAAAGCGACTTATTAAATAATAAGCAAAAGAATGGGTGAATTAGTAAAAAATTTCTCATAACTTTAGTCATTACCATAGAAGCTTAAAAGCTTCAAAAGCACTAGCAAAAGAAGCAAGCTTTGGATGTTTTTTGTTTTTAAGAACAAGCGACTCCTTAATGCTTCAAAGCTTACACGCAACTATTTTGCATAGAGCTTTTAAAAGCTTTACAGTTTTCAGTGAATTGTTTTTTTTTTTTTTAAATAGTGAAAGATTTCAAACTTATTTAATGCTTCAAAACTAAACAAACCACTATTTTTACAGAGCTTTTAAAAGCTTTTAAGTTTTTCCGCGAATATTTTTTTTTAACGTGACAGATTTCATACTCATATTAATTCTTCAAAGCTTCACCAAATACCTATTTTTTATATAGATTTTTTAAAGCATTAAAGTTTTTCAGTAAACAGTTTTTAAAAGCAAAGGTCCATTTTTATAGAGCTTTTTACAGTTTTAAAGCTTTTCAATGACCAATAAAAAAAATGAAGGAACTCAAACTCATATAAATGCTCCCAAGCTTAAACAAACAACTATTTTGTATAGAGCTTTTTAAAACTTTAAAGTTTTTAGTGCATATTTCTTTAAAAAAAGTGAAAAATTGCGTACTCACATTAGACAACTTTCGTACTTACTTAAGAAAAGCTCTTTTTGGATTTTCCATATTTTTCCGTTTTAAAATAAAGCGAATGCTAAAAGCTTCAAAACTTCAATAACTTTCACAGAGCTTTGAAATTTTGAAAATTTTAAATTAAAAAAAAAATGTGAAAGCTTCCAATTCGTATTTAGCTTTTATATTCCTGTGAAAAATGATAATATTCCATTGATAACAGCGTGTGTTTTTACAACTTTCGTGCTCAAGTTGAGACAAAACTTTTATTGAGCTTTAGTGCTTTCACGTTGGCTCTATAGTATTAGTTCCTTATGCTTCGACAAAATTTTATAAAAATGACGTGAAATCTCAAACAGAGCTATATTAATTTTCACGCTTTAGAAAAAGGTGCCCTTGTCTAGCTGAGCTTTTTCAATATAATTACCATAAAAGCACTTTCACTATAAGCTTTCACGCGATTTAAACTTATTTTGTGTAGAGAAATATATAATAAATAAATATGATGAAAAATATTAGTCTCACAATATCAGCCGTTACGTTTCGGGAATTTTCAAAAGCTTTTTGAAAGCATTTATGGCATTATGAAGCTTAGCACTTTTAATTGGTACAGAAGCACTCTATTATTTTTACTTAATTATCGTACGCAATATGCGATGAAAGCTACATCATAATTAATAAATTTTAATTTCATGTTAACAGACCTCTACATATCTTTCCTTTTCATCATTAATATTTTTGCTTAAGATTTTTTTTTTCGTTTTCATATAAGTAGGCCATTTAAAGTTGACCCATCTGGCAACGCTGTAACTTTTAACAGCGCTGACAAATCGGCTAATGTCATACCGCGTTAGAAGCGTCATTCGAAGACAATTTATACCATGGAACAGTACACTCCAAAAGAACGCGCTGAAATTGTTCAGCTTTATATTCAAAATAACTTTTCAATTGTGTTAACTCAACGTGCGTTTCGCAAAAAAAATAAAGTGAAAAGTGCTCCAGTTAAGAACACAATTAAGTCTTTATACGCAAAATTTGTGAACACCGGTAATCTCAGTAATGCCAGTCATGCATCCAGACAACGCACAAGACGTTCTGATGAAAATATCGAAGCTGTACGAGCCAGTATTGAGGAGACTCCATCGACATCGAGTTATCGCCGCTCTCAGGAATTAGACATCTCTCGCACCACTCTCCGACGCATAATTCATAAAGATTTGAAGATGTTTCCATATAAAATTCAAATGGCACAAAAACTAAACCCAGCTGATTATCCGCGACGCCTTAATTTTGGCAAATGGACAAATGGGTCAACTTTAAATGGCCTACCCTGTAGTAAATCTTGTCCATATTTAACAGAAATTCTAAGTAACTTATATCTTTTCATTAAAAAAGCGTTCACAATAAGCGAGAGCTTTCACCGAAATTATTAAAATTTTCCCCAAAAAATATGAGTTTGAAGTAGATTATTTCTTTTTTTTTAAAAAAGCTTTCATTATGTACACGAGCTTACACTGAAATCACCTAACTTAAATGCACATGTTTGGTAAAGGAACTTTTGGAAACTAGCAATATTTCGAAACATTTATTATATTTAAAAGAGCTTCCACTCACAAAAATACCGAAGCTTTCACTTATACAAAACCTCCACAATAACTTATTTAAGCAAATACATCATAAATTTTAAGTAATTTATATATTTTCTTTAAAAAAGCTTCCACTAAGTGCGCGAGCTTTCACTGAAATCACTTAAACTTTCACTTAAATATATGTACATGCATGTTAAAGGACCTAAATATTGTTTTGGAAGCTAGGCATATTTCGAAACTTATATTTTTTATAGTTAAAAGAGCTTTCACTCACAAAAACACCGAAGCTTTCACTTATACAAAACTTGCATCATAACTTATTTAAGCAGCTGCAGGGCATACACAGCGTCACCATTGACCGTCACTCCCACCAACACTTAAGTGTCTGCAATATTTCGTGAATTCACTTAGGGCTTGTTGTTGCTAAAACTTTTACAGCTACTGTTGTTCTTATTAGTACCATTGTATTTGCGCTTGCTACCAGTGATTTGCTTGCTATCTTTATAGTTTTTTCCTGGAGTTCGTGCGCTGCTTTATCGCCTACCATCCACAATTGCCTTTACATTTTAGGGTCCATTGTTTTGCTGGCTTACCAGCGCGCAAGATTCTTAAGCGAAATTCATCATTGTTGCGCGGGATATTGTATTCATTGTTTTTGTTGTTTTTGCTTGCTTTTTTCGCATCCACTACAGCCTCCAAAAACTTTTACTATTGCCTTGCTCAGCCTCTCGAAGCTGTGAATTGGTTGCTTCGTTGCATGTATGTATGTATATGTATACGAGTATATATGTGTGATTAAAGTATTATATATACAGTCCTAAACTAACATACTTATAAATATTTTTTTGCGATTTGTTGTTGTTGTTATTCTTACATTTTATTATCGTTGATTTTGTAGGCGCTAGCCTTAACGCTAACACAGTTCTTTCTTCAGTTGTTTTTCTTCATATCTTCCTTATTATTTTACTTCGTGTTTGCATTTTCTTTCGCACACAACCCGCCCGCCCTCGTCTGACAGACATCCAACAAGTATTGCAATGACTTATCTGTAGTTTATGCCCTCACATTCTTGCTGTTAACAGCATTGTAAATAAATATGTATGCATGCTTGTACAAAAATGCGGGTTGTATTATTTGCTTTTGTATGTATGCGTGTATATACATACAATACATCCAGCATGTAGTGCGGGTCATATTGTAGTTGCAGTTACTTTTCAACTTCTTTTGTTGGCTTTGCCGCGACTCAAAGTCACGGAAAAGTAAAAGATTCGGTTCAGCAAAAAAAAAAAAGTAAAACAATTGTCTAGAGATAAGCAACATTTGCGCCAAAGAAAACAAAGTCGCTGGAAAGGGGCAGAATAAAAAGAAGCGGGTAGAATTGCTCTATAAGTATGCCTTTATATTATATTTGTAGGCGATTTTGTTTAAATCTATTCGCTAACTGTTACAGAAAGAAATTTTTTATTTAAAAATTGGTTTTTGAAAAGTTATTTAACTCCCAAAAGGCTTATAATCCAGTAAAATAGCTTTTAAAGCTTTAGAATGAGCTTTTGTAAAGTTACTCAGGCGGTTTAAGTTACATAATTCTATAATTCCAGCTTACGGTCGTTTTTCAAAATCAAGTTTTTATTCCAAAAATACATTTTTTAATTCCCCAGAGATTTATATTTGATTAAAAGAGCTTTTAAAGCTTGGGTATTCGCTTTTGTAAAATTGTTCAGTGCTTTGAGTTGAAGAATTCAATCATTTCACGCTTTCATTTGTTTTTCTAAATCAAGAATTTCAAATTTCAGAAACTAATTTTTGAATTTTTTAACTCTCCAGAGATTTATAGTCATTTTCAAATCTTTTAAAGCTTCGAAATGTGTTTTTGTAACGTTATTAAGGCGTATCAAGTTGAAGAATTCAATGATTTCTCTCAAAAGACTTATAATCAAGTTAAAGAGCTTTCAAAGCTTTGGAATGAGCTTTTCTAAAGTTACTCAGGGTTTTACTATGCAGAATTCTAAAATTTCACGTTTTTCAAAATCAAGTATTTATTTCAAAAGTTATTTTTTATTTACGAGTTAAAGAGCTTTTGAAGATTTGGAATGAGCTTTTATAACGCTATTCAGGCGTTTTGAGTTGAGGATCAATAATTTCTCCTTTTTGTGGAGTAATTATCCAATGCACATATGCTTACCACCTGTTTACAAAGCTTAAATGGTTGCCAGCTTTTCGAATTTTTAATATAATTGTAGAGATAGCGATCAAGTTTAATAAATTAAATCAAGTTTAATTAAATTAAAATAAAGATGAATGTCAAACTACCAGTTAAATGTATTTTTGATAGTGTTGCCACTGGTTCAAAATAAATTAAACCAAAAGAGTGAGGGTTGCCAGCTGTTTCATAATTTTTGGTTAATGAAATTAATGAGATAAATAAATTAGTATATTATAATTTGTATAACAAATTATCATTACAAACATAAAGTTGAAAATATTTTTTTTAATGAGTTGCCACCCGCTTAGATTTTTTTATTAAATTACATAACTAAAATAAATATTATACTATTTTCACCAAACTTAGCTAGATTTAAAAGACGATATTTTTTAGAGTGTTACCACCTGTTTATAAAACTTAAATACATATACTTGTGCATACATATGTATGTACATATGTATATCTGAGTTGGTAGCTAGTATAGTAGTCTAAGGAACGATTTCTCAAGATATACAGACGTTTTTTAATGTGTTGCCACCAGTTCAAAACAAATTAAACAAAAATGAATTAAATAAAGGATCGAAGGTTGCCAGTTGTTTTATAATTTTCAATTAATGAATAAGAAAAATAAATTATTATATTTTAATTTTAATGTCAAATATCAAACTAAAAGATGAAAATATTTTAAAAAGAGTTGCCACCTGCTTAGATTTTATTTTATTAAATTACATAACTCAAATAAATATTTCACCAAACTAAGCTTGATTTTGTTGAATTAATTTTTTAGAGTGTTGCCACCTGTTTGTAAAATTTAAATATGCATATACGTTGATATCTAAACTAGCAGGTGATATACTCCAGCAGCCAACTGCCATTTAAGTTCTAGTTAAAAACGGATGGAACCGAAGTTCTGGTTTACTGATAGAAGGAGTCTTGGTTAAGTTAACCAGAACTTAGCTGTTAACCAGCCATTGAGAAAACGGCCTTAACCATGACCACGACTATTGGGTTACTTAACCCGATTAATTTTATCGCACCAAGGATTGTCAACCTGGTTGCAAACCTCGAAATTCTTGATCTTTTTCTGCTGCTACAACAATAAAACGGCTTTAATAATAGTAATTAATCCTGGGATACATTCACGGATTGATCCCCATATTCAGATTAATTTTTCCAATTGTAAACCGATTACACACATACTCACGTCCATACAGATGAAGAAGAAAAATACAGGTATTATTTTATATATGAAAGATATACGGGTAGGTCGTAATATTGGTGTTATTCAGTAGGCATCCCGAAGAAGAGAAAATGATGAATGTAAGGCCTGCTCTTTCCAAAAAAGTATGGTAACATAAAGGGCTCTAGTAGTGCTAGAAATCCAGAGCAAAACTCGACGACATTATAGACTTCAAGTATTTACTATTTCTCAAGCGAATAAGGCAGCTAATTTAGAAGTTATATTAGAGAGCATTTAAGAGCGCAATAATTCAGTTATTATGGCATCCCATGCTCCTCTCATATTCATCAGAGTTTTCCATTTTTATTCTCCGCTCTCTCCCTCTTTCTTCAGTTTCCGGTCTCCAATCATATGTTATGTGCTTAAAATACTTTTCTAATGAAATGCTAATTTATTTTATCGAGAAGCATAGTTTGAATAGTATAGTATTTCTTCAGAAGACAGTTTCTAAAGCATTTGCCACCATCAGGTTAATGTATTATCAGGTTAAAATTAATATTTTAAATTATTCTATCTGAAAATATTTCTAGCTACTCATTGATTTTACGCTGTCTTCAACGAAAAATGCCCACGCAAAGTCGAGATGTTCTTAATACTCTTTTAGTCTCTTTTCAAAAATAGCCATGCACTGAAACCAGTTTAGTTAATCAGTATTCACTACACACAATCAGCTTATCGCTGTCTAATAATCTAAACACTGATTTCAAAAGAGTGTAACCCATTCACACAATTTAATTAAATTTTCCCTGCACACTTTTGGCGGTAAACTCCTTCACTTCCTGTGTGCTCGCGCACTCAACGAGCGTCAGTCGTAAAATATTCACAGCGTAAGCAAAAACAAACAAAAATATATCATTTGCCAATTTGTTTATGGGAACCAATTTACGCGCTCGCATAAAACTTGAGTAAGGTACATATTGAAGAACATAAAACTTTCGCATGCTTCTTTGGCAAACTTTCTTCTTTAAAAAAAGTCCGAATTATAGAATTATCATTGAAGGTTAGTTCCTGACATTGAATTATGAGATTGGACATCAATGTCTTGGATTAGACCAGTTTATATGATTTATTCCAATTGTAAGTTCGTTTCATCGCTTTTCAAAGTTTGTCTTAACTAATCCTTATCATTAGAGGTTCGTTCCGGACATCATCTCAGCAAATTGAACATCAATGTTTTTGACTATACCAGTTTATGCGACTTATACCAGTTGTTACGTCGTTTCGCTAATTTTAAAAATTGATCAAAACTAAGCCTGATCACTATAAACTCAATACAGACATCGTTTCAGCAGATTGAGCATTAGTATTCCTTGTCAAGGCTTTAAGCTAGTCAAATCCTCAATGCATTTCTAAACAAAAGCTTTTAAAACAAATACCATTTATGCTTAATATCTTTCAACTAATTTTCACTAACTGATCACTCATTTATATTACTGATTATATTCGCAACAACTTTGCCTTTATTTAAACCTAAAGTGTTAATTTGGTTTCCGTTTTATTTTTAATATTTTTTATATTTGGTCTAAAGCTCTTAAATATTGCCACATTACATAACAACCCAATTTCTGGTTTAAGCGCTAATTGGTATATTTTTATGAGTATTTGGTGAAGGTGTAAATTAGTAGTAAATTGTTTTCCCCAGTTGCAATTAGCAGAACTTTTAGTATCGACAAACAGCTGTTTTCTTAGCACATAATTTGAAGGTCATAAAAGCTCTAGCAACTAATAATCGTTAAAGCATTTTTATCTAGAAAAACCAGAAGTAAGGGATTAATTTTCGATTGGTCTCAAGAAAATGAAGTAGCACAAATTTGTTAAGCAATATACGCTTAATGTCTTCGTTTCGCCGAATCTGAAAATGTGGCGAATCAAACAAACAACTCGCATAAATCAAAAACTGAATAATTAAACATTTAGAGCATGACTTCATGAACTAACCTAAACAAACCTAGGTAGAATGAATAAGAGGTCCATATACTAGTTATAGCAACAAAGAACTCCAATAAAACAATATTTTTGGTGTGGCGTGTTTTCAAGATTTAAGCTATCAAGCGCTTACTTCATCAAATGTACTTCAAAGGGAACATGTTCTATAATTCATAGAGCTTCAATTTCTGTAACTTGAAGACATGTTGTTATGCCCTAAAATTAGAATTGAGATATTCAAGAGATAAAATTTCTAAATTTACTTTCGCAGAGAATCGTCTTTCTGAAATTAATCAAAAATTAGCACACAAATAAAAATTCTCCAAATCCCGTAAGAGTACTTTTGTAAATGCGAGTGGTATTCGCGGCCGTCATCGAATGTGGCTTAACAATACCACCGAGGCCTACAAATTCCAGGTGTTACTGACAATTTCACGCTTTAGCAAACACAATTGCAAAATATTTACACACAATTGATTGCCGAATGGTGCTTGAGTAGAGGATATATTTACAAAGAGGTTTGCGAATTATCAAAATGTATTATAGAAGACTTACAGTAAGCCTATTGGAGAGGCATTGAGTGCTAACCCTGTAGGAAATACTTAAAAAAATAGTATCATAAGATATTTTGACCGTGACAGTTCTCACACAGTGACAGGAAATGAGTAGCATGTTTGAAAAACTTTGAGCTCTCAATATTGACAGCGATAGTTCTATCACGCTGATAAATAATGAGTGGAGCGAAAAAACCCGTACCCTAGGTTTTAAATTTCTCTTGACTTTTTCCAGATATCTTGGTGTTGATAGAGCTCAATTTTTCGCTCCAAAAAGCATCAACATTTTTCTTCAAAAATTCTGGTGCTCTTAGGACCCAATACATCTTAACATTAACTAAGAAAAGCCAATGCTTATCAGACAAAAATATGTCAATTTAGATTCTGGCTCAATGAAGACAACTACCGAAATATTCCGCAAGGTACTATATGTTGTCGCTATATAAAAGAAAGCATTAACATACATATAAGATTTACCATATGCTAACGACATTAAGCGGCTGTCAGGCCACAGCGACATATGGAGCTTTAACGCAGCACCAAAATTGTTGCATGTTTCATAGTAGAGCCTGTAAGCACCTGAAAAGGGGTGAGCTATGATAACAGTAAATGAACACAAGGTAATCAGAGATGAGCAACGGATGAGCTTGAGAAGGTTGAAGCACTCACATGTATATTTGAAAATTTTGTCGCATAAAGAAGGCTGATTAGAGAACACACATGGCAAAGCTTAATATGTAAATGTTGCAGACAATATATGCACAGATAATATGTTACAAAATATATGAGAGAAATATTAATAAAAAATTGCAGGCATGTGCAGAGGATGTAAATATTACAGCTGTGAGAGCGTTACAATACGAAAGCAGAGAGCACGAGAGCGGCTTCCAAGCGCTGCCAATGTCCTTTATCGATTTTTAACAGCGGCGCAGTTAGAGCCAGCACATGCAGTCGACAGCGCGGTCTGTCATTGATTATAGGCGGAAATGAAGTAAGCACAACAATGCTAAAGTGCTGGATAATGAAAGTCGGCATAAAACAATGTGTTAATAACAACAATAGCAATGTCAATAATACTGTTTAAACAATGAGGGCTTACAAAAAAAAAAAGTTTACTTTCAGCAAAAATATTATTGCAGACAATACTAGCGTGCGAAGTCAATGAACGTGCTAAAAAGTAAAAACAACAAAGAAATTAAAGAATAAATACTGTGCAAGAGAGCGTGGAGAGTGGGCGGAGATGCCAACAGGCCGAAAAAGTAGCAACAAACGCCGGTTGGCGCTGCATGTGACGCTTACAGCGCTGCTCTCAAAATAAAAAGCGGCAAAGGCAAACAAAAAATTTTTCGAATGAGAGGCAAAAGACAATTGCTCTGACAAATACACCAAAATAAAATGCGGCGTCAGCTGCTGCTAGCGCCAGAGAAGACGTTAACAGCGCTGCTTACATGTTAACATGTTTTTAATGTAATGTTAGAGGCGAGATATAGCATAAATTATAATATGTTATATGTAAGTACATGTGAAATAAAATTAAATTAAATAAAAAAAAAAAACAAAATTAAATAAAAAATAGTCGACATAAAATTAATCAAATAAAATAAATTTAAATAAAATAGAATAAAGTAAAATAAAATAAAATAAAATAAAATGAAATTAAAAAAAATAAAACAAAAAAAATAAAAAAAATAAGATAAAATTAAATAAAGGAAAAGGAAATAAAATAAAAGAAAATAAAATAAAATAAAACATAATAAAATAAAGTAAAATAAAATAAATAAAAAATATATTCAAATTAAATTAATTTAAATTAAAAACAGGAAAATTAAATTAAAACAAAATAAAATGCAGTAAAATAAAACTGAATAAAATTAAACAAAAATAAAATAAAATAAATGTGTCTTACAATAAAGATGTAAAATAAAGAAAAGCAAAAATAAAAACTACCAAATAAAACAAAACAATAAAAAAAATAGTTAGCATTAAATGTAAACAATAAAAAATTATGGCAAATAATTCGAAAAAATTTAAAGAATACCTTAAAATCATATATGAAATAAAATAAATAATAATGATGCTACAAAAAAAAAAATAAAAAATAAATTAATTAATACTAAAAAAGGACAAACATGCAAGCTTCGGTTGCACCTAAACTTAATACCCTATACAAGTCCAGGAAATTCTTTACAAGAACTTGATTCCGATCGCTCAGTTTCCATGGCGGCTATGCGCTATAGTTATCTGATCTGAAGGATTTCTTCGAACAATACATTCTTAGATAATGCTCCATGACAAATTGTATGAAGATATTTCGTGAAGTGAAAAAGTTTTCCTTACAAGGATCTTATTTCGATCGGTCAATTTATATGCCAGCTATATGCTATATTGATCCGATCTGAGCAACTTCTTCGGATATCGTACCGTTGCGTTCGGTTATAACCCATGTCAAATTTCATGAAACAAGCACTTGATTCCGATCGTTCAGTTTGTACGGCAGCTATATGCTATAGTGATCTAATATCGTCAGTTCCGACAAATAAGCAGGTTCTTAGTGAGAAAAGAACGTATGCAAAATTTCAGATTGATATCTCAAAGATTTAAGGACTAGTTCACATATTTACAGACAGACGGACATGGCTACGGTCCTCTGACGATTCTTTTTGGGTGTTACGAACTCGGGGACAAAGTTAACAAACCTTGTTCAGGGTAGAAAAGTATAAGTTTATGCAGAACAAAAGAACTTTTAGTTATAAAACTTTAATTTCCTAATTCCCTCTCCCTTTCAGTGCTCTTCAAATATTCTAACTTAAATGTACTTGTTGCAAATATGTTAATGCGTACATATTTCAGACACTATAATGCTTTTTGCATTGTAAACAACAATAAAGAACCAACAAATTAGGCGCTACTATGCTAAAACAACAACTACAACCAAAAAAGCAGAGCAAAACGAAAAAAAAAACTTAATGCAATCTAATATTAGCCGCCACAAAGCACTATAATGTGCAACAGTGTGCAATATTAACAACAATGTATAGAGCATAATTTAAAGTAAATACGCTGAGTATGTATGTATGTAGTTAGCCTGTGGTAAATTATGAAATGTATGCAACGGCAGAACAACACTGTCAAGCGGCACCCGGAAAGCAGCAAAGAACGGGAAGACGAAGAAGAATCATACACTTGCCAGCGGTTGCATGTGTCACGCGCAAACCTACAGCCGAAGCAAAAACCATAAACATACCGAAAGCGGAAACACCACGACAATTCCGTTGTCACATTGTTGTTGGTCGCTTTTTGTGTCTTTTGTTTGCCGGTTCTCCACACTTTTCTTTACTTATGCGCTCATTTTTGTTTTTTTTCTACTCTACCTTTTGGGCAGCGAACTCTGCATGTGACAAGTGTGCACGCACCTGACTTACGTAAGCTAGCGGTATGCTGTTTTTGTTGTTGTCACTTAAGGTGACGTTTCTATTATTTTTTTGTTTGTTTGTTTATGTGCTGCCGAGGCTTTGTGTACGCAAATTATTTGTGCACCCAATTAGTTAATTATTGTTTTGTTGACGAAAATCTTAGCGGCAGTTTTCTTCGAACTTTTTTGAAGAGTACTTAGATACTTTATTTTTTTGAGGGATAAACAGTAAATTAATTATACTAATTATATAATTATTGTGCTACTTTCAATTTTATTCGAAAAATTTTGTAGAATGGCATGGTATGTGTTGAAATAATGCGAGTAAGTGAGAACTACTCGTTGGGTTTCCATTAAATAAAGGGTGATTTTTTAAGAGCTTGATAACTTTTTTTAAAAAAAAAACGCATAAAATTTGCAAAATCTCATCGGTTCTTTATTTGAAACGTTAGATTGGTTCATGACATTTACTTTTTGAAGATAATTTCATTTAAATGTTGACCGCGGCTGCGTCTTAGGTGGTCCATTCGGAAAGTCCAATTTTGGGCAACTTTTTCGAGCATTTCGGCCGGAATAGCCCGAATTTCTTCGGAAATGTTGTCTTCCAAAGCTGGAATAGTTGCTGGCTTATTTCTGTAGACTTTAGACTTGACGTAGCCCCACAAAAAATAGTCTAAAGGCGTTAAATCGCATGATCTTGGTGGCCAACTTACGGGTCCATTTCTTGAGATGAAATGGATCAAAATGGCAATAGAATCGCGAGCTATGTGGCATGTAGCGCCATCTTGTTGAAACCACATGTCAACCAAGTTCAGTTCTTCCATTTTTGGCAACAAAAAGTTTGTTAGCATCGAACGATAGCGATCGCCATTCACCGTAACGTTGCGTCCAACAGCATCTTTGAAAAAATACGGTCCAATGATTCCACCAGCGTACAAACCACACCAAACAGTGCATTTTTCGGGATGCATGGGCAGTTCTTGAACGGCTTCTGGTTGCTCTTCACCCCAAATGCGGCAATTTTGCTTATTTACGTAGCCATTCAACCAGAAATGAGCCTCATCGCTGAACAAAATTTGTCGATAAAAAAGCGGATTTTCTGCCAACTTTTCTAGGGCCCATTCACTGAAAATTCGACGTTGTGGCAGATCGTTCGGCTTCAGTTCTTGCACGAGCTGTATTTTATACGGTTTTACACCAAGATCTTTGCGTAAAATCTTCCATGTGGTCGAATAACACAAACCCAATTGCTGCGAACGGCGACGAATCGACATTTCACGGTCTTCAGCCACACTCTCAGAAACAGACGCAATATTCTCTTCTGTACGCACTGTACGCATTCGTGTGGTTGGTTTAATGTCCAATAAAGTAAACTGAGTGCGAAACTTGGTCACAATCGCATTAATTGTTTGCTCACTTGGTCGATTATGTAGACCATAAATCGGACGTAAAGCGCGAAACACATTTCGAACCGAACACTGATTTTGGTAATAAAATTCAATGATTTGCAAGCGTTGCTCGTTAGTAAGTCTATTCATGATGAAATGTCAAAGCATACTGAGCATCTTTCTCTTTGACACCATGTCTGAAATCCCACGTAATCTGTCAAATACTAATGCATGAAAATCCTAACCTCAAAAAAATCACCCGTTATTTCAGCAGACTGGAACTCGCTTAACATATTGCAAGTTTCTTTTACAGAATTTAACTCTAAAAGGCACCGATTAGTGAGTTTTGATATCAAACATCTATCGTAGTTGGAAGTGTTTCGTGATCGATAGAGATCTCATTTAGAGTTGAAAAACGCTTTGGCTGGCAAAACGTTTATTTTTGTAAGTTAATAATTGGGACGGAATCTTTAATAATACTTAACTAAGTGGAATATTTTCTTAAACACACAATGGTCCACCTTTTTTGTTTTTCAAAATAGGGCGCTTCACCTCAAAACTGTTTTGTCAAAGAACTCTCAGGTCACTTTCATCAAGAATTCACTTTAATTTATTTATATAAATATTATTTTCCATATCAATATTTAATTTACTTTATTTTTTTTTTTTTTGATAAATAATTTGTGTGTGGAAATACTTCATTTATTTCATATAATTTAACTCAGTTTCACCTCTGATAATTATATATCTTGTAGCAGATTCTAAATACAACCGTTATTTTACTTAAACTGAGTTATAACAAACCGGAGCGTAGCTCCTTCATATTATTTTCAGCTGATATCCGTCAAATACATTCACTCAATTAAACTTAAATATGGAAAAATTTATGATTTTCTTTAGGTGGCAACCCTGTGTTTTAACTTATGATTTTTGGCATACTTTTGGATTAAAAATAAAGTTTAACGGCAGAAAATAGAGTTTAATTAATATAAAACAAAACCGAAAAAATATCTGTAACGTCATATTCTCTCAATTAAGCGTCTAGTGAAAAAAACAGTACAAAATGTTCTCGTGCCAGTGGTTCAAAGGAGTGCGCGTAGCGAAGATCTTGGTCTACATTTCTACACAATCAAATTGACGCAAGAACTGAAGCCGCTTGATCACCATAATCGTCGTATGTTCGTGAATTGAGCTGAGCCACAACTTGAAAATGATTCGGATTTTCATCGGAAAATCATTTTCAGCGAAGAGGCTCATTTATGGCTCAATGGCTTCGTCAATAAGCAAAATATGCATTACTGGTCGGGCAGCAATTCACACGCACTTCATAAGTGACTATTGCATTCCGAAAAAATTACGGTTTGGTGCGGTTTATGGGCCGGCGGCGTCATCGGGCCGTACTTCTTTCGTGATGATCAAGACCGGCACGTTACTGTGAATAGGAATCGCTACCGCTCAATGATAACCGAATATTTTTGATATAAACTGGATGATATGAACTTGGACAATATGTGGTTTCAACAGGACGGCGCCACAAGCCACACAGTTTTATCTCACCAAATGACACAGTCAATTGGCCACCTTCGTCGTGCGATTTGACGCCGATAGACTATTTCCTGTGTGGCTACGTCAAGTCTATGGTCAATGCCAACAAGTCAGCGACAATTGATGTACTTCGAACGAATATCGAATGTGAATTTGCAGCAGTATCGAACGATTTATGCTTGAAAAGCGTCAAAAATGGGATTCAGCGTCTGGACTTCCGATTTAGTCATGTCCGTCCGTCGTTTCATCTGTATATATGTGAACTAGTCCCACAGTTTTTGAAATAACGGTTTGAAAACTTGAGCCCGTACTTTTCTCACCAAGAAACTGTTCATTCGTCTGAATGGTCGATATTGCATCATTACAGCTTGTAGTAGATATCATAGAAACAGATGGAAATTCTTGAATGGAAAACTTTTACATTTGACGAATTATCTTCACCTTATTAAGTATTAGCAATAACCCCTAAGGCAATAAATTAATCTCCAAAGAATTTATTTATATCAGATTACTAAAGCTTATAACTGCCATACAAAAAGATTGAAGTAATGTTCTTGTACGGAAAACTTTCTCATTGGGCGAAGTATCTGCACCAAATTAGGTATGGGTAACTACCTAAGGCAGCAATCTTCGAAGAAAGTGTTCATATTGAGTCACTATAGCATATAGCTGTCATACAAACTGACCGATCACAGTTCTTGCAAGAGATCTTTGTATTTGCGAAGGGTATTATAGCTTCTGTTTAACCTAAATTTTCCATTTTAACTATTCTATTTTTTCTTGTTCAATTTTGAAAACACATTTTTCTTTCACATTGTCAGCCTAGATTTTCAAAAAATCTAATTATTTTTAAGCTTAAAACACACTTAAAGAAATCATCATTCAATGTCTAATATTCAGTCAATTAAAAACAAAAAAAATCATAGTCAATCCGAAGTAGTGTCAAAGCATACGATTTCCGCACTTTTTATCAAAATTTCAAAATAAAACACACTTAAATATAAGTTTAATAAAGCCTCAAAGACAGAAATGCTACATCCGTTTTTCTACTCTCACAAGAAATTGTTAACGTCAGACTGTAGGCGCTATTTGGTCTGCTACCAGCACCGCCAAATGTTGCTGCGAGTGTACACACATACAAATATCTAACACAAACACAATATTCATCTCAAGCGCTACAAAAAGTATTGAAACCACGCAGTCTAGACTGAAATTTTTGGCAAATATCTTAAACAAAATTTATTAGTTGACCACATGCAAACTCTTTTATTTATAATTTAAATATATTTTATATTTATTTATATTTATATTTATATTTATATTTATATTTATATTTATATTTATATTTATATTTATATTTATATTTATATTTATATTTATATTTATATTTATATTTATATTTATATTTATATTTATATTTATATTTATATTTATATTTATATTTATATATATATTTATATTTATATTTGTTTAGATTTAGTTTTATATTTTTAAGCACTCAAAAGTTTTATTTTTAATATATCACAATTAATGTCGTTTATCTCACACCCCACAGCGGTTGACCATTAAATATAGATTTTCTTCCTCTGCACAACACAAAACCAATTTCACTGCTACAATTTATACCTTAGCGAAATGAACATAGAAATACATTTACAAGCACACACTCGCATTTACATACTTTATTGAGCGTTTTGTTTTGAACCGCTTTTCCGCCAGCAGCTTCGCACGTTTTCTCCCACAAATTCGCGTCGCAGGCCAGCTGAAGAATATGCCAATCGGCTGTGCTTTGCGGCACTTTATGAAAGTAATTTCGTTATTTTCTCTTTTTTTCGCTTTTCGCTCGTCACACACTTAACACGCGCTATGCGCTTTGCTTGCCAATGCAATAACAACAATAATATTCACAACTTTTTATGCAAATTTCTCGAACTTCTTTTAAGAACGCACAATTTTTTGTTTACACTACAACAACAACACGTTGACTGACTGATTGCCGCGGCGCACCGACCGATTAACTATTTTGTCGACTGCCGCTCCACTTTGCTTTCACACACAGTTCACTGCACGACGCCGCAAAAAATTGCCAACAAATAAATAAAACATGAAACAATAATATTCCTTATAAAACGTTTTAAAAATGATAAAACAATAAACCTTTAAGAATTACGCGACTCTTCCGCACTATTGTTTGATATTTATTTCAGCTGTTTTATTATATTTATCACCTTTTCAATATTTTATTTGTTGCTTACACACGCGCACCTGTCACCAACAGCAACGACCGTGCTGCTTGTATGTGTGTGTATGTATGTATGAAAACAACACTCACTGAACTCGAGGAGCAACGCGCTAACACGACAACAATCACCGCTGTACTGTTGACAACGAACCAACGCGGATAACGGCGAAACGAAGACTGGACTGCATGCGCGCCCCCAAAGGTAACCAAACAGCAAAAGCCAAGCCAGCTAGCCAAAGCAAAGGCAGCAGCAGCAGCAGAAAAAGCATGGCAAGCAAGGCGCACAACACCGCTCATTCGGCAAGTATAGTGCCGGTGTAGGCAAATGCTGTTCGGCTATGTTGGCGGCGGATGTCAACGCGTATGTCTGCGCTGACGTAACAGTCGCTGTTAACAAGCCGACAGCATGCGGTTTGGCGCTGACGTTACAGTGGCTGTTATAATAATAATAACATTGGTTGGCGCATGTTATTTTTTGGTCAGGTGCTCGGTTGGAGCGGTTGGAGCGGAACATGTTCGATGGCGCTCGAGCAAACTGTAATTGGGGGAGCCCAGTGTTTGTGCGCGTGGTTTGAAAGGCACTGTATTGTAGCATAGCATTGCTTTAATTTTATTTGTAACCGCAAATATTTAATATATGAAGTTGAAAAATGGGTTTCTGGAGAAATGTTAAATTATAAACAATTTGTGTGTTTAAAAAAAAAATCGGAAAAAATTGAAAATCAATCCTGTTGCCTTAACTTCGATAATTTTTATTAATATCTAATGATATTTTCATTGCCTGAGGAGTTTATAAAAGACCATGAATTTCAAGAATCCGTTTTTTTTTTGTTCTTTGGTGAAATGTGCACTTTAGGATCCTAAATACATATGTTACTCTGTCATTCTGTGCAGAAGATTTGCTTTAGTTCCAATCGTTAGTGGCAATCAGTCGAATACTTAGAAATTCGTTTTTTTGGAGGCTCCTTTTTTCAATGCATCGGGCGATGATGTTACTCGGAGACTATTGCGCGCATATCCACTTGAACTTTTATGTAAGACTATAGAAAATTGCGAATAATGTTTTGTTACTTTGGAAACTTGTTTACAAGGATTTAGTTCTGTTTTTTTTTTTTTTTTTCTGTAAAAATTGTCGTCATCCGTTGCGGCCAATTTTCGATGAGTCGTTCGAGCATTTCGACTGGTACTTGGCGAAAGATACGCGTGATGGTTTGCTCCAAGGCTTGAATCAAAGCGGTATTGTTCGCATAGATTTTAGATTTTACTTATCCCCAGAGTAAATTCTAACGGTATGACATCACACGATCTTGGTGGCCAATCGCCCGGCTCAAAAAATGAAATTATCTGCGCACCGAAGTGTCCTCTCAATAAATCCATTGATTGATGCGATGTGTGATATAGAAGACTGCGGTCTTGTTGAAACCAAATGTTGTCGAAATTACGAGCTTAAATTTCATTCATTAAATAGTCTGTTATCATGGCGCGATATTGGTCGCCATTGATGGTTACGCTCTCATCGACATCATTTTTGAAGAAATATGAACCGATGGTTCCATCATCTCACAAACCAAACCAATGTTATTTTGTCTGGATGAAGTGGCACCTCTTGAATCTCAGTTTTCTCTTCGTCCCAAATGTGGCAATTTTGTTTACTTACATAGACATTGAGTCAGAAATGGGTCTCATTGCTGAAAAAAATTTGTCTCGAAATCATCGGTCTTCTTGAAACTCGCCAAGTCGTTCAAAACTTTAGACCGAGTTGCTGCGAGGCATCGATCAAGTTGACCCCTTATATTAAAATAAACCTTCATAGGAACACAATGGATTTAGTCGACTACAGCGAAGTTAAATAGTCAATATCGTAACTAAAAAATAATAATAATAAATGGGCCGATTTGTTCAAATAAGATGGCAAGAAACGGATAAATCAGCTCTTATGTGGAATACAGTGGGATGAAGCATACATATTTGGCAATTCTAGCGTAGGCATACATACAGTACTTCAACTACAAATAGAACGAAGCCTCCCTGCAATAAAACTACTAAATATAGGATACCATGATCTATACCTTCATCTACAAATATCAAGCAACCAGACTGTTTTCCTCCGTCTAGTTTTACCAATGGCTATAAGACGAAAGAAAATCCGTCATTGTTCACAGTACAATCAGTCCTTCCTAAGCAAAGCAGACCCGAACTATCGATTCAAGGTTTGTCAGTTCGGCTGGAAAACCCAAAAGTATTGAAAGGAGCTCTTCTGCCACCACAGCAAATGCAACAACAACCAGAGCCGCCTCCTGGGATGCTTATGCACCTACTACCCAGCGAATAAAAATAGTTCGCATGCAATTTTGCGCATTTCACGACTGCATATAATGGAATACCAACAAACAAAAAAAAAATAACAATGAAAATTGTATCTACAAGTGTACGCATGCGCTGAAATGAATTTCAATTGTGATTTTATGATAATGTGTATATGTGTACTTTGGTGTTGTTATTATGTTTTAGTTGTGCTCCCATTTCTGCTACCAGCAGCATTGTTCTGTTGCAATAGTCTGCCATCGATGAGATGCAATTTTTCGCTTTTTATCGCAAACTCTTACTCATTCTTATTCTATTTTGTTAAGATGAATGTGCGCGCTCGCGCCATAATGCCTACTTCACCAGTGGGGTTCCTATGCAACCGATCAGGCAGACAATTTCGGTCATTCCGTTTTCCCTCAGCGGCCGGCCATACTTCCGCTGCATGTGGAGGCAGTCATATCCCATTGAGCCTTCAGTTTCGGCGACTCCTTGGCGCGCCGTTGAGTTTTCATTGCGACTTCCATTCGATTACAGCGCATGACTGTCACTATTGCCGTTGCTTTTGTTGTTGGAGTATGGTGCTCCTTCTATTTTGGTTCTTTATTGCCATTACTGATCGTTCGCTGCCGCTAAATTGCTGCTGTTGCCGCACCTTCTACTCCTACGCTTGTTCTACTTTTTGGCAGGTTGTGGTTATACCCGACAAACAACTGGTTGGGAAATATTATTTTTATTTTCGGTAATCTATATATCATTTGAAACAGTATAAAGGAAACAAAGAAGAAGTATTTCAGGAAGAGAATACGTAACTGACTTTCCCTCCTTCCTATAGAGTTTGACAGATAACTTGAAATAGAGTTGGATTAAAGTGTAAACAGATAAAGGATACAGTGTCCACTTTTTTGAAATTCCAACTAAACTCTGTTTATAATTAATTGAAAATAATTAAGTCTTTGTCAACCCAATGCTGGATCCACATAATTTCTTCTCAAGTCTCGTTGTCTTCGATCTAAGTATAGAATACGTTTAAGGTAACATATCTATCAGTCTTTTAATTGTATAACCGCAAAATTTTGTTGAAAGCATTAGGCCTTTCACTTCTTTTCAATGCTTAACTTATTCCGAACGTTCTAACCATTATTTCTTAAGAAGAACTTTAGTCCTTATAACGGCTTTAATCCTTCAAGAAAGAGTTCTTAGACCTAAACCAAGTAAAGAGTGTGAGACGAAGTCGGGAGTATTTACTTTGATTTTTTCTCGTCTGCAACAGTTGTTTTCGGGTGTACTTGGAGTTATCACAACATTTGGAATTCAATATATCTCATAGTACAATATCCTCAGCTGACCTCTACCTATAGTGACTGCAATCCAGTCTACACTTGAACATCTTAGAAATGAACCGCTGCCTCTTAAAATAATTTTGCACTGATTCACCTTAAAAATTGGACAAAAAATTTGAAAATGCATCGATAGATTATTTCATCCTCGAGACAAAATCTTTTGCTATAACAAAAACTCTGAACTCAATATTTTGATTCACAAGGCCGATCCACAAAACTCCAATATTATCATATAAAGCATTTTTTCATATGGTGGCTGTCAGTCTTCAGTCTTCCGTGACTACAACTCAGGCTTTATTAAAACAATCTCAAATCAAACTCACCAGACCGGCTCTAAACTTTCTACCATCAAGTTTCCAATATAACTAGAAGTACAATCGTTCCGAAAATCTAAAGAGAAAACCAAGTTTGCACCAAGCTTTGTGGTTTTGACTAGAACATTCAGTTCTTCTGACCGACGCGTACTTAGTGTATCCTGTGTATATCGAGTTACGAAGAGTTAACGAAATAGAACCATGGAAATATGAACTTTCCGTTGAAGAATTCTTTAGAGAGATCGAGTAAATTCTCTCCATATATACATACAGTTTATATTAGTATAATACTTATGGTTATTAAAAAGAGACCGAAACCGAAAATCGATGCGAAACACGACTCAAATGTTTGGTCGCGTGCGCATCTAAACGACCTTACTCACCATAATCATTTTTTGTTTATGCTATCATAGATATCCTGCTGTTAAAGCTGCTGTTCCCATTGTTATTGCGGTGCTTGCGCTGACATTGCCGACTTTGTTTTTGCTGCTGTTGTTTTTCTGTTTTCATGCAGCTTCCGAATCAATTCAATTGTTTTCGCCAATTTTACAGTATTGAATTTCTTCATTGCATTCGGCACAGCATGCTATGCCAACGAATCGATTTTCGTATTTCATTTCGCTTGTTTTTATGATGCTCATCTATAGTGTTGTTGTTGCTTTGATTATTGTTGTTGTTGTTACTTGATGTTGTATTGCTATTATGCTGTTGATATTCGCCTAGTTTATTTTGAATTTACTGATTTCAATTTCGTAATCTGCGTGTAGGCGGCAAGCTGAGAGAATTTGTCGAAAATCGAAGTGGAAGAGAAAGGGTGTGAGAAGGGAATATTGCGAAATTTAGCAATTTGTTGCTTTTTGTAAGGTTTGTTGGTGATAGGACGAAGTTGATAGTAATGTGGCTTAATTAGATACCGAAATTTATTTACGCTGAAATAAAAAATTCTGGAGAGACGGAATTCTAAGTCCACTTTGTGAGAGTTCCCGTTCGAATCCGGAAAATGAATTAATTGTTTCACAGTTCCGTGTTCATTTTTTATTACCTCCTTTTCTAACTGACTTCGTTGGACTTTCTCTCGGGTCGACTTCAAATTTTGTCTCTCACTTCGTCTCCGAAAGAGCTGCGATGAAAGATCCTAGTCACAATAAGTTTGAGAATGTTCGTATTTAATGAGAGAGAAATTATTGATCAGGAAATAATACAATATGCTTTTTTAGAATGATTGTGCGATCGCAGGTCGGAAGCTGTGAGAGGAAATTTACCTTAATATTTCGATCTCGATTTTTAACCGACCATCCCACCAAATTTAACTCACCAAAATCCTTAACTTTTTATATATAAAAGAAAGAAGGTGCCATTTCCGGTATATTAAGCCCTCAATCTGACAGAATAATAGGAAACTTACAGCAGTTTCCAAGATTAAACGCATAGAAAGAACAAGAAAGCTGACTGACAGCTGGAGAGAGGAGTGAATTTGAACCCTCAATGGAATGGGATTTGATTAGCCTAAATTGGGAAGTTGGAAGTGTCAAGATCGTGACTTAAATTTAATAAAAGAGTGGTTGAAGATAGAGGCTCAACGGATTTTTTTCAATACAACAGCTGAGAAGCTGATAAATCCTTTATATCGATCCATCTACAAAAAATCGCAGTCTAGCGTGGAATGCCAGAACCGGTACCGCGTGTTTTATGAACAATCAAAAAGCTACCATTGAACGCAGCACTAATCCTACTAGACTTTTGCGAAACTAAAGAGGTACGAATCTCTTTAAAAAAAGTCATTCCCACTAGCAAAAAAAAAAGGGTTAGGTTTTGGCCGTCCCAAGCGACATCGCTTCGCTCTATGGGCTCGTAAAGCGATTCGCGAAGATCTGACGCTTTCGAACCAAATTTTGTTCAGTGATGAGACCCATTTCTGGCTCAATCGGTATGTAAACAAGCGAAATTGCCGAATTCGGGATAAAGAGTAGCCTGAAGAGATTGAAGAACTGCCATTTCATCCGGAAAACACAACGTTGTAGTTTGTGCGCCAGGGGAATCATTGGCCCATATTTCTTCACATAGTATGCGGAATGTAACCGTCAAAGGCGACCGTTATCGCGCCATGATAACTGACTATTTGATGTCTGAAATTTAAGCTCATGATATCGGCGACATTAGTTTCAACGGTATGACGTCACTTCCACCACATATTGAAGGAACATTTCGGGGAGCAGATAATTTCACGTTGAAACCTCCCTTTTCAAACGGGTCTTATGTTGAGTTACATGAAGAATTCAAATGGGAAAAGAAAAAAAATAAAATGGAAGAAGAGGAAAGAGAGTCAGAATGGGAGAGAGCTCTTCCTCAGAGAGACCAAGGTAATAAAAAAAAACAAGAATAAAGATTGGCGAAGAAGATACTGCGTACAACATGCGTGAGGCTGAAAGAAGCTTTGAGAATTCGATGAGTGTAGGCGAGAAAGCGATTGCCTAGATCTAACTCACTCAACAACTGTATTAGAAACAGCATGGAATACTTCCGGCGAATGGCTATCGCCGACCTTTTAACAGAAATAACAACTATTCATCATATATGCCTATGCACGCGTATTTATGGCATGTATATAAATTTTTTATAATTCTTCGCCTTACCTTAGATTCAGAATGCAGGCACTTGCTGAAACAGAGTACAAAGTCTCTCACGCTATTTAAATAACGACTGTTTGTGTAACCCTCGAAATGTAATTGAGCAAATACTGATAAGTCGGATGTGGGTCTACATGCTGTACGGTGCTTCATACATACATACATAAATATATGTCATAGCACTGCAGTCTCTTCCGTGGCAATGCGTGTTTATAACTATCCACGCTTCATTTATGACTTCTATTTACTTACCATTATACGTTTTCTTCGAAGTTCTGATAAGATTAGGACCATAGTAAATTTGTTTATTTGCTTGCTTATCGCCGCTCTCTTGCTAGCTCACGCTTGTGCTCGCCTTATGACATATTTATCACAAATAACTGCTTTGTGCCATATCTGGAGAGTCATATATTGAATGGAGACTTTATCTACTACTTTTACCATACAGTATTTTGTGAAATATTAAATTCCTGTGCGTGAAAATGATTTGATTATAATTTAAGTTTTGAATTATTCAGTTTGACTTAGCGGTTCGGTGTTGTAAGACGTGCGCGAACACTGTGAACTTCGGTTCTAAGAGCCTAGTCGGCTTGTTTAGAAAAATGTGATCTTTCTGGATTTTGGGTGAGTAAATTTTGAATAAAAAAATATAGAGAGCAGTTAAATTATTCACTTTGTGGAAGAATGAACAGAAGTAGAAAGGTTAAGGAGCAGATAACGTAAGAAGCTCAAAAGCTTATAAAATAGTTGTATAAACGACAGATTAGTTAAGGTTAAATTTCACCATTACCTAATATATGAGAGATAATGGGTTGTCAAAAAAGTCTTGCGGTATTGTTATTGAATCAATGGCACCCATACATCGAGCTTCTTAGTGACTCCAAGCTTCTTCAAATGGTTTATAACGGTTTGATGACTACTATGCCGGTCTCTTTCGACCAATTCAGCGATTTTACCGCAATTTTCGACGACAGGCCTTCCGGAGCGTGGCGCATCTTCGACCACCTCTACACCAGAACGAAAACGTTGAAACCAGCGTTGTGCGGTGGAAATGAAAACTGTATCGGGTCCATAAACTGCACAAATTTTATTGGCGGCTTGAGATGCATTTTTGCCTAAATCATAGTTGTACTGTAAAATATGCCGTATTTTCTCTTCATTTTTCTCTTTCATGTTTTCGACGCTATAACTCACGAACGACTTGAAAGAAACGACAATCAATCAAAGCGCGTGAAATGAGCTTTCCAAAAAGGTATAGCATGACCCGATGCGACGAATAAAACTAGAACTACGGG
>CM050325.1:98386313-98417076 GCA_027475135.1 Bactrocera correcta
ATCTGTAATATTTCAAACTGTCAGCTTTGGTTTAGTCATATAATTTTCCTCGTTTCCCAGCAAAGTTGCCCAATTCTCTTCTAACTCCTGAAATAATTACGCCGACGAATTCTCTCTCTCATAAATGAATTACATACGTGTATACGTATTCTCCAATAAAATTTTTCCTGTCATCTCCACTTATTTTGTCCTTCAAATTGGTAAAAAATACACTCTTTCAAAATTTGGCGAAAAAAGTTAGGCGCAAACAACAATTGCAGCCGAGCATGGGAAAGAAGATAAAAAGCTCTACTTAAAGTGTAATCAGCGACGTTTAACACTTCAAAATTGTATGCGGCGATTTAATGAGGCACAAAATGCTAAGAAAATATATTGAGGCCCACTTAGGCTTTACGAGCATCAAAACGGAAATGCCTTAAGACAACATACATATCTAAAGATGTATGTACGTACCTACATACAGACACATTAATTTTTACACTTCTTACTGCTTATTTGGCCCATCGAAAAGGTATAATCAGAGACAGGACACGACTTTGGAGCCTCCACTAGCGCTTTGGGCAACAAAAAAAGAGCTAAATAAAGAAACGAATAAGGGACGTCCGGGCCAATTACAGGAGAAGACGGTGTTAATTTGTTTGGCATATGCAAAAAGTGCCAATTACGGATTCAGTTGGAAAAAGAACACGGCGAATACCAATTAGATGCTTGTGAAACGACAGGAGTTATAAAAGTAGTTTTCGAATCACATATTATTGGCTTGTTTTATTTTCGCTCATACCAAGGTTTGGAAGCAATAAGATAGTTAACCAGTTGAATTCAATAAGAGTGAGAGAGAGAAAACATTGCATTAAACTGGTTATGAGTCTATGTAATTTATACCACCTTGTTATTTGATTCGACTTTTATTATTATATTTTGGTAGCACAAGGATTAAGAACGTCAATCAGAGTCTTGCGGCTTACGAATCTATTATGAACCCCCTCTCCAGTGGAGGACCTCCACTTCTTTTAATAATTTTTTTTTTTATATAATATCGGTTAGAAAAAATTGTCGAAAAAATATTTAGAACTTATAGGCTGCTCAAAAACCAAGTACATTTCTGAGCTAGCAAGTTCAGATGTTTGAAAAAAAAATTGTGAATAGCATGAGCCTATTCTCACTCTGAGAAAATTGACGTGAAAATTAGTGCTTTTTTTAATTTCAGTCAAAGTAAGGTGGGAAGAGATATTGCAAAGAATAATAATACAAAACCAAGCACAACCCAGTCGTATACATTTTGAGGTTAATCATTTAAAATACAGAATAAGAACTAGCTTGATCTTACTTATTATTTTAACTGTCCAAACTACTCCTTTCCATACTGAAGAACCAGAAGTGAACAGTTAAATTATTAAGTGCGAAAAAGTGTATTACAAATAAGTTTAATGAAAAAAAACCGCAAAGGTGGAAATGTGCTGAGAAAAAAGAATAAATATGTAAGCAAAAACAATAGTGAAAACACAAACTATAAATAAAGTCAACTGTCGTTCCGATGCACGCGCTGCTAATTTGCATACAAATGTCATTCTCGAACTAATCACCTCAACGTGACTTTATGCAAATTCTGGCGTGCCGGTAATCGATCATTGATCGGCGTCAACACCGGTGCCGACACTCACGCCGATACGAGTACAAACGATTGCGGTGCATGAGAATGCGCAAGCGCATAAAATATGAGCGAAAATTTGCGTACGAATGTGTATGGCAAGTTACAAGGGTGGGTCTTTAAGTATCGAAAACCTCTCTTCTTATGTTTAATTAGTTGTTAATAACAAGCCAATTCTACTTTTTATATAGACCGATCTCTTCTCTTCACTCTAGTACGGGACTAATTACTTGACGAAGATTCAAATTAACTTCTGAAAATCTATGGCTCGACCAGGTAATTAGTTCCAGTTAACTTGAGTTAGTTACCAATATTTCAACTGCATTTTGACCGAGTCTCAAAATCCTAGTTCGAGTGCATTACCATTATTAATAAGTATAGACAATTTTAGTAGTTTCCTAAAGAAATCAAATTCAAAGAGTCTTTTCAGTAACTTTATTATTCTTAGGAAAAACAACTTTCGAAAAATAAATAATTTCTGTACATTTTGTTGAAGTTCCATCACTGTTATGAAAATACTCCCCAAATAGTCTTTATGATTGTAGAGCAGTCGACAGACCTTGGCTGGATAAAAATTCGGGTTGAATAAAAATCCGGGTCCGTTTCATTTACGTAAAACCAAACTGATGTTCGAATGGGACAGAAATTCTGCTTTTCAACCTGGAAAGAACTCGGTCTACATTTATCTCTAACTGTTAACGTGGAGTATGAAACTTAGAAAAAATTAAAGCCGATTCATATAGCTGAATCCTATAAAAGTAGATTTCGAAGCAGTCTCATAATGTCAGTTGCTTCAGTAAAGAGTTTCAGTACTTCACCGAAGTTTTATGTAGCCCTAAGATAGTCCTAAATGCTCTAGAAAAAATGATCAACGATGCCACCCACGCATAATAATATAATTATATGTAAGCTTGTATATATGAACACAGTTAATTGACAGTTAGATGCGCACGTCATTTTATAATTTTAAAATTACCCGTTACTCTATGCACTTAACAAAGATGATTACTGAAAATTAATAAATTTGTTGAGGTGTTGACGTCTATCACCAAATTGATGGCATTTGAGCTGTGACGTTTATGGAGATAAGCGTGTCGTGAGATTGCATTTTTATTTAGAAAACTGTAGTAGCAACTCGCTAAAACGGTAGATATAAGGAACATTGTGTAATCAATACTTTTTACTTCTCAAAAGAATGCTATTTTTACTGTGCAGTCTTCAGAACCTTCTGAAGGCATTATATTAAAATTCAAATATTATTAATGTTAGGCATATCTTCAAAAAAAAAAACAGCGAACTTCGATCGGCCAATTTGTATGGCAGCTACATATATCCAATGGGGATTCGATCTGAACAATTTCTTCACATATTGTACTATTTCCAAATTTTTTGCAGATATTTCATCAAAAGAAAAAATTGTATACAAGCACTTTATTCCAATCGTGCATTTTATATGGCAGCTGCATGCGTTAATATTCCGATAAATGAGCAGCTTCTTGGAGAGAAAAGAACGAGTCCAAAAAAGATATCTCAAAAACTGGGAGATTAATTCGTACACAGGCGGACAACGGGCAGCCAGACATGGCTAAATCTACTTAGCTCATTGCGCTGAGCATTTATCTTTATAGGGTCTTTGATTTTCTTTTGGGTGTTACAAACTTAATATATCCTGTTCATGGAAACACATAGGATATCATGAGTAATATGCCATAAGTAATGACCAAGAACTCAATGATACCATGGGATCCGAAAGAAGCACTTGCCTGCCTGGTAAATTATCAGAAAATGCTGATATAATGTGCATCAGTTTTACAAAATAAACTTGAAAATCTTCAGGGACTGGAGGACATAACGAACTGAGGATTACTAGGACTTGGTTTGTCCAAGAAGCTTAAAGGCACTGTGGCTCAATGCTACCTGACGCTTTACTTTGCCTTCCCTCTAGCAATTGGGCACTCTTGCTTAATGAGATCCTGGACTGAATAGAGCGATAATAAATGTCAAAAGCGAGCAGCCGCTGTCAAATAGAGATATCTACTCTACTTTTTAAGGACTTCCAGGATTTCTTATAAAAAATTAAGTTTCATTATGATATTATTTAGCTTTCAAAGGAAGAACGAATTACAATAAAAAGAAGTCGCATGGAGTCAAATGTGTGGAATATGGTGTATGAACAGCTTTTAGTCTAACCAATATTTTTATTGTACCAAAAGAGAAAGTTTTCACTGCAAATCGTTGTCAGCAAATTAGTTTGATAAACATAGTACTGTCGCCATTTCACCTTCCTGTAAAAGGTCGATGCAGATCATACATTGTTAAAGCTCAAAACGCCTTCCGGCCGTTAGAACAGTACGATCTTCTTTGAAAAAGTTTCGCCGGTTATGTAGTGTCACAAACTCTTTCTCATACCCAATATTACAGGCAGTATCTCCACATCGTGTGTGTTCCTTCGGTAGTGTTTTAATACGAGATCATAACTTTTATCATGTTATCCTTTGTGGTAGCAGTTTCAAGAATCAAACCTCGGATCTATATTGACTTTTTTTTAATTTTTTCAAAATCCGCGAACAGAATCTCTTTTACACGCAGTCAAGACATAACTACAAACCCGATTCGGCTGAAATTTTCAAGTGTGGTACAGGGTAACCAATTTTTCCTGGGATGGCGGCACAAAGTACGGTGGGACCAATATCTTATTAAACCCACGTAAATCTTGTTCAGATGATTAAATGAGCTTTTTTTTAATATTCGAAAAGAATTATAGAGATCCCTACTAAAACCATGAATATATCTATGCCACACACAGTTATACCCCATTTTAGCAAATGACTTTCCTGCCAGGGTTAAAATCTTATACACACAATTATTTTCTTCACTTTTTTTAATACCCTTTGCAATTAGGCGGATCGATTGTTTTCACTGAAGTGAGTGCACATGCTGACACGCACACTCACAAGCCTCAACTTCCTTAAGTTTCTGTTAAAAACTAATTTCAAAGCAGCTACTATGATTTCTTAGATAAATATTTACGCAGCGCATCCAGTCTCACTCCAGACGGTCAGACAAAATTGGCTTTGGTTCGGTCACTAGTTCGCTTGCCACTTCGTCGTGCCAGCCAGCACACGTACTTCGGTGTTTACACAACTTTCAAGTCAAACCGCTTAAAAGACTCATGCAAATAGCCACTGCTGGAGGTGTTCTGAGGGCTCTGACACTTGTTCAAATATTTGACAGCGTCGCCTCTGTTGAAGTGTACGCGTGACAGACAAAGGAACGCACTGTGTGGATCGTGCAGATCGAACGAATGCCGTTGACACGGTAGCGATCACACTGTTTTTGTTTTCCTTACTCATTGTTATTATATTTTTATTATTTTTTATAGAATGTATTGCCGTCGATCCGCATTACTTATGTTTGCTCAACTCAATAGCTGGGTGGGCTCTCACCGACTGTTTGCACTTGTTTCCTCTATTTACATTTATTTTTAAAGGATTTGCTCTTCTTAAGTATGGCAAGGATTTGGCGTTCGTTAATTGTTGTAGGTGATTCATCAGTTTATATAGATGGTAGCCGATAAGTTAAGTAGCCGAGACATTCTATGTTGGGACCATTAGGACATTGGCGACAATGACAACGAAATTTAACAGCAGAATTAATCATGCTGAAAATTTGTCTGACACCAAATTAATGAGTATTTACTCGTATTCTATTTCTTCGATTGAAGTGTCCTTTGAGATATTCATATGAAGCTAAGGCTTCCTTTAGGAAAATAATTTATCAAATGTCAATGAGAAGATGATTTGAAAAATTAAAATTTTTAGTTTTAATTAATTTAAAAATAATTTAATTTTTAAAGCATCCACAAATTTCTTGATTATAAAATCAATAAATTAAAACTTCTTCAGGTAACTAGGATACTTTTGGCTCAAATTGAATTGTAAAAGGTCTAGTATGATTTTTGCTGTCAGTAAGGTTAGTCTTTCCTTAGTTGTAAGGGGTCTGACTAGTCAGCTTAGCCTATCGTTGTCCATGGGGAAAGGTAAAGAATCTTAGCGGATGCCAATTGTAGAAGCTGTTCGGAAGAAGTCGAGGTAGCAACATATCAAAATTTTCTTCTTGTTTGCTCAGTCTTTGCGAAATCAAGGTTTATCCAACTGTTAGACATACTTTCAGACTTCTAAGTGAGATGCTGCGAATAGGAAGACGACGACAAAAAAGGTTTGAATCAGCCTCAAGATGCTTTGTTGACTTATGTATAAGATCTGATTATAGGAGTCCTTCTGGCTTCACAGCATCTTGAGGATCAGGTATTGAAAGTATTCGTGTAGTCTTTGAACAAAAATTGCTGAACAAGTTTTTTATTAATCTCAATCCTTCGCTCCAAAGTTCTAATTGATTAATGCGACTTATATGATATTTAGAAAGATAAAATAATTACACTATTTACCGACCAGTAAAGTTTGGAGTAGAGAAAAAACTTTTTATTCAACTTGCTCCAGAGTATTGACCTCGTTATCAGACATAATTGGTTTCTTCTTTGGTACTAACACTCCAGCTATGAGAGTTTTCGACGCAGTACCCGCCAAGGGAAACAGAGGAAGAGGAAGGAAGTGGTGCAGAAGGACCTGGCTACACTTGGAATCTCCCATTGGCGACAGGCCATGCCCTACAGCCCAGAGTATTGGGATGCCGGCCTTTGTTAGGTAGCTGTTCACAAGAAATGCGGTGTGAGCCGGAGCGTTGCTATGGTGCGACTTCCAATCGACTGCGATGTCTTGTCGGGCCCGATTGATACTTCGTTTGAGTCTCTTAAGGACTTCCACGTAAAACTTGGCGTTGACAGTTTGTCCAGGAGGAACAAATTCATGGTAGACGATGCCTTTGATGCCATAAAAGACAATGAGCATCGTTTTCACTTTGGATTTGCTCAATCTTTGACATCATGAACTTCCTACTACATAAAGACTACATGTGGCTAAATGAAAAAGGTGATCCAGAGACGGATCGGGGATGACAATAAAATTAATAGTAGCCCAACTCTTGTTAACGCAGATATATCAAATCGGAAGAGTTTTAAAGGTTTTCCGTGGAACCGCTGATTAATGCATGGGAAGTGATAGAAACTATGGAGAAGATGATAAGTTTGGATAGTAAATACCCCACAACTTCATTAAACACAACAAAAATTAACGCTTACACCCTATATTCTTACATTTAATATATTCAACTGTACACATCCTTTTCCAGAAAAAAAACAACAACATGCCATCAAATTGTAAACATCGCTTGAGCTACCATTCCAGAAGAACAAGCAACCGTCATTCCACATTAAATAAAAAAGAGCACAGCAAAGTCAACACCAAGAAAATCAAAGTGGTGTGGACCCTTTACGGCTATGGGTTATGAAATCTTTGCACTGATTGAAGCGATACTCCTACTGACCGACCAACCAAACACAAATATACACACACATACATACTTAGGTGTAGCTATGTTGACGGCCGAGCATCTTGTGACCACCAGAGAAGCTACTCAATACGGCTAGTTGTTGTTGTTGCGACAGCAGTCAGTTTGTCAAACAAACAACAAGAATGTACAAACAAAGGCGAAAACGACAAAATCAACAAAATCAACATCACGAACACCGATTCCTGGAAATCTGAAGTCAAACGCAACCGCACGTGTTTATATGTGCGCATGTATGGGTGTGTTTGACTTGCAGGAGCCTGCACAAAGAGACGAGAAGCGAATGAAATTGACTGCGATTGGAGCCTCGGCACGCAAATAAGCCGTCAACCATTCAGAACGCAAATAAAACATTTAACAGTAGTCCAGCGGCTAACGTGGTAGGCTTCTAAGTAGTTATTAGGGTTGCCAACAAATGCATTTTGGGGGGGATTCGTTACAAGGATAAGAGTCGTCTCTTATCAAGACCAAAATAGAAGAAATATAATAGATCAGTATTTCTCAGGACTTAGAACCTTTTCTGTAAGGTTTCCCGAAGTCCAAAGTTGACTTTAATGTAGTCGAAACCGGTTGAGGTTTTCCGCCGTGACTGAACTTCGGAGCGTGCGCGCACCGACTGGATTCGGTAGAGGGCATTCCTAGCTAACGATCGAGCGGCTGGTCGGTTGTCTCCGAGCACCTAAAGAGTTAGGACAAACATTTGCGCGCGACGTGTTTCTGTGAGTGGCGCAAGCCAAAAATGCAGCATTCGTTAAAGCAGAGGTACGCGATTAAATTCTGTGTAAAACTCGGTAAATCTGGGACAGAGACGTTTGACATGATTAAGCAGGCTTAACCAGACCGGAAGAATGAGCAAATCATCGTCATCAAAGGCATCGTCCAGAATGAATTTGTTTCTCCTAGATAAACCGTCAACGCAAAATTTTACGTGGGAGTCCTCAAGAGACTCAAACGAAGGGTCAATCGGGTGCGACAAGACATCGCAGTCGATTGGAAGTCGCACCACGACAACGCCCCGGCTCACCGCCGTTTTTGTGAACAGCTATCTAACCAAGGCCGACATCCCAACGCTTCCGCAGCCGCCCTACAGCCCCCGCACTTTTTTTGTTTCCTTGCCTGAAAATGCACCTCGGCTCTCAAGGATATTCCAGAGAAAGCCTTCCGTGACGCCTTCAATGCTTGGAAATCGCGCTGGCAGCGCTGCATCGACGCAGAAGGAGCTTATTTTGAAAGTTTTTAAAGAATTGTAACGATTGGTTCAATAAATTTTTTTTAAATCGACTCAGTCCTATTACTTTCCGGACAAACCCTATAAAATTTAGGTTTCATGATGAAGAAAGAGATGGCCAAAAATATCTTCTTAACAAATAAAGAGTCAGAGAATAACATTAGATTGGCCGTACTCCGCTGTCTCTTTTGAGCTCTAGTTTGGACCTGTGAACATTAGGTGAGTATTGGCCCTCTGAACTACTTGCTCTTAAGTTCAAATTGTCGTAATGGTAGGTGTTCTGACTGTACATAGTCCAATAGTCTTACATGTGGGGATTCTGCGTATATAGTGTCTGCAGCAAATTACCAAAACTGTATGGAAAAAGACGCAGTGGAATCATCTAAGCACTGACTGAGATTGGAATGTCTTGGCAGACGCAGATTCGGCAAATGTTACCAAGTGGCTGGCATTAATCTTTAAATTCTTCTTCGATCCATATAGTGTTACACATCTAGAAGTTCTGGGAAGCTCAGCGTTCTCAGCTGTCAAAGTATAATCCTATGTTGACTTTGGTGCTAAGATCATCCCTAAAATCTAACCTAATCTTACTTCAGCAAAATTTTTTTACCACGAAATATCGATTTTGGTCCATGTTGGCAACTCATATTAAGTCAATATATACAAACATATCTAAATTAGTACAGCACGAGACGACTGTGTGATCGCGGTAATACACACGGCTTCATATCGGCTAAAGGCACTGTTACTAAACGCAAAAAACTCATTCAACGAAAGTACGAGTGGTTTGAAAAGTAGACTAGGTTTGAAAAACGTATACGGGACGCAACTGCAAATTGTTGGTCGCATGTTTGTTTGATGAATAACAACAGTCACGCATGACATGTGCCGGCTCTGCGCGTAACCCAACGATAACGAATAGAAGTTGGCGCAATACGAGTTGAAACGCCAAACCACATACATATCCAGTATGCACCAAAAGCGGGCGCAAGCGGTTGGGACACGCGCAGACATTTCCGTCGATCGACATCTCCAGTCGCCAGACAAACCAAACCAGCCAAAGCACGCAAGCGCAGTGGTGCGCCATCAGCAACATCAGTAAAAGTGTTCATCTCTTTGGTCCACCGTTGGTCGTTATGCTATACATTTTACACACAACTGCGTACTTATTTATGTGCATGCATCAGATCTCATTCATTGGCCCGCGCTAACTCCATTATTCGCACCTAAACGCGAACGCAGGCATTATTTGCCATTGGAAACTCGAAACCGACTCGTTCTAATGGAATGAAGCTGCCTTTATTTCCTTTGATAAAAAAGTCAGCATATTGACGCTGAAGTCGACCATTATGAAAAACTGCAATAGCAAAAAATGATGCTGTATAAGCTCAGAACCCATTGGATTGGAAATGAAATCCCCTGCACAGACTCCCGCCTTTGTCTGCTTGACCAACCCCTTGTGGTCACGTAATTGCTCGATTAGCATTATACCGGTGATTTGCATAGCAAACCAGCTGTACGCATAGATACATATGCAAATCAATGGTGGTCAGTTGTTATTGTTGCTGCCTAAAATCATAGCTTACCCGTTTGAAGGATGCTGGCGCTCTTTATCTGTACCGACAATGAATTTGTTGAATTTTTTGTGCAGAATTTGCGAGTTTTTGTCGTTAATTTTTTATGTTTTCATCATTATTAACTAATTGTCATTTAACCACCTGTGGTGCCTTTGTTGCGTAACAAATCCATGAAACCGGTTAAGTCTTGTGGAGTCGTGGCAGACACGGTTTCATGCCTCATTTATTTACCAACCGGATTTGTTGCAAATAACTGTGTCATTTAATCGGATTCGGTGCCCAGGTAACCTTTCAATTATTTAATGAAATTGATTGAAATTAAAGAGTAAGCAATCTTGTATGACAAGAAGTTAATAGATAATATGGCATATCCTAGGATTAGGAAAATAGTTCAAATAAACAAAAAGAATTATTTTTGCCCCAATTTCATATATTTATATATTACATTTGTTTGTTTAAAATTGTCCTAATTTTTCAAGTTGATCCGAGTAATAGTTGGGGAGATAAATCTTGAGAATTTGAGCGCTGGAGGCGAGCCAGGCTAAGTGCGCCGTATTAAAACGCATTTTTCTCAAAACTATGTTTTGAAGCCGGTTAGCAAGATTTCTCGAAACTTCTCAACAGATCTTCATGAAATTTTACGCAGGTCTTTGAAATGCAATTCTTAAAGATTTGGAAGATGGATTTTTTTTCGATTACAACTGTTTGAAAGCAAAATGTCGCAAAATTTTCACTGAAATTTTAATTTTTTTGTTAAAATGTCTGCCAAAATCCAATTTCCACTATTTTTTTTACTTCGTCCAAGTCCTAAGTTAAGGTTTTGACTAAGATAAGATTTTTTTTATTTTAGATGATCCTGCCAACGCGGGCGCTTCTTTTTTTCGAGGGGTTCCCGCAAATGGCGTTGCAATGGCCGAGTTTATAATATTTCTTTTTTCAAAAATTCCAGATTTTTTTTTTAATTTTTAAGTTTGTAATAATATTAAAAAAAGTCTAATGAAATCTCATTTTTACATGAGAAAAAGTTGAAAAAAGGCTGTTTTTCACTCGAGGAGCCCCATGTAACCCCTTAAGAAGTAGAGATATTCGTTACCTGGTCCCTTAAGTTAGGTTAGATTAAAAGGTCGCCAGTACATAGTGATATCTTAATATGTTGATCGAACAGGTTCTCAAAAGTCTATAAAACGCTTTGCGCTTGCCACAAATTTGTTGATGCGGCTGATATCTATTCTGTTTATTTTCCTAGATTCCGCATGTATACTGACGAGCTGTTTCAACCTCAGTCTTGCAAAAGCTCGGCAATGGAGGAGAAAGTGCCTGGATCAATCCACCTCAACTTGTTACTTCCAACTTTAGGGCGTTGCTAAGTTCACGCGAAGTCCAGCGATATGCCGCAAGAAGTCAATGGAGATCAAACTCGTTTCCTAGCAAGCCTGTTTCCTTGCTCTCAGTATATGTGACCTGGTCTACGAAAAGGGAGCTAACGTGCGAAAACTAGTTTTCTGGGAAACAAAAAAAAGCATCTCATCTTCCATCCTAATCAACCAAAAAGTGAAAATTGATTTTTTCACACCTAAGCCCCCTTTCCGTAGACCAGGTCACATATATTGTCAATGATACAAGCTCTATTACTCTAGACATGCCTAACCTTCATAATATTTGGTTTGGTTTTGCGTCCATTATAATGAATACATTCTGATTTTACCTTAAAGAAGTTGCGACTGCCTTCCACCTGCTGATGGATATTTAAAATATTTTTGCGTTTTGATTACTTTCGAAGATTTGATAATATATTAATCGTATTTTTTTTCGCTTCGCCTTCCATAATTTGTAAAAACTCCAAACAGATTGAAGCTATTTCAAATTATTGTTCAAAACACTGCAAATTTCGAGAAATGTATTTTGAGATACTTGAGATGTGAGTTTAATACATACCCAATATACTCATATTTCATCTTAAAATATTTCTGATATCACTGACAACACCTTAAAAGCACAATACTTCGCGATACAAAAAGAGAGAGGGAGATCCAACGATTGAAGTAATCCTTTAACCGTTCTGGACCGCTCCAAACGGCAGATGTGTCAGCATTGTCCGAAAATGACCCAGTTTTATAAAGGTTTGGCTAGTAAAGTTCGACATTTCAAAAAATAGGCAATCAGATTTAATGAGTTATTTTTCAACTTTCTTCCCTCGTAAATCTATTGGCTTGTATCTTAAGTTAGAGTTGTTATTATGTTGGTAAGATAAGATGAGATAAGATCTTTCGAATACCGCCGATGACTTCGGGCAATCAAATTATCATATACCATTAACTATAAACTGTTCTCGATTCTTAAGAGTAACGATAATAAGTCTTCAAGTGAGAAATAGCATTTACTTTAATTCCCTAGTAAATGATATTTCAAATACGTGTATTTGCTAAGTTGGTAGGACTGTTCTTAATTACTATGCCAAATATCTGTTTAAATTTTAAAGAAGTGAAGGGAATGGTGCTTGAAAATCGTCAGGCAAGTGTTAAAGAGATGGCAAGAGAGCTTAACATATCTCGCCAGTCCGTTCAAATGATTTTGGTGGATATTTTGGATATGAAACGCGATCTTTACCGACTCATCCCGATGAAACCGGATTTTTTTTCAGAAAGAGTATCGTAAACAGGTCGCTGGAATAAGTGTATTACATCGGGTGGGGATTACTTTGAAGGCTATAAAAAATATTAATGAATTATTAAAAAAAAATTTACAATTTCCGGGTATTTTTTTGTCACAATGTATATCTTAATCGTCTGTTCTTACGAATAGAACCATTCCGGTATTCCTTAACATATTTTTCCGGATAACCTTGAGATTTAAAGGGACTGGTGGCAACTTTTAATCCCCCTTTTCACCCTTCTGTGGCTGCAAATAGTTCATAACCTCCTTTGAATTAAAAAATATTTGTGGGCATACTAAAGTATCAAGAACCCTATTTAACACTGAGAAATGAACGAAAAGCGTTTTTTTCGCCAAATGTGGGATGTATCACAAACTGGCCATAAACCTGTCCGAGTCATTTGCGCCACACTTTTGTTTTTTAATTGTATTTCTTTCATTTTTTTCGTTATTTTATTTTTTTTAACCACATTCGATGACGTCTAACTTTCCATTTGCTAGTTTTTGCAAACAATATTTGGCATTTGGCCATTGCCGAGTGTCTGCCCATAATTGGCGCGTTGGGTGTTTGTTTATTCATTCGTTCACTCATCTGCATCGCTTTTTGTTGGGCATTTTCTACTTTTTTGCCGCTTTTAGTTGTGTATTTTTTTGTTTTGTAATTTATTTTTGTACTTTTGTGTCTGCATTTTTTTAGTTTTGATTTTTTTGTTGTTCATATTTTGTTTTTTTTTTTTCCTGCTGATTTACTTCAGTCACATGAGCATGACGAATCCATTTACGCGCATTGCCACAACGCCAACAAAAGCAAGAGGCAGCGTATGCCGTCATAGCAGCCATAAAACAGTGGCCCCCAACAGCAGTGGCGGCGCGGCTAATTCCGCCGAACGAGTCTGTTCCGCTAAATTGTTCGCGTGGCCTATAAATAAGCACGAATTAATGTATGTATGTATGTTCGAGAGGGTGTGTGAGAGGATGTGCTGAAATAAGTATGAATTTAACTAAAAATAAAAAATAAAAAATTGTATATAAATTCGAAAAGTGGAATTAAAATAGCAGTTAAAGGCAACAACATTACAAGTATTGACAATTTCATGCGACTAATGAACATGGCAGACACGTGAAGCGATACAATGAAATGCCATCTTCACTCTTCGATTTCTTTATACACTTATACCCTTCTCGAAATAAAGAAAAAATGTGTTTCTCCGACACAGTGTCGACCGTTCATGGAATCAGTTTAAACATCTTGAAAGTTGTAAATTTCGAAACTTTCGAAATTTTTTGAAATAAAAAAGAAAACGGTCTACACTTAGAACACTTAGTTCAGTTCTTCTTTTTTTATTCTTGGACAGATTTTATTAATAGCGTATATAATTGACAAAAATCAAACGGTTATGCCGAATGACGTTGAGCGCACCCATCAGCTCCGTAAAAATCGGGAGAAACCTCTCCGAGCAGTCCGATTCAAGACGAGATTTTCGTTAGGGCGATTCTTTCTCGTGCGTCACCTTCATTATAACGCTGATATTGATATCGTAGGCCTTAATAAAAGGCTGCGTTAACGGCTCTAACGCAGCCATTTCTGGGATAGAAAAAGAAGCGAAAAAGGTTAGTATTATAAACAAGAGAGAGACAAAGTATCTGAAGGTCACAGGGAAGCACTTTGTATAATTCGGAACCAGCAAAAATTCCACATGGATATCTTGCGCATAATAACTTTTGATAACAGGTGTTACTTTAGGATCAGTAATCAAGTGAGAAGACGATACCTCTCTCAATGAACTAAAAATAGGCCTTATAAGTCTCTCAACATTCCAGTCCGACGAATCGAGTTAGGAAATCACCTGAAGGACCTTTCTACAGAACTGGTCTCCGCAAGGCCTTTGGAGCCGTCTGTCTAGGTGATGGATATCGAAGAAGTTGGAACTAATTAAGCTCTACGGCGAGATAGATATAGTTAAGCGCTTATAGAAACAAATCCAACGAACACGCGGTTTAGGCCATGTCGTTCGCATGGAAAATGAAGCTCCAGCGAAAATTGAGTCCCAGAGTTGCAGAATGGAAGCAAGACCGCTAACGCTCATGTTGGAAGGACCAAGTACGTAGCTACCTGTCAGCACTGGGGATATAAAACTAGCGTGACCTCGAAAAAGATATAGGTAATTGGGAAAGTTTTGGGTTCTCGGTCCATACCGATACACGGTTATAGTGCTAAAGAAGTATATAATTGAGGCAAATTTAAAAATTATATGAAATTATTATATATTTCCCCAGTACTTCCCAGTTTCGATATTTGATGTTTTTCTTTTTGACTAAAGTCAATTTGACTTCTGTATTTTCTTTACAAACTCGGTAACATTCACCATCATGTTGGGTATAAGCATAAACGGCGGCAGCAAATTATTATGTGAAGCGATTTGCTCGCATGTTTTTTGTGTCAACGAAGTGACGCGACTCAATTTGATGTGATATAATTCGATTTGACTCGTTTCGCGGAAACATGTTGTTTGTTTCGCACTGACGACATTAAATAATTGTCGAGGCGGTCTCGTCAAGCGGCGGCCTTTTGTTGAAAACGAAGAAATTAACGAAAGTATTTGCGCGTGATGCACATAAGGCGACGGCGCGCTAAAGTGGTTAAAGCGGCTTAAGGACGCGCATGAATACAAAGCATTCGCTTTTTTTTATTTTTTATTTATTTTTTTTTAATTTCACTTAGGCATTGTGCTCAACAAAAACGCAGACAGACAGAGAGCCCCAAGTGCAATTATTTATTTTATTTTTGTGGCATTGTAGCCCAGCGGCAACCGCACACAGCACATAAGTCACCGGGATGCGCGTGCGCACAACACTTGGACGCAACCTGCTGCCGTCACTGGAGCGACACAGATACAGGTTCTTCTCCCCCATTACCCCACTTTTGGCTCACGCGCAGCCGTCCGTTGACGACACAGAGAAGCTTATCGTGCGTGCAGTATGTCAGGCGGGCAATTGATGCGGCAATTCGTGGAAAAACAGAAAATATGGTGAATCGCTGAATCGCCGGCAGCTGTTACAGCAACAAAAGCAAGAGCGTGAACGAATCAGCTTCGGATTAAGATTAAAATCGGCAGCCTCATGGCTGTTTTCGCTTTCTTATTACTTGGCCATTTACACGCATTAGCCGTGCGACGTGAGTACGCATGCGCGTCGGCTGGTGGCTGGTGAGTGCAGCCGACTGGCACCCGTGGCTCCTGCAACGTGCGCGCAAACAAGTTTGCCAATTTTGTTTTGCGATGCGAGTGCGTGATTCGTGCGCCGACAGTAGGAGCGGTTTGGGGAGTTTAGGCGCGGCGTTTACAACTGCCTTGGCAGCCCTGACGTTGGTTTACTTGTATAATTGCAACTAAGTGTATTGAGTTTTTCTTACTAGACGCTTGATTTCGCTTGCGCACACATATGTATTTCGTTAAGTGGTGGAACACCTGCTCGACTGGTGGTTGTAGTTATTGTTGTGACACGAAATCGTGACTTATCGTCAGCGCATTCAAAGGATTTTTCTTAATTTTTAATTCCGGTGCGCGCTATTTGGAGGTCATCTGATGTTAGCCCCGGACAATCGGCCAGAATGTGCCCTTCAACTGCGCATCCAAACGTTTCTCCACAAATTCTTACTGCCACTTTGGCATCCGTTGGCGATTTGCCATCGCAGCAACCTACAGTTGCACGCCTCAACAGCTTAGTTCGCAGTGTTGCATGTCGTTTGTTGTAGCAGCAATCTCGCTTGTTTTATTTTATTTGTTAATTTTCAAGTCCTCTTCACTTTGTTGTACGCGTAACACACACTCGTCCATAATCGGTAGAGTTATATTTAATCGCTGCATCTTAAAAAAGTTATCTCCGCTCGTTGTTGATGGCAGCCGATTCGCGCCCTAATGATGCTTAATTTGTGACGAGCCCCACTGCGTTCCGAATTGCGGTTTCGCCCCATTTTGTTGCTCCTTTTCCGCTCCACACATCGACAGGCGATTATCGTCATAAATTCGCTGTCATTTTTAACACCTTCCTCCCCGCATACAGCTTTGTAATCTTCACTACAATTCAATCTTATTAACAGCTCAGTCGAATTGGAGCCTCACGCTTGCTGCTTAGCGGTAGTGTCTTCTTCTTTTTCTGTGGCCGCACGTGTGTCTGTCACGTAACATTGTTCGTAAAAAAGCCAATTACTCACTTTCGTATTTTCATTCAATTTTATTTACATACATCTTCCCTTTCGCAATAATATGGATTATTTCACGTCTTTTCATAAACAGCATAAGAAGATGCGTCAGTTATACTAAACGTGTTCGATTCACATTTTCTCTGATCGTTTTGTTTAAGTCTTACCCTCTGAAAGAGTTTACATTTGGGAGCATTAACAAAGGTTTCCAGTTAATTTTAATAAAAAGTAGTTGAAAAGACTTAGCTCGTTCTATTATATCTTTCTTTTATTATACCAGTCTAAGCGACTTATTCTAAAACTGCGTTCGATTCACCACTCTCTATGAGAGATGTATGTATGTTCGGTTCACCACTCTCTTTTCTTTAGAATTTGCTTGCGAAAAGCTTTGTTTTGTTTCGAAAGACTAATACATTTTAATGTGCCGATTTCGCCACAAAATATTGGGTTTGCCCGGAAAGTAATAGAGCTGATATTCTTCCGCCGCGTCTGTACTTCGGAGCGTGCGCGAACTGACGGGATTCGGTAAAGGGCGTTCCTAGCTAACGAACGAGCGGGTAGTCAGTTGTCTCCGAGCATCTGGAGAGTCACGATAAACATTTTCGCGCGACGTGTTTGTGTGAGTGGTGGAAGCCGAAAATGCAGCGTTCGTTAGACCAGAGGTACGCGATTAAATTCTATGTTAAAGGCGGTAAATCTACGACTGCGCTTGATATGATCAAGCAGGCCCAGATGATGCTTTAGCAAGAAGTGGTGTGTTTCGATGTCACCAGGCTTTTTTAGAGGGCCGGGAAGAGGTCGCTGATGAAGACCGTGCTGGGAGACCTGCGACTTCGACAAACAACGACAATGTGACTCGTGTGCGCAAAGTTTTGAACTCAGGCCGTCCACTTATTATTCGACTTATTGCCCTGATGTAATTTTATCACGCTCTGTGGTTCATGACATTGTGACAGAGTACTTCAATATCCGCAAGGTGTGCGCGAAGATGGTCCCGGAAATGTTCACTGAAGACCAGAAATTGCGGCGAGTGGAAGTGTGCCAAAAAAATTTGAACATGTATGAAAGTGACCCCCAATTTTTGAATAACGTAATCACGACGAGTATTGACGAGTCATGGATCTTTGAGTTTGATCCCGAGACAAAGAGGCAATCCTCCGCGCTTTTTGAGACGACAGAAGGGATCCAAGCAGCATGCACCTCGGCTCTCAAGGCTATTCCAGAGAATGCCTTCCGTGACGCTTTCGATGCTTGAAAATCAGCGCTGGCAACGCTGAAAAGACGCAAAAGGAGCCTATTTTGAAAGTTTTTGAAGATTTGTGCCCATTGATTCTATATATTTTTTAAATCGCCTCAATCCTATTACTTTCCGAACAAACCCTGTACACTGATAAGATCCTCTTAAAATAGGCTTCCACAGCTACCACAGTCTCAATTTTTTTAAATTATTAATAACTCTTCTGACTGAAATAATAAAAGTGGTTAATGTTGCTCTCTTCGTCGATAGTTCATAATTATACCCTCAACACGTATACACGTATTTAGTTTGTCGCCGAGTTTGTAACACGCGGGAACGTCGGAGACCCCATCTGTCAGTATATACGCGAACTAGTCCTTGGTTTTAGATATCGATCTCAGAAAGGAAAGTGAATCAGCTAAAAGCTGAACGTTACTTTCACTGAGTTGGCTTTTCAGGCCGCTGACTCTTGAATAGAGCCGAAAAGCTCTCAGAAGGGATCATGGATTAGCTAAAAAAGGATATAGCAGCTCTTGGCGTTTTCAATCGACCATATAGAGTATTTCGTCACTAAATCAACTTCCTACGAATCTACTCTTCCAAGCTTCTACTTCTTATATTCCTTAGTGGTAATTAAAAGTGCCAGTATTTCTGAACTACTTTTTACCAAAGACTTACATAAATAAGCACGTGTGCTGTGAACTTCACAGCTAACCCTCAGAGTTTTGCCATCGTCTTCCCTGATCTTCAAACACAACATTCGTACCACTAACCCACAGCAATTCGAGAAAGCGTACGCATTCTCTTCCAAAATCCATTGACGTCATTGTGGAGTATTTTATTTGTCTTATTTTGCCTATCGCACATTAAATTTTGCACCAACATGGATATTTTTAGTTGGCTATTTTCGTACCAATTGTTGGCTGTTGTTATTGTACGGGTACTGAGCCTTCCATATTTGTTTGGGCGATGCGCCAATGCCCAATTGAAGAATTCCACAGCTGTGATATCACATACACATAAATACACACCTCGCAACCACCCGAGTGTGTAGTAACATATGTATGGGTATGGTGGAAAGCGCTTTAGCTCGCCAAATCGCGGTGCCGGCATGAATGAAGAGGACGGCTACGGCTCCCAGGAAGCGGCGTATTTTTACTTGCTCACATGTGTGAACTTGTTATTTTCAAATACACTTGTTTGTTAGGTCACAACAGCAAAAGCATTCCGCATCACCAACACCAACACCTGATCGCACGTCATCGGCGCGCAATTGAAGCCAAGTGGGGATTTGGTCATGATCCGCAAATATTGCATACAACGCCTCCGCACATAAACATTCAACGCTCGTCTTCTTTTTTTGTTGAATTTATTTCATTTTTCATTCGCTTGCTGATGTTCGAGTTCCTTCTGGTGGTGTTGGTGGTAATGGTGGTGGATAAATGATTTTGTTTCGCATCGAAGGAATTTGAATTACAAATAGAAATACGCACTGCTCAACTATTGTTAGGGCGGGACATTGATATAGATAGTTAAGGGACCAGATTGGAATATCCTCGCAAGAGCAGACTGAAGAAAGTTTCGTACAATATCGGGGTTTGGTAAAAGATTCCAAGTAATCGTTTCAGTTTCATTAGAAAAGTAAAAACAGATCAAATTAAACAACAATTATAATATATAATTTTCCACATATCCCAGGTAGAACATAGGGCCTCAAAACATAAATTAGTCATCCAAAATGTACCAAGGGATAAAATGACTCCATTAATCGTTCTTGGTTTTAACGCGGGATCTAAGTAGAGGTACTTTTTTCAACAGTCTTTTTTTGACAGATCATATAATTGGTGTACTAACCGTACTATTCGTAACACCATCACCCATCTGGAAACTCAGAACCCACTGTAGGATATTATTCGGCCGAATAGATCATGTCCAACACGTAGTGAAGAAAATATATCAACCCTAACTGAGATTATATACGAAGACCGTAAGTAGTCGATGCGGCGTCGTTCGTAGCAACTCTGGCTGACGTTTGGAACCACTTGGCGCATTGTGCTGAAGCGGTTCGACCTTCCCAAGCAACATCGCTTCGCTCTATGCGCTCTTGAAAAGTTCCAAAAAGATCCGACAATTCGAGCCAGTCTGAGGCTCAGATATGGCTCAATGGATATGTAAAAAAGCAAAATTGCTGAATTTGGGACGATGACCTATCTGAAGAGATTGAAGAGCTACCATTTCATTTAGAAAAACAACAAAAAGGCTTGTGGGCCGGTGGAATCATCGGTCTATATGTATTTCTTCAATAATGAGAACATAACCGCCAATGGCGACTATTATCTCTTCATGATAAACGACTATTTTATACCTGAAATTGAATGATCTCGGGGACATTTGGTTTCAACAAGACTGCGTCACTTCCCTCACGTCACATCAACCAATGGATTTATTGAGAGAACACTTCGTGAGCAGATAATTTCAAATTTTGGATCGGTCGATTGGCCGCCAAGATCGTGTGATATCACATCGTTAGACTTTTTCCTTCGCGGATAATATAGAGTCTCAAATCTATGTGGACAATTCCGCTTCGATTCAGGCCTTGGAGTAAAACATCAAGCGTTTTCATTCACCTACCAGTCAAAATGCTCGAACGAGTCATCGTAAATTGGACTCAACGAATGGACCATCTGAGACGTAGCCGCCAACATTTGAAGGAAATAAATCACAAAAAAATTCTTTCGATGGATAATGAACATTCCCGATTAAATTTGAAGTTTCTGTGTTTTTTCTTAAAAAAAGGTAGGAAACCTCGATTTAGTTTTATAGCAAGAAAAGACTTCTCTCAAAGATTGGAGATGCATTAATGTTATGCGCACACATTGTAATAAATTACATACATACATATATATATGTATAAGTATAATATAATACATACATATATGTATGCCAGTATAATTAAGATGCGCCACTGCGAATTTGGCGATGACGCCTTCGCTTTTAATTTTATGGATTTTCAATATATCGTTTGTTTAGCTTTTCTTATTTTGCATAAGCTTTTGTATGAAACTATGTATGTATGTGTTGTTGTTCTGCCTCCCACTGTCTGGATCTGTAAAATTGTTGTTGCGTGCCATTGATATGAGGTAACGCGTGCGGTTATTACGTATTTCGAACATTTCGCATAAATGAATTTATTTACGAAAGATGTTGTGTGTTTTCGCCAAGTGTAGTGTTTCGTGTGAAAATGCCCATTAGGGTGAGCTTTTGTTCTTTTGGAATCTCGGGTTCCATAGTAGGATACAGGGTGATATAGTAGGAGCATCGAAAGGATGTGACTTACATATGTCAGGCATAAAATATTGAACAAGAAAATTTAACAGTTTAGCGCCAATTGGAGATTTTGTAGAAGCTCACGCAAGTGCAGAAAGTTCTCTGAGCGCCATTCACTTCCGAGTGGGCAGGAACGATTCTTTTACCTATGGCTCAAGCAGCTCACGACTTTCAGCCTTAGACCCGCTATCCTCTGGGTAGCCAAACTACTTCTTTTTTGAAATTGTGTTAAAGTGAGAAAGCAAAATATCCCTCTCCAGATTTATACGCTGGGTTTGGGACCCGTCACCTTAAAAACACCTCCAATGAAAAGAAGAAAAAATGTAATATGTCAATTTATTGGGCTCTTTCGACGCCGAATCGCAGTGCAATCGGCTCAATTTGGCGAATGAATGACTGAAGTACCTCTCTTTAATGACAACGTACTGGAAACATCCACCATAGTCACTGCCAAATTGGATAATTCGGAAACGAGCTTTCAGATTTGGCAAATTAAATTCCAGCATTGGGAAACCTATGCATTGTCTATACGACGATCTTAGTAGGGTAAAGAAAATGAAAACTCGAAGGAACGAGCTACAAAACTGAAAAAGTCATATGCAGTTTTATATTGGAAGTACATAAAATTCCGGTTAGTACTCGATAGAAGAGACTGTAGAAACATGAACGGTCTACTAACTGGTCACTGTCTAATAGCGACACACGCCCTCAGGATGGTGACTGACAGAGGGGGAAGACTCCAGGAAATATCTAGAGCAAGGTATCGGGGAAACAATAGATCATGTCTTTTAAGCATCTGGAGCCCCCAAGGTATAATACACTTGAGAAGGTATCAAAGGCGATTCCAAAAAGTCTGTTAAAATTCGCGTCAAACGCAGGCATCCTAAGGATGACTTCTCCTCATAGACTTAGTAACTGAGCTCCATCTGGTTTCGCAAAGGATCAAAACTGGTCTAGCTCATTGGTAAACTATATTAAACTAACCTGAGTTGAGTTAGTTGAGGTTATCGCCCCAAGGAGCCCCGCATTGCAAACTCACACAGGAAAATTAATTTTTGATTAAGAAAATATTGTAATTTATTAAAATTTTTTTAAGGAGACGTACATATGTTTGTACTTATCGAGCCTCCTTCGTATATAAAGATATAACTTTGTAGTGATAAATTTTAGTAGGTTTTTTGAAAATTTTTTTTTCAGGCCATATTATTGGAATAACTGATATGAGAGACTTTATTGGATGAAAAGCATTCTGTGAAGATTTAACCCCCAAATATGTGAATATATAGTACAATCTAAAACAAATTTTGCTGCCGAAGCGATTTCAGGAATTACTATCTTGTTATGAAATTATTATAAAATAATTACGTAAAATTAAAAAATTTTATTAACCGCTCACCTAAAAGTAAAATATTTTCTGAAAGGGTTTTACATTTTTTTTTACTTTTTTGACACGTGTATAGCATTATAATATGTATGTATATTATATATGCACATTGTATAAATTACTATTTCCGAGAATTGCAATAAAGTCAACTGGGTTATCTTCGAACATGTGTTCTTTTATTTTGTTGTAATCAAAAAACTCGCTAATATGAAACGCGTGCGAACCTCCGCACTGGAATAATTAACGTCAAGCAATAAACAAAAAACAACACACTGTTTTGCACGCGCCATAAACAAAAACACCACAAACAAATAAAGCAAAAAAACCCAAAAAAAAATCATGTATGGAGAAATGGGGGGCAGGCATCCATAGGTCGTGTGCTCTAAATAAAAAATAAATGAGTGCAAAAAATTAGTGCAACTATGCCGGGAAACCGCAAAAGCTGACCTTCGACCCGGCTATAATAACCAAAAAATCATCGCACGTCAGCGGGGGCAGAATCTGCGCGATCTCTGTATGCAAAATGCTGAAGAGACAAAAACCAAAAGAAAAAATCGCACGCGCTTACAAAAAATCACAAAAAGCAAACAAAAAATTGTAACGAAATTGGCATGCGAGCGGCAGCATTAGCATAAGCGCATGCAAAATATGCGAGGCGGTGCAAGAAAAAAATAAATACTTATGTGTGTGTATGCCTACAAAGCACCCGCATGAGGCTGCGCGACGCATTACCGAGACCTTCCGAAAGGTATGTAAGTGCTACAGCTCTGCGGGGTGGGCAGCGTTAATTTGGTAATTGCGTCTGACCTCATTGCTAGCGGGATATTCGAGGGAAAAAATGATAATGAAAAAATTGTTACACGCACACGCACATACACACGTATTGCATTGCTCTGCATGGCCTTGTTCTTTTTTTCCTGCTCCCATTCTTTTGGTCACTTCCTTGGAACGCCTCAAAACAACGCAATCTTTGTCTAAACGCTTCTTGGAGCCGTTACGTTGTATTGCGACGCGCCCGAAATCCATTTGACGGCATAAAGAGCGCAACAATTGCCTAGCGCTGAGAATGCCGGCGAATTCGAGCGTGACCTGAATGTCCTGAATTTTTTAACTATATGTCGGTCGGTCGGTCAATAAAAACGAAGTGAAACCAAACAGGTCAGCGACAGGCTCTACGAAAAACTGTGACTTAAAGCATTGTTTTTATATTACTGTTTGGTTGTTGTTGTTGTTGTCTTCCTGCTGTTGCGTGGTGCATTGTGACCGCACACGCATTACATAATATGTGTAGCATTGAGCCGTTGTGTTGTTGTGCCTTCGGGAGTGACCTTTTTTTGTGCAGTTATTGGTCGCAGGAATTTATCACGTTCAACATAGAGACACACACATAAACATAATTGTTGCCCAACCGCGCGGACAACAGCGTAAAAACAATGGTGCGCGTTCTTTCAACGCGGCAATAATCCAATAATGTCTGGAACAGAGCAAACCAACAGAAAATGCTACAGTTCCAACTATAGATACACACATACATAACAGATATGCAGCTATGTATGCATATATTGTAAGTATGTTTATTGTACTGAAAAGTTACGTAATATTACGTGCAACATTGAAGTGGAAAACGCGGTGAAACGTGTCCTTGTCAACGCCTTGCAGGTAGCTCCAGCCAACAAATGATTTGTGTGGATTTTTTCCACGTATCTTGTGACGTGCTGTTTGCTTGTGGCACAATACCGAATATTCCTACGATTGCACGCACTTACAATCATACGTACATATGTACATCCTCAAATATACGTACATTTCTAGACTCCAGCGAACGTCGCGATAGAAATCTTGAAATCTAAGGAAGCCCAAATGCATTTATAAGATAGTCATCGCCTCTTCAATTAGAAGGAACAGTTAAGAGGATTTCTTTTCTTCAAGTATTTTTATACAATTTATATGAGTGTGATTATTTCCATATATGTACATATGTATGTACCTACAGAAAGTATATCTGTTTGTATTTACTATATGCTGAATATTTTATTCACTACCTGAATAAATCAGTTCAAGAGACACACGCATCCGCCAAGAGTTTTTTTTTTATAAAAAAATGCTATTAGTATTAAATAACCGTAAATACGAACACATATATAAGTATACGTACATATGTACATATAAATATATCTTCTTCTTCTTTATTGGCGTTGAAACCGTTTACGAGGCTATAGCCAATTGGAGACTTCAAGTGTAGCCAGGTCTTTTTCCACCTGGTCTTTCCAATGGAGTTGAGGTCTTCCTTTTCTTCAGCTTCCCCCGTCGGGTACTGCGTCGAATACTCCCAGAGCCGCTGTCTGTTAATTCGCTGGAATATGTCAATGTCGTCGTATATCTCGTACAGCTCATCGTTTACAGTTGTTCTGTGTTGGATTTTGAAGATAAAGTTGTTGTTGATGTTAATGCTGGTTCCAAGATAGACGAGATTGTCTACGACTTCGAAGTTATGACTGTGAAAAGTGACCATGGGAGCCAAGATGCGAGTACGACGACTGTTTGTGTGATAACAGGTGATATTTCGTCTTGCCCTCGTTCACTACCAGACCATTTGCATAGCTTCTTTATTCAGTCTGGAGAAAGCAGAATTAACGGCACAGTTGTTGAGGCCAACGGTATCAATACCAGCATCTATACACGCTTATGGAAGATTACACCTTCTCTATATAGCTCTGCAGCTGTAATTATTTTCTCCAAGAGTAGATGAAAGAAATTATATGATAAGGAATCGCCTTGTCTGCAAACTCGTTTGGTATCGAGCAGCTCAGAGGGGTTCTTCCCGATCCTGTTGGAGCTTTTGGTATTGTTCGACGTCAGTTTCCATAGACGTGTTAATTTTGCGGGGATACCAAATTCAGACATAGCGGCAGCTCCTTTTCATGTTGTCAAAAGCAGCTTTGAAATCTACGAAGAGGTGGTGTGTGTCGATCCTCTTTTCACGGGTCTTTTTCAAGATTTGATTCATGGTGAATATCTATTCAGTTGGGGATTTTCCAGACATAAAGCCACACTGATAAGGAGGTCCAATCAGTCTGCTGACGGTGGGCTTTAACCTGCCACACAACACATTCGATAGAACCTTATATGCGATGTTGAGGAGACTTATCCCACGGTAGTTGGTGCAGATTGTGGAATCTCTCATTTTTTGGATTGAGCAGAGCACATTTAATTCGACCATATTCTACAAACAAGCTGAAGTATGCTCTTTACTAGTTCTTCGCCGCTGTATTTGAATAGCTTGGCCACAATCTGGGGCCACTTTGTTGTTCTTCGGTTGGGTAATTGCTATTCGAACTCCTTCATGGCCGGTCAATGGAATGTCCGCTCGAGCATAATGTAGCAACAAGCCGCACATGCGAGCCTTTATTGCACCAGCCATTATGTCGACGGTCCAAAGCTCTGTGAAAACGTTAATGCAATATTTTTATGGAGGAGTAAAGGATGACAGAATATGATATTCGTATGCAGCAGCAGCGTCAGATTCTGTAGTGTTGAAACTAGTTGAGCGTAATACTGCAGAATTTCTTAAAAGACGGAAATTTTTTTCGTATATTAACGTACATATAACTAAATATATGTATGTACGTAATAATAAATGTTTTTAATAATTTACAATTTTTTAGAATAAATTCTTAGACAGAAATGTCGAAGTCAGTGAAACTCTACAGTTGTTGATAGCCAATTCCAAACCGCAGTTTGTACATTAACATCAAATCAATAAGAAAAAATTTCAGTCTGGTAATATCTATATATTATATTTCAGTATCTAATTTTACAGGTGAATAACACATTTGCTATTAAAGCATAAAAACCTAACGGTTAACATATCCTGTCATACGCACTTTGAGATCCTTCACAGTTCGCCAACAGGCGTTGCTTACATCTTTCGGTGGCAAAATTATATATGTTTTTTGCACTCACGTATAAACATATACACATGCATAGATTTTAGTGGGCATATGAAAGAACTGCGAGCATCACTCAGTCACGCCTCTCGTACCTTGCCGCCAACGACAGGAAACGAATGTGTTTCCACTTTTTTGTTTTCGTCGCTACGAAATTTCCTGCTGTGCTCCAACGCATTCACAAACCCACAATCCTACGGTACTTGCACTTTTTTTGCTTCTGTGATTTTTTTTTATTCAAACGTCCGTGTCGAGTTTCAACTTTGCCGCTCAGTTGCGCCTGTCTTGAGTCCTTTTCGCTTCGTTGCTCACTTTTTATTTTCACATTTTTGCATTCCTTTATTTGTGTGCGCCTTCGGCAACAGATTTGTGTTGTGTTATCCTGCTGCGACACTTGCGGACGCCCGCTTCACGAACTGAGTAGGCGTGTTGCTCTTGCGGCATGAGCTGTTCGTCGGCTGCTGTGCGCATGCATGTTGCAAAATTATCTGCTTTCGGAAATACTTAATTAGACACATGAATACTTAAAAGGGGGCACATATGCATACTATATATTTGATCGTATGCGCATTCATATGTAAAAATTGCACATATGCAGTTATATATGTGCGTGGATGGATATACATATATGTAGATATGTAATTATAGCGCCTCTGTCCCTCTCCTCTTTTGTCAGTTGGTTATACCAGTCTTGCGTTATAAAGAACCATATTAGAATACATGTATTCTCGTGGATCTGGCACTCTGTTCATCATGTCTGTTGATTTACTAGTTCATTATTTTTATACCAATTGCTTGTTCGATTCGCCATAATCCAAAGTATGACGATTCAAAAACAGCTAAAGGGGATCTAGGACTCGATTCATCATGTCAGTTGATTATACCAGCTCATTATTTTTATACCAGTTTTTTTTCGATTCGCCATTATCCAAAATATGTAAGATGATTCAAAAACAGCTTAACACATTAACAAATTAAGGTATCTAGGATCACATTCTCATTGAAAACCTTTTTGAAAAACCAATAAACTAATCCGAAGCCTCGAAAATTGAATATCCAACTTCAAAACAAAAATTCAAAAAGTTTCATTTGGTATAATCTGGTCGAAATAGTTCGTTACCTAGGCTTTCCGTTCGAGGTCATAGAAGACAAAATCTAATCAAATGGGTTGAAACACGCCAAAATAATAACACCAATAATTCCTGGATATAAAAGTAATATCAAACCCAAATATACATACACTAAGAAAGTAAGATCAACTAGTTAACTATAACTATAGCGACATAAAATGAGAGAGAATTGTGGGAGAAACTTTATTTAAGGTAATATTATGTAAAATTTTGCGTTTCCACTATTTCCTCGATTAACTGCGGGTTTCATTTATACGCATACGTAATACATTGAAACGCGTAATGTATCAATCTTTGGACACTATTCGCGTACTTATATAACAAATACACTTCGCATTGCCGGACGAGTTGCGGCGCATGCGTATTGTATTTTAAATGCTTTAATGACTTCCACCAAACGCCAGCAAATGTGACGGTGTTCATGCGCCTTTAAGTCCCCAGTCGGCTTCTGCTCCATTGACTTCATTCGCGTCGGTTGCGTGTCGTACTCAATTTCGAAGATGATGGCTGAATATTTGCTTTTTATGAGCACATTTCTTGTAGCAAATAATGTTGCTGAACTTTTATTTCTTTCTTTCCTTTCTTTGTCAAGATTTATTGTTGTGTTTGTTCGTGCCGGTGGTATTATGGGTAAGTCGCAGGCGCGTGTCCGAGGTTTCGTGTAGGACGGTGCAGAAGCTGGCGAATGTTAAGTTTAATGTTTAACGTTTATGATAAAATAAAAGTTTTTGGCGGCATCGACGGGAACACTTGAATACAAGTATCTTCATGGTTTTCTGTTGTGCATTGCTCGAACATGTGCATAAGTAATAATTTTTGTGGTCTTCGTATTTGTAAATATAAGTTTACATATGCACGGAATATGGCAATAAAGTAGCTTTTTCACATCATTGTTGACTTTTCGGGAGTGTACTATATATGTATGTAAGAACATAACGCAACAATAGAAAAATAACGTAAAACTTCAATTGACAGCTTGAAATCTACAGAATACCCACGCTCATCAGCACCTGTAAGTTCTGGTAATATAAACCGAAGCAAAATCTGCTATCTATAAAACAGAAAAAGAAAATCGAGACCTGGCAAATCAAAATAACAAGCTTTTTTCTATTTGAGCCGAAAAGAAGACTCTTTCGCATGGTCAAATCTATCCTTACTTTAGAGTACCAACACGAACTTCAACTTGAATATTGCCACAGTTGCATGATACTAGTATTTCATCTAAATATTCTCAGGGAAATACTCTCTAATGACATCATCTTCGATATTTTTGTTTACAATAGAAAATTGTGAATTTCATGTTTTGATAAAATATGGTTTTCTGGTGGAACTGTACTCTCATACGTTTGCGATTCCTGGTACTTAAGGAGCTATACCAGCGTGACATATGAAAAATTAGGCGATTTCCGTGGATTATTGTGAAGAGAAAGTACGCGATTGAATATTTCGAACTTCTTTGAACGTAATTAAGGTGTATTTTCAGCTATATTTTAAGATTTTTTTTTTTAATAAAAATGTTGAAAAATAACGGAGTTATGGGCTGTCTTCGGAGGTGCCAAAAAAAGGTACCCCAACTGCTAGCATGATTCCTGGCATTGTATCATCTCCAATCAAGATCTACTGGAAAAACCCAACAAACTAGATATGGAACTAGAGAGGTCAAACGTAGACGATATCACTGGCTGGATCATTCATTTCGCAAAACTACTGATGAGGTTTGTACATCTGCTCTTTAATGGAATCCGCAGGGGGCCAGAAATTTTGGACAGCCGAAAACTTCGCGGTGACGTATGGTAGATACTTACTTAGGAGACTAATTGGAATAGTCTAGACGATGTTGTATCAGTTCGTGTAGCACTACAATGATTCGCTCGCTTTCGTTCCGGAAATTTCGAAATTTCGATTTACACTGATGAGAGTTTCACACTGATGAAATAACGTCTCTAGCGGAAAAATTGCAAAAAGTGGTGGCCCAAAATGGTAAACATTTCTTTATTTATTTATTAGTATAAATATAAAAGAAATTTTGAGGTTTGATTATAAATATGAAAATCCTTTTTCGACTACCCAATAAATGCCCAAGAATGTTCTTTGGAATGATAATAATTCAATTCGAAGTTTCTGTGGTTTTTCTTTAAACAAGTAGGGAACTTCGAAATGGGTCACTTTTTACTATGTATACATTAAGGCTCGATAATTTTTACTGCAAATTTGTTCCAGCGTCTTCAATTGATGATACTAAATTTCGTCGTAACTGCAGCAGCACAAATAATAACAGAATATACTGTATAGTATAAAAACTGGGAAAGTAGTTTGAGGTAAAGAAATTGATTTATTAACTAGTCGCCCAAGCACCATATTCACCAGGTTTGACATCCAGCGACTCCTTATTCCAATAGACGCTGGCAAAATATTTCACTCACTTAAGGAGGTTAAGGTAGAAACATACGTTTATTTTGACGGCTTTGAAGTTTCACACTATCGAATCGTTATCAACAAAGCTTTACCCAAGATAGAGATTATGTCGAAGAGAAGGCCATATTTTCACTCAAACAAATTATCTTTCATTTGTAGGTCAAATACCTTTCAGCTCATGTAGTAATGCGCTTTTCTCATCCTTTAATTCGATTCATACTTCAATCCCACGATTTTTCGACGGACATTTGCATTTTTTTCGCTACATACAAGCAACTTGTTTTAACTTTTTTAATTCTAAATTTGTCCCACTGTGTGGAAATTTAAACCCGCCAGATGGCGCAATAGCCTAGTTGGTTGTTGTCTCTGCTGATCTTGAGTTATTTAATATGGAAGTATTAATTATATGTGGAACAACTTTTTACATATGCTGTAGGAGTAGTATTCAAAAGGTTTAGCGAATTAGTTTTATTAACAAATTTGTATTAAGCTATAAAACATTTAAATTGTACATATATCTGAAAAAAAACATCCTCTTCAAATAAAATAAA
>CM050325.1:98417576-98448335 GCA_027475135.1 Bactrocera correcta
GGGGTCGTCACACCCTTAAGATTCCATCATCACAAAACTGGAAAAGTGGATTCGGCGAAATGCAGAGTATTTTGGGAAGCTTGAGCACTGCCTATGTGAGTACCAAGCTTTTAGCGAGACGATATATGTTCCAATGTTGCCAATGCTCTAACATAAGAGACTTTAGGCAGCTGAGGTGGTTATCTTTTGATATCTGTCTGTACTACCATTTTTTCTTAAGAAACATAAACATTATCAAAAATTTATGTATGCATATACTATGTGCCCATAATATACATATATTATATAAATATTTACATATTTACAAATATACACATGTATGTGCGTTCAACTCAGAACAGACCAAGATAGCTTAAGTGTTATTAAAATTTAATTAAAGCATAACATATGCATATATTTATTTGCCTAAGTTTGATTAAAAATAAATATGCACATGCATATATACAGAAATACATGGTAATTCAAGCGCTTATCAAATAAATTTGTACACACGCAACATGTTGCAAAGAGTACACTCGTTTTCTTCGACTAATCCTTGTTTGAAACACCTTAGAGCACCAAGGAGGTAAGTATATACTTGGATGGAGCAGAAATGAGCAATATCGAAATAATAATCACGCCAACCTTCCATGTTACGATATTGCGGGGTTTTCATAAAGACCACTACAAAAGTTTTTTTAAATAAAACAAAAATGGTTTGGGATATCAATGAAATTCTTTGTCCCTGTGAAAAAAAAATCGTACGTACTCCCTGAGTCACCATTGTATTACGAAAAAATTACGATTTGTCGAACCTGAAATTCCAGCAGTATCGACATATTTATGCTTGAAAACGGTCAAAAATTGGGTTCAGCGTCTGGACTTCTGCAAGAATTTCATTGATAACCTAAACTGTTTTAGAGAAATTTCTTATACACTTTCCTGACACTGCAATCAGACCGCAAGCATTACTTATTCTTATAAGAAGTGACTTTGCATACCAATAAAGTACAGACTTTACTTTAGGCAACTAAAAAGCCGAAATATAGCTTATACATATTGTCGCTCTCACATGATAGTTATCTCTACAGAAAATAGCCCTCATAAAGCTCCTTTTCTCTTTACAAATATTTTAGCTAATATAGCTAGGTAGGTAGACAGGTAGGCAGCTTGGCTTTTAGGAGGTCCATTGTGATACTACCAGCACTAAAGTCCCTTCACTCTATAGTATCTTCTCCGAACCATCTCAGCATTCTGATGAAGTTCATCAATAGGAAAAATTATAACTCTGCAACCTCCGAAACGTCGTCACTATCGTGAAATATGGTGTTCAATTCATTAAGAGATCAAAGCATTATTGCACTAACTTTGACAAAATCCTGAGAGACTTTAGTGATTTCAAAGCCGTGTGCCTATCTGTTATGGTATATACATATGTATATGAGAACACACCTTGTCAGAACAAGAAGGCTTTCTTTAATTGCTCTGATCTCCGATAGGAAGACACAGCAGTTCTCTGATAGACGAACTCAAATGAAACTCGTATAGCAAATATATCTATATACAGTCGAAAATTACATTTTATAACAAACTAATTTAATGTTCGTATTGCTCTAGCTTAGCCCTTGCCACCCTTACATGTTTGTTTTGTTTTCATGAGAAAGACGTGCGTTTCATTTAGTGAAGTGTAATTACTTGCTGACGACAAAAAATGTGAGAAAATCTGCTAAAAATGAGAACTAAGCAAACAGAAATAATATTTAAATATTTAATGAGAATTTTAGGAACTTCGTATGAATAAAATAAACAATTACATGGAAGCCTGAATACAGGTATAATTATTGAGCGTGTATCACATGTTTTCTCATATTTAATTATTTAAGAGAAATTAAGTTTAAAATAAATGCATCTTAGGTTTTTTTACTTATTGGCGTAAACACCCATTACGAAGTTTTAGGCGAGTATTAGGTCTCCTTAATTTGAAAATAAAAGAAATCGCTTTAATATATTATTGGTACATATATATAGTTACTACTATACTACATATATTTAAGCAAATCAACAACTGGTTCTTGATAGTAAAATATAAAAAAATTCCTATAATGTCAATGTACTTTAAAAAATTAACAAAAAAAAACACAAAAAAGTGTTTTTTTTAATTCTTATCACTCCAATTTGTTGAAGTATTTCTGTTTAAAAATTTATACTCTAAAATAACCTCTTTGATTTTTATGGTAGCATGGTTTTCTTTATGAGACTTTTGGCATTGCTGATAAGCAAGCATATGAAATACGTTAGATATTGCTGTTGTTGCAAATATTTTATTGTAAAATATACACATGTTTTTTATAATACCACAAGATAAAACGTTAAGGAAGTTATAATACCCTTCACAGGTGCACATTTTATGAATTCAAAGTAACCTATCTTAATTTTTACCGGTTAGTTTGTATGGCAGCTATATGCTATAGTGCTCCGATCGGAACAATTTTTACGGAGATTGTAGAGCTTATTTAAGTAATAATCTGTACCAAATTTCGTGAAGGTAGCTTGTCAAATAAAAAAGTTTTCATACAAGCACATGATGTTGATTGGTCAGTTTATATGGCAGCTATAAGCTATAGTGCTCCGATCTGAACAATATTTATGGAGATTGTACAATTTTTTTGAGTAATAATATTTACCAAATTTTGTGAAAATTCCTTGTCAAATAAAAAAGTTTTCCATACAAGGACTAGATTCCGATCGTTCAGTTTGTATGGCAGCTATATGCTATAGTGCTCCGATCGGAACAATTTTAACGCTGATTGTAGATATTCTTTGGGTAATAATCTATACCAAATTTTGTGAAGATAGCTTGTCAAATAGAAAAGTTTTCCATATAAGAATTTGATCTTGATCAATCAGTAATATTCCATAATTCACTAAGAATAATCGCAACTTTATATAAATTTTCAGTTCAAATCAGCCGTAGACACCCAAGTCGTCATAAGCGATATCTGGAGGTTTCAAAAGGTATAAACTGATAACAAAATGTTGTGAGAGTACAATAAAAACGTCTTCGATTTCACAAATGTCTTCATGTGGCACCACAAAAGAACAACTGCTTTAGGAACATTAACGAGCAAAGTAAAAAAAAAACAACAAGCAAAGTAAACGCAAACGCCATTAACTAACAGCAATGGGAAGGGACTAATGGAAATAGTGGACACGCGTTGAACTTTGGTCAAAAGGCATCAAACCAGAATAAGCTAATGAGCTAAAGGTCAGTGCTGGAGGAGGAGGGAAGAATTAATTAGAACAAATGAAATATAAGACTATGAGGCCGAAAATGAGAGAGCAACGCACCAAAACGCACAAATATATATAAAATACATGAATTTATTTATATTTAATTAGTTAGGGCTATATGTTAGTATGTATGTATATGAAAGCGTTAATGGGCAAAAACTAGTGAAGAACAAAAAAGAAAGGCACGTGCTGCTTAAGTAAATGTAAACAAGGCTAAAACGGACACAGAAGTACTTAGCATGTACTCATATGCACACACATACTCTCATATACACGCACATATACTTATACGCACACACATATTCATGTAATTACATAACAGCACACACGAATGTGCGGAAAACACTGTACGAATTGACCGCATGAGCACCAATGATATGAAATATTTGAAATAAAAAAAAGAGTGGAAAATTAGCCAACGGAAAAAATCAATAACACAGACGAATTGCGCCAACATTGACAATAGCCAGCGGTCAGCACGTGGGGTGTACATGGCATGCGAATGCAAGTAAACGTGTTTGTACATATATGTGTGTGTGTGTTTATGGGCATTACCTATGCACATGCAGCAGTGAGTGGCTGGCCAATAATAACGGTGAAGGACAATTTGACGATTTGCGCGTGGCATTGCCGGGTCAACACGGCGTATAAGTAATGGCAGCGGCAACTGCAGTTGCGGCAACGGAAATGCCAGCAACAATAACAACAACAACAGCGCATAACACTAAAGTAAGCTAAAACAACAATAACAACAACAACAGCGCATAATACTAAAGTGAAGCTAAAACAACAATAACAAATGCAGGCACACCTCGATAAATGCACAGCCAAAAGGTAGCGAGCAGCAGCAAGCACATTAAGCTGGCGATTGTGGCACAAAATGTTGTTGCAGCGTTGCGCGGAAGCCGCTGCGTTATAATTTACGCTTATACAGGCGGCGTAATTACCTGGGACGCGGCTTTGATGCGGGGCTTTGCAAAAGCTTTAAGGCGGCGCTATTTTCACCATATGTGTAAGTGCATACATTTATTATATACGACCCCCTTCGATATTCACATACACTATTATTAGATTAGCGCGCTGATAATGCTTGATTGCATATATTGAACGTGAGATTGATTAAAATTAATTATTAGTGCGCGGAAGCGCAGTGTGAACAAATTTCAATAATGGAGGGGATTTTTTTTTTTTTTCAAAAAATAAAAACATGTAAAAAATTATAAAAATTAAAAAAATTTTTTATTTTTTTTTTTCTAAAATAAAATTATAAATTTTTTTATAAAAAAATATTTAAACCAAAAAAATGTTTACTTCGCCTCCACTCAAACTAAAACATCCTTCACTCCTCCTTTTTTCATGGCATAAAAGTGTATAAAAAGATCTTTATCTTGATTTTGATTGGTTAGTTTGCATGACAGCCTTATGCTATAGTGGTGCGATTTGATCCAAACACTTTCTTTGGAGATTGTACATTTGCTTCAAACAATAGTCCATGCCAAATTTCATGCGAATATCTCTTCAAACGACCTAGTTTTTCATACAAGGATATGAATTTGATCGTTCAGTTTGTATGGCAGCTATATGCTATAGTGATCCGATCTGAACAATTCCTTCCAGAATTATAGCACTGTCTTCGGTCAGCAATCTATGCCAAATTTTGTGAAGATAGCTTTTCAAAAAAAACAATTTTTCCCTATACAAGAATATGAATTTGAACATTTAGTTTGTATGGCAGCTATATGTTATAGTAAGTTCAAATCTGAACAATTTTTTAAAGATTATAGCATTCGTAGGGCAAAAAGCTATACCAAAATTTCGTGACCATAGCTCTCAAATAAAAAAGTTTTCCTTACAAAATAAAATTCCGACCTTCAGTTTGTATGGCAGCAAAATTAGGGGCTTATATCATCCATTTAAAAAACACTTTTTTTAAAAGGAAAAAAATTTCACCATTCAAACGTGGGCTCATCGTTTCGCTTTCGTAAATATAGCTCTCCAAATAAAAAAGTTTTCCATACAAACACTAGATTCCGATCCTTCAGTTTGTATGACAGCTATGTGCTATAGTGGTCCGATATCAGCCATTTCGACAAATAAACAGCTTATTTAGGTTGAAACGACGTATACAAAATTTCAGCTCGATAACTCAGAAACTGTGGGACTCAGCTCGTTTCGCTGACTCTTCGCAAACTTGATATACCCTGTTCATATTATTTATTTCTAATTTTTATACCAGCTCCCTAACACTTTTTAATGCATATAAGCTTGGTTTTGGCAAAAAATTCTACTAAAATTCTATAAATTGCTATAACTTTAAAATCATATTCTATATAAACAAATTGTGCTTCTTTTTTATTCTAGTCTTATAGTCATCCCTACACTTCCCTCACTTGCATTTTTTTTTAATACAGAATGGTAGGGGATTTCATTAAAACAAATGCCAACAAGCCATTTCTACAATGACAATTTGTCAATACGACATTTAAGTGGTTGTTAAGTACTCAAATGCCTATGTTGACAGTCACAAGCATACTTATTGTTGTTGATTTAAGTAAAAACGTGGTAGAGAAGCGACACAAATCGATTTACTGTCAATTTGCTTGCCATTTTATTTTATTTTTTTAAATGAATGAAAGTGAAGGACGCACTTTAAAAATAAGCACTTAAAAAAGAAATTTATTTACAAATATTGATTTTTTTAGAGGATTTTACTTTATAAGGCATAAATGAGAGAAAATTTTTAGTATTAATAAAAAGAAAATATTGAGTGGTCGAAAAAGTATTTTTTTATTTAAAATTAATGTTATATATTTTATTTAAAAGAATTTTTATATATTTTGTTTATAATCATATTTTGCATCAAAATTAACAAAAATAAACTTCTAACTGCGTTACAGGGTGTTACAAAAATTTAATTTAATTTCATGGCCACGTAAAATGCAACATTGCTTTATGACAGCATATTTTTCATAACTGATATCATCAGCTGATATCATCGACAATTTACATTAATTTGTCATTCGCGTTTTTTAGTCGCAGCCATTATTCGAATACATGCGTTTATTTACAAAAAAATTTAAATGATTCCAGCAAATGTCGCTAAATACTCGTTTTGTCCACATATATCGTAATTAGCATCTGGCAATTGCCTTAGCCATTAATGCACGGCGCAATAAAAACGAAAAATTTCAAATTACACAAATGACTTGCAAACTGAAGTTTAAGTGTCAGTGAATGGCATTGTCAATGCAAAAATAATGAGAAAAAGAAATAAATGTAAAAAAAAGGAAAAAATTTTACACAAAATTAAAAAAAAAAAAAAATAATAAAAATTACATAAATAAAAAAATAATTTGAATATGAAAAATAAATAAATAGAAAAAAAATTTGGATTAAAAAAAATTAGAAAAATAACAAAAAATTATATAAAAAAAAATTAGAAAAATAATTTCTTTTTAATTTCAAAAAAAAAAAAAAATTAAAAAAAATTTATAAAAAAGCAAAAAAACATTAAAAAAAAATTAAAAAACTAATGTTAAAAAAATTAAATTAAATTTAAAACTGTTTTAAATTAAAAAGTAAATGATTTTATAAACCACAGGACAAGACAATAAAAGTATGTAATTAAATATTTAAATTTCAGAAAATATTTAAATCTACACAAAAATTAAATTTTTATTCCAAATTTATAAAATTGTATTCATTTTTCTGGGGACGTTGACAACTTTTTAACCTCAGCTTTCAACTTTCTTTTTAAGACTCATATGTATGTATATTTAGAGTACACACTAAACTCGTTGATGACACATACTTTTCTCACAAGTGTATATTTTTAGTCATCGAATTTTTTTATTTTAATTATTTTTAGTATTTGTGTTTATTTTCTTATTACTTTTTATTACTTTTTTTTATTATTTTTAATGTATTATATACAGCAACATTTTAGTCATCCACATCATTGAGCATATTCTATCTTTTCAAAAGAAAATTGTGGCACTTTTTAATGCCACAAAATACATAAATATATGCAGATTAAATAAAAAAAGATTAAAGAAAAATTATTTAAAATTTATTTTTAATAAACGAAATAAAAATGAGGCATTCGAGGATTTAGCCACGAGCTGGCAAAAGGCCAATAATTAATGGAAGTGTGAATAAATAATGAATAAAATAATGTAAGGCAACAAGAAAAATATACATATAAAAATATGTACATATATAAATATTAAAAAAAAAAACTTTGTACACCTAATTCTGTTTTTACGCGGTTTTTATTAAACACGATATTTTTCTGAAACCAAACTACCTACATACATATGTACATATACATATAAAGTAAGAAAAAATTTACTTTAATATTAAAAAAAAGGGTCGTAATTATATAGAAAGAAAAATTAATATGATTGACGATAATATTTTCCAAATTTGAAGTTTAATAAAACAGCTTAACGAAAAAAATACTTCATTTAAGTCTAAATAAATTAATATATTGATGCTTGAACATGATTGACCATGCTTGAACATGCTTGAATATGATTGAGCATGCTTGAACATACTTGAAAATGCTTTAACATACTTGATAACCCTAAAATATGCTTTAAAATGCTTTAATGTGCTTGATCGTGTTTGAAATTGATTTTCATGCTTGAATATACCCGAATAGGCTTAAAGAACTAAATGATTCACTCTAAACTTTTCCCAATTTGAAGCTTTTTCAAGCGGCATAACAAAAAATTACTTCTTTTATGTCGAAATTAATGCTTAGATGCATGCTTGAACATGCTTGAGTAGGCTTGAATATGCTTAAAGATAATGCTTGAACATATCTAAATAGGCTTAAAAATTAAATGATTGATTTTAAAAATTGTCAATTTTTTAAAGCGCCATGATAAAGAATAACTTCATTTGAGCCTAAATTAATGAACATATTAGTGATTGAAAATACCTAAATATGCTAGCAGAAGCTCGAAAACGATTGAACTTACTTGAATAGATTTGAATATACTTGACTATGCTTGAAGATACCAAAATATGCTAAAAAATTACATAATTCTAAGTCTATTCTATTTTCAGACTAAATTAATGAACATACATACATATCTATGCTTGAACATGATTGCACATACTTGAATATGCTTGGACATGCTTGAATATATTTTAACTTAATTAAATATTCCAAAAAAAAAATAAATTATTGATTCTAAAATATTTCAAATTTGAAATTTTATAAAACAGTCTTAAAAAATTACTTTCATTAACCCAAAACAATAAACATTTTTATGCTTGAAGAAGCATCAATACGCTTGAACATGATTGAATATGCTTGAACATGCTTGAAGAGACTTGAACTTGCTTGAAAATGCTTGAATATGCTTGAACATGCTTGAAGAAGCTTGAACTTGCTTGAAAAGGCTTTAATATGATTGCTGTCTAATATTTAAGTCTTTAATTTTTATATGTGTACTTCATTTTAAGTTGCTTAAACATGCTTGATATTAAACTAATTTTCAATTCCATAAAAAAAATAAGTTTGAAGTATGGTATCCAATAGTATATAAAAATAAAATACAACAGATTCTTGTCAAACAATTTTAAAATATAAACTAAACCAAAAGAAAAAAATGGATAATTGGCGACGATTATGTTTTTAGCGACTGGCTGGCAAAATCATAGAGAGTACGAGAGATTAAAAGAAGAAATAATAAACAAATATGTACATATGAGAAGCATATGAAGACCCGCATGTGAAAAATAAATATAATGAAGCATAATTGAACATTGGCTGAAATTAAAAAAAATTAGAAACATAATTTTCTATCCAAGCACGAGATATTCAAATTAAAAATTTAATTTTTTTATAAATGGAAAGCAGAAGCAATCATATTTGAATATTTTTTTGTAGTCGCTCTTAAAATTCAGCTTCTCTTTTAATTTCACTCTAATACACTTGCTACTAATTTCCTCCACAGTTGTATTTTATTCCTGTTATTGTTGTTTTTGTTGCATTGAAAACTTTTCAACTTCATTTTTATGCAACCAAGAGCTTTCTCAAAACTTTGCCGCTTTGAGATTTGCTGCAGCAAAACAAAGAGTTTTGCACAGAAAAAAAGCGACAAAAACAAAATACACGTAATGGCAACAATAACAACAAGCACAAAGAAAACTTTTACACACACTTAAATCAGGTCACGTTTCTGCATATTTTTTTCCTTGGCACTCAACTTTCATACGAGTACATGACATTTTATTTAACAGCACTTCAGTGAGTTGTTTGTTGAGGAGAAAAAAAATTTAAAAAATCTTCGAAAATGTTAAAAAATAATAATAAAATAAAATTTTACAGAGAAATTATATCATAAAAGTTATTTTAAGGAAATTTCAACTTTCGTATGCGTATACCTTTACTCAAGTGGATTTCGAACTGCAAAATTTGAAGTTTGTTTTGAGAGCTTCTAAAAGTTATTAAGAGCGCTTAAGGGATTTGTGTAAACTTTTTTGGATTGTACAGAAATATAATATGCTAAATCGTGCGAAATATGAATATAAATTTCGGTGTAAAAAATAAAATAAAACCATATGTACATAAGTATGTATGTATATATAGAATTTTTATAACAGTTTTGTTTAACGAATATTAAATATAATTACTTTCTAATGAGAATTTTATACTTGAAAAGCACTAATCTTGCTTATTAATAATATGCAAAGTAGCTATGCTTAATACATTTTAAATTCAAATTAATTGACGTTAGCATATACCCATGACTGACTGTAATATTCTTCAAAATTGCGTTTTTTAAAGCGGTGTAGTAAAAAACAGCTCAATTTAGGTGAAAATTTATGTAATAAAGCATGCTTGAACAAGCTTGAACATGCTTGAATATGCTTGAACATGCTTGAATATGCTTGAACATGCTTGAACATGCTTAAACAAGCTACAACATGTTGAATTAGGCTTAATAAGCATAATTAAACACACTTAAGTGTATCTGAACTAGCTTGAATAGGCTTGAACCTGCTCTAAAATTTTTCAAATTCAAAGTTATACTTGAACAGTAATGTAAACCACTAATCTTGTTATTTAATAATAAGTAGATGTAGTAAAGATGATTAAAATTCAAAATAATTGAGGTTAGCTTCAACATGATTGACCCCAATGCCTCCAAATTCGCAGTTTTTTATAATACAAAACAGTTTAAGTTAGGCCAAAACGCATAGAACAAAGCATGATTGGACATGATTAAATAGGCTTGTATTGACTTGAACAGATTTGAATATGCTTGAACAGCTTGTATATGCTTAAATAAATTTGAAAATGCTTGAATCGGCTTAAATATGGTCGAGTCTACCTGAACTTGCCTGAATTGACTTGGACACAATATTTTTCAAATTGAAAGTATTTTAAAGCGGTATACATAATATAAAAAAGCTTAAATTCGGTCAAAATTAATATAATAAAGCATACTTGAACAGGCTTGAACAAGCTTGAATATGCTTGAGCATGCTTGAATAAACTTCAAAATGCTTGAATAGGCTTAAACGTGCTTGAGTATGCCTGAATTTTATTTAATAGACTTAAACGTGCTTGAACATGCTTGAACATTGTTTAATAGACTTGAAGTATATTTTTTTTATAAATTTCATTTCAAGTTATGTATAATTATCAAATCTGTAAAAAAAAATAGATTTTATCACGTTTTGAGCACATTATCCTATATGCATTAATGAAATGAAGCACTTCCCTCTCATAAATATTAACGCACAGTTGTTACGAATTTGATAACCGAAATAAAAACTATTCTTATCAAGCACTTTATAGTTTTATATTTTCTGTTCCATTGTTTGTTCGCTTTACGCTTGTCTTATCGTAATCAACGCTGAGAACAAAGTATGCTTTATCTATAAGACTGCAACAACTTAAGTTTATAAATCTAATTCTTATGCTTGTTTGGCAAGTTTTAAAAATGCTTGAGCATTTACCTTTATTAGGGCTATATAAAAGCTAAATTGTATTAGCATAATGTTTTACTGGAAAAATTGTGTCACCGCCAAACGGCTGCTCATATTCAACTTTTAATGCAATTGTAGCTCAAAGTAGGGATGATTGAAAGTTTTTTCATAGGCAGATAGCTCATAAAATGTTTTAAAAAAGTATAGTTTACGACAAATAATCGATTTAAGAATCGATTAATTGCTTTTGCTCACCATTAAAAACCACATAAATAAGTAATGCCATTTTGATTGATGATAATGCCAGCATTGAGCCTTGAAAGCTTGCTGATTACCAAAGACAGTTTTTTTTTGGAATTTTACTATCATAACAATATTTGTCATGTTTTTCCCAAGTAATATACAGACATTTGGGAATAAATGCGGAAATGTAAGTATACATAGGTGGCACAATAATTGGGGACACTTAACAGTATGCTAATTGATAAGTAACTGATGACTCAGCATGGTAAATAAAGCATAGTGCTGAGCCTAAATCATAAGCAAACAAACCGTGGTAAGAAATTCCTTGTCTAACTGCTTGGCCTAGTTTGTAACATTTGAGTTTGTTGAGGCACAGCATTTCAGTAAAGAAGTGAAGCACGCTAGGTGGCGCCAGATGCGGATTATTACAAAAAGTCGTATTGTAGCATAGCATGTTAGATTGTCATTGTTTAATATACTAAATCTATAGTTTTATAATATTATTTTTCCAATTTTTGATTTTTTCTATTGGTAAAAATCAGCTGGGGTGAAAGGGAATCAGCTTTTTACCACCCACGAACATACTGTGCCTAATAATAGCCTCAGTTCGGCCGCCTGCGATCTGGCGCTAACGAGCCTCCCTTTCAAACAACCAACAACAAATATTCTAAATAATTTTCAATGTCAAATTTTAAGTGTTGACATTTTTTTGTTTAACATTAGACAATATCAGCGCGTCTTATGTTTACCTGGCGTTCGCTTCACATTTTATTGATTTCGTATTCTAGCATTGCTAATGGCATTTTAATCGACAAATTCGTTTTCGTTAACGATAAGCTAATGCAAATAAGTAGGAGTTCACACTATCAGCAATCAATTAGTAACATCATTAAGCAAAAAAGTTTCATGTTCGAATTTTTGGAAAAAAAAAACATTCCAAATCGTCACCTAAAATTCAAAATAACATGACATCACTTTTCATAAGTTTACAGGCCAAGGAAAAACGATATATAGAAAGCACCCATATTGAAACAAAATTAGAGTTTTGGTTACAAAGTGGTTATATATTGGTTATCACACTGATAATTATAACTTGAGTTGTGGTTATAAAATGGTTATATATTGGTTATCGTGTACTCATTTTCATTTTAAAATAGTTATATATTGGTTATTATATCTGACAACGATTTTGATTTTTTTTTTTTTTTTTTGGTGAAAAGTTGTTTTGCATTTTAGATGGCGAAATATTTTTTTTTTTTTTTTCGCTAAAATTTATACACTAGCATCCAGTAAGTTTCGAATATCTGCTTACAAAAATATATATTTACTCTTAGTCACACGAAAATTACCTGTGAGCTGTCAGCTGTGAACCATCACTCTACAGCTTATCAACTTTTCATCAAATTGAGCATCAAAAAATCACCTTCACCTTCCTTCTCACCAATTTAAGTTTCTATCAATTATGTTATTTTTACATACAGTGGTGCAATATAAGAAGCTAGAGACAAGCAAATTGAAATATTTATATGTTTATATACTCATATATAATATACATATAGTACATGCCACCGCTTATGCGCCTCTAAGCTAATTTTGTTTTAGAATATAAATTTAGCAAAGCACTTTCTTGAGAATTTTGTCATGGCAATGACGTAAATCTTTGACACAATCGTGTGACATTATAATTGAAGGTGAAATGTTTGATATACTGCGGAAAGGCCAAAAAGCCGAATCAATACAAAAACAAAATAAATCACAAAATGCAATTTTCAAATCGCTAGAAGAGGACAGCAATACACAGTAGAAAGAAAATGGCAGTAAAAGTGGCAAATAATCGTCTAAGTAGATTTATACCTGTGTTGGTTATTTGCATTAGTAGCGGCAAGCTAACGAGCCGCAGTGAGGCGAGTGCAAACTTTTTTCATTTAGTTCAATTGGCAATTGACCAATGCAATTTAAGACGTCATTAACGAGTTGCCAATAATTTATATATAAGCAGTTTACTGTGTCTCATATATAATTTGGGGCCATAAACAGTGTGTGAATTTTGGCTGTGACAGAAAGCTAATAAAAATATTTTGCTTAAAAGAAATAAAATTTAAAAAATTATTTTTCGATTTTCTTAGTGTTTAAAGTAGATTTTTATGGTTGTACGAAGTGCATCGTTATTTATATTTAACGCTATTAATATTTAATACCAATAAAATATAGACCGACAAGGATTGCACCGGAACCTTAGGTCTATTGTGGCCACCAACTAATAAAATACGCTGAATAACGAGCACTTTCTGGGTTGTTAGTCATCAAATTCTTAAAAAAAAACCTTAAAAGACAGTTGTTATAGTAAAAAATTTTACATAAATATAAAAGATATAGAGCACAGTTCCACTGACTGAAAACAAAGTTTTGAGAACTCAAGCGTAAAAAAGTCGTCCTAAGTTGATTTTCGTTTATAGTTAACGTCATATTTTTAGCATCACTATTACCTTTATAACGTGTTCGATTGATGCAAACTAGGATATTTTTATAAATTTTTTCTCACCTTAAATATTCTACTTGCCTAAATTGAATTTATATTTATACAAATGTTGCTTTTTTTTTGTTTTGAAAAATATTTGCTCTGAGCTGAGTCATACAGTTCATAATTAGTCACGAATTCCAATGAGATTTGGAACGTGTAGATTTAAGGTCAAGTAAATAGTGGAGCGTTGACAGCAAAGAGAGTAAAAGAGCGATAACAGCAAGGCAATAAGAACGAGTAAGCAAGTTACGATCGGTTTCAGCCGAACCTAAGATAGTCTAAACAAGTTGTAGAAATGAAGGTCAAGAAAAATTTAGAGATGTATGTGAGATAATGAATAATGTGGGCTGTGATAGGGATCGCTATCAGCCATATTTGGTACAAACGAAATCTCTTGCCTACTCACGAAATATAATTATACTACCATCTATAAGCATGTACAGTAGAGGGAGCCAAAAAACGAAAAAATCCCGTATGTGGGATATGTTCTACGTATCATTCTGAGCAACTTTTCCTTCACCATTAAAATCGCTGGATCCGACTCAGAGTCTGTTAGACAAAGTTATTCAGAATGATCCCTAGAACATTTCCCGCATACGCGATTTCATGAAAAAAATACCAGCTCTAATGTGCAGTCATCTAGAAGGATGACAATCTTTATATTGATTTTCAAAAATATAAAATTTCGAACATTTTTCGGCCTGAGAAAAACTTAAAATAATGGTTTATTGAAAGTTCTTATTAGAATTTTTTGTTGTAAAATATGTCAATCCGGGAAAGAAAGTCGGCCAGCTTCGGGTTGTAACGCTCACTATTGATGGGAAAGGCATTACATGCCTCATTTCGAAATAAATGAGGTCCTAAGACTACGCTATTCCACGATCTTTACCACAGGGCCAATCTTTGGGAATGCAATGGCGTTTCCCCGCTAATACCAGCTAGCTCTAACATTGAGTTATTTTGTGATCATACTGGTTTGAGTGCCTTGCCACAGCGATATTGCAGGAAACTGTAAGGCTGATGCTTAGGACAGGTCCTTCCGTCTCAATTGCTGAGGAATGTAAAAGAATAAGAGCTCCGTTGGCATCATTTAGTTCACTACAGGTCTGTTGATCTTCAGAGCCAAATCAGCAACGGTTGGTCAACTAGCAGCAGTTGGGCAGTTGCAAGATTCTTATGACCCAGCATGAAACGTAAAAGACCTATCGGGTCTCATACAGAATGATTGTACTATATCTTACCAGATGCCAACTGCATTAGCTGTTTGGAACAAGAACAGATAGCATAACGTCAACACTTCCTCCTTGAATGTCCTGCTTTTGCCAGATTAAAGTAAAAACACCTCGGATCGTATATTTTTAAGCATCCAGGTAAAGTAGCTGAAATAGAAATAAAATACCTAAACAGGTTTGGGATAGGTTTCCGCTTATCTTATGGTGAACATAATCGGCCTACTGTGCGTATTATTCGCAAATCCTCTCCCATCTTGACACCCAACATTCATTATTGGATAGAATTCGACCGAATAGAAAAGTCCAGCATGCAGGGAAGAAAATATAGTAGCCGTAGCTGAGAGTTTACACGAAGACCGTGGAGAGTCGATACGGCACCGTCCGCAGCAACTCGGACTGACATATGGAAGTACTTGACGCAATTTAACGTCGAGATCTTAAATTGAAAGCGTACTAAATACAGCTTGTGCTAGAACTGAAGCCCCTCAACCTTTCAACCCTTCGCTCTATGGGTTCTTGAAAGATTCCAAGAAGATCCGACGATTTCGAGTCAAATTTCGTTCCGCGATGAGGTCCATTTCTGGTTCAATGGGTATATAAACAAGCAAAGTTTCCATATTTGGGATGAAGAGCAATCTGACGAGATTTAAGAGCTGTCATTTCATTCAGAAAAAACAATGGTTTGATATAATTTGTGGACCGATAGAATCATCAGTATATTTCTACAAAAATAATGCCGATAAGAACGTAACCGCCAATGGCGACCGTTATCGCGCCATGAAAACCGACTATTTGTTGCCTGAAAATGAAGCTTATGATCTTGGCGAAATTTGGTTTCAACAAGACGGCGTCACTTCACACACATTACATCAACCAAGGGCTTTATTAAGAGAATACTTCGATGAACATATAATTTCACGTTTTGAGCCGGTCGTTTGGCCACCAAGCTCGTGTGATATCACACAGTTAGACTTTTACCTGTGGGGATATGTAAAGTTTAAAGTCTATGCGGAAAATTCCGCTTCGATTCAGGTCTGGGAGCAAACATCACGCGTGTCAATCGCCAGTTACCAGTCGAAATGCTCGTACCAATTATTGAAAATTGTACTCAACGAATGGAGCATCTGAGGCGTAGACGCGGCCGATATCTGAAAGAGATAATCTTACAAAAAAATAATGCAAAAGAATGATTTTTCGAATTTGAAGTTTCTGTGTTTTTCCTTTGAAAAAGTAGGGAACCTCGAAATGGATCACCCTCTATATACAAAAAATCGAGTTTTTGAAATTTACAAGAGGTTGGTAATTTTAGCAAAAAAACTACTAAATTTATTAAATTTATTTTTTTTTTTTTTAATTTTTCATAAATTAAAAATCACATGATATAAAATACTTTAAATAAAATAGTTTCACACAAACAAAAAAAAAAAATAAATAAATAAAAATAGCCACATGCATATGTTAATTATAGTTTGGCGAGAAGGCCAGACGGCCTAGGATAATAAATACCAAAATAATATTTGCACATGACAACTTTTCCCCGACGCTTAAACAATTATTGCTAAATTCTGCTTTCACGAGCTCGCTATACAACATAATAATGAGCAAATAGTTAAAATGCATTGGAAACAATTAAACAATGCGAAATAAATAAGCAATAATAAAACAATGACGCACAGACTGCAACAGACACAATGTATTTTTATTGTTGTAATATAATGTACATATGTATGTATGTACATGTACCATATATGTATGAATGCAGTAGGAAACGGCAAAGAAATATAAAAATAAATAAATGTTGCGACTTGCTTGCAGCCGAAAAACACAAGATACTGTACATATATACATACTATATATATGTATAAATATGTATATATATGTATGTATTTGTAATGGTTTACAGCAATGCTGCAAGTGAAACAATATGCAGCAGTTTGGTCCATTGGGGAAAGCGCCAAAAAAGTGCCTCATACATACATTTTTTTTGCTACAACAACAACAAGATACTATAAAAACAACAACAACAACCCCATTTAACCATGACGCTGCCGTTGATATCCCTACCACATGCAACACAGCATGTGGCAACATGGGAATCAACGCCCGCCTGCGAGGCTGAGAATTTTGCCAGCGATCCAAAACTGTTTTTTGTTTTTGGGTGGGAACAATTGCACAGCGCCCGAATGAGCGATCAAGCAACGCCCGTCCAAAGCACAGACAAAAACCAAAGGGTGAAATTCAAGTGGCACAAAAGCAACAACAAAAGACAATTTCAAGAAAACAAGTGTAAGGCAATGAAACTGATAATGTTGACAATAACAACAACAGCCGAAGCGATGACAACAACAGACTATTTTAGTGCTGTTATTTAGATTGTGCACGATTTACACGATACGCTGCCAATATTGACAGTACATGGGCAAATAAGTCGTCTAGCGATAGGGCGCGAGCACGATCGATGTGAGACTTTGCTAATTAAGCGCTTATGACTTGGAAATTCTTGAGATTTGTTATTTGTTTACAGTCAATGCTAAATATAATAGATGAGTAAAGGTGTAATGTTGTGATAACAAATAAGTTGGTGCTATAGATAAGTTTTACAAACGATGACGAATACACATTTGGCTGTTGTTCAATAAAGGAAAGCGTGAGATAGTAAAAAAATAAAAAATATAATACCATTCAGAGGTATAAAAAGAACTTTATCTTGATTTTGAACGTTCAGTTTGTATGGCAGCTATATGCTATAGCGGTCCGATCTCAACAATTTCTAGGGAGATTGTAGCGTTGCCTTAGAAAATAATCCATACGAAATTTTGGGAAAATATCTCGGCAAACGACAAAGCTTTCCATATAAGGATATAAATTTTGTCGGTCAGTTTGTATGGCAGCTATATGTTATAGTTGTCCGATCTGAACAATTTCTTGGGAGATTGTAGTGTTGCCTTGGAGAATAACGCTTACCAAATTTTGTGAAGATAGCTTCACAAATAAAAAAGTTTTCCATACATGGATATGAATTTGATCAGTCAGTTTGTATGGCAGCTATATGCTATAGCGGTCCGATCTGAACAATTTCTTCCTAGATAATAGCACTATCTTGGGCAGTAATATATGTCAAATTTTGTCAAGATAGCTTCCCAAATAAAAAAGGTTTCCATACAAGAGCTTGATTTTTATTGGTCAATTTATATGGCAGCTATAGGATATATTGGTCCGATAGCGACGAATTTGGCAAATGAACAATTTTTTGGGTAGAAAGGGATATGAGCAAAATTTGAAATCGATATCTCAATTACGCTAGTCCCTCCTCGCATATATACATTACATGGCAAAATTGACTCAGCTCCTCAGATACTACATAGTTTCCGCTTTCTTCAGATTATTACAAACTTTGACACTTCGAAAAAAACTTTATATACCCCCTTGAGGGTATAAAAAGCGCATGGCATTAAAAAATAAAAATCTGGCAAACACATTAAAAAAGTTAATTTTCGAAAATAATTAAAAATCTTATTACCGACACGCTGTAATTTAAAGGCGACGATAATTTCGGAAATTGCTTGCAAGGCGACCCACGATTTATTTATGTACATTGTAAACACTTTATTAGTTTGCGCCGGCACACACATGTGGAAATTGCCAACGCAGTGCTAGTAAATTACTTGGAAAAATACGATTTTCGCCAAAATGTGACGTCAACGACTGTCGAATGAAATTCGCTTTTGAAAGTCACAAAACTAGGAATGCCAGACAGTGTAGCATACATACATAAATAAATACTATGAGGGAAATAACTAAAGATTTAGTAAATAAAAACATTGGGGCACATAAATTACAAATAAATTTTATACACGCTCTTATTCACTAGAATGAGAGCAGAAATAACAACAAAAACAAAATAAACATTTTAGAATTTTTAAACAACGCGTTGGTGGCAACACAATTAAATGTTAGCGCAATGCCAGTGTGGTCGGCTCAATGTCGCCAAATAATTTTACAATCGCTTATTCTACAAAAACAATTGAGGTATGTTTTTTGCAGCTGTGTAGCGAAATTAAGTTATTAAAAAATGAATCATTTGTTGGTAAAACGTTGAACTAGCTAAGAAATTTATATCATATTTTTGGTAGTGTTTGAAAAGCTGCAAAAAAGTCTTTAAATGATAAGTGGGAACAGTTTTCACACAGTGGGAACAGATTAACAATTTATTTTTTTGAGTTTCATACGTTCGTGCGTTTCTAAAGGGAATACAGTTTTTAAAATTAGTTTGCCTACTAAGCTTTGCAATATTAAAACAGTTGTATTTTATTTATGATAGTTATTTAATTTCTTACAGTTTTTCAAAAAAATTTAAATGAGCAGTGGGAACAGTTTTTAAACTTTGGGAAAAGATACTTAATATTTTTCAAATCAAATATACGTTCAGATTGCGATAAAGTTTTACAACATAAAGTGAGAACAGTTTTTTTTTCAAAATTTTTAATAGCCTTTAAATTTAGTTTGCATGCTTTAATTAAGGTCAACAGTAAAACAGTCAATTTTCTGAGAAATATTTCAGACACACGTTTTGCAAAAAACGTAAAACAGTCAATTTTCTGAGAAATATTTCAGACACGCCTTTTGCAAAAAACGTAAAACATTCAATTTTCTAAGAAATAATTCAGACACACGTTTTGCAAAAAAATAAAGAAAACGATATTCTCTTCTATTTTTTTCCAATTTTAAATTTTTGAAATGAGTGTCTCTGTTTAAACTCTATGTTAAAACAGTCAAATTCAAATCAAAGAAATTTATTTCCTATTTATGATAATGTTTTACTTCCTTATAGCTTTAAAAAAAAAAGTGGGAACAGTTTTCAAACATTAGGAAAATATTTAGAATCTGTTTTTTTGTGCTTTAAATGTATGAAATATATTATTACACAAAGTGAGAACAGTTTTTTTAATTGGGTACAGTTTTTAAATACCATTTTCAAGCTTTAATTGCGTTATTTGTAATATTCTAGACACATGAAATTATAAAAATTTATAAATCATACATACATATGTATGTATAAAACCTCGAATCTTACGCATATTTACTTATTTTAGGGACAATATAACGGCATAATTTTTATTTTTGATAGCTTTTTTTTGATTCACAGCCAAATAATCGTTTGAATACTATGTTTGCATATGATTTTATAACGTGAATCAAACTGTCTTTTACTCAAAACAAGTGGGAACAGTTTATTTATGCACCCAACAGCTTCAAATTAAATGTAAACAGCATTTGAATAATTATGATATCATTGAATTATGAATTTTTATTGAAAAATATGTGTAAGGACATTTGTTTACGTTATTCAATAAATCCAAAATTTCCTCTAATTAGCAATTTAAATTCTGTAAGCGCGTTTGGAAACCCAAAAGGGCAACTAGCGACTACTTAATTTGCATACCAAACACCGGTTTCCGCTCACTCATTTATAGAATATTACAACTTCAAGCATTCACCGGCGCTCTAGCGTATATAGCGCTCAGTCTCTCTTTTCCTCGATTAATTGTCATAATGAAATATATTTAACGGTAAGCAGCTACCTTTCGAGACAGTTGAAGCATATTTTAGATAGATACTTGAAACTATTTTTTGAATTTTATTTTTATATTATTTGCTTGATTTCATACATTATTGCACGTCATTGAGAGTTTCTATATAATTGTGCCAGTGGTTTTCAACATTACTAGCTTTTGCACCTCAATTAATGAGAGCAATGAAGCGTGTCTTTTTATCTCTCTTTTTTCACATTTATATATTTTTTCTTTCTTATTTTTTTATGTATGTTTTCTTTTTTATTTATTTTTTATGGTCACAAAGTGGCATTAGCTTACGAGTATACTTGACAACTCTAGACTTGAATGTCTCCAAATAATTAGGTATTAATGACAGCTTCTTTAGCAGAGATATATTAAATGTAGATACCGATTTACTTCATTGCCATACTTTAATTAAAATAACAACCACAAATTACCTAAATTTTAAAAATTTGCGTACCTAAATTAAAGAAGTATAAGTATTAGGAATATTTTCCATTCAATTGGCAAAAGCATTTGTGATTCGGTAGTGTTCCACAAGTTCAACGAACTCGATTTCATTCAATAAACTCAACGAATACAAATAATAGTTGGCCGAAATTGCGGCTTAAATGACGCTAATAGTTTGCTACAATCACCGAAGTAGTTTTTCAAAAAAAGTAGTTAGAAAAAGTAGAAGAGAGAGCTAAAAAAGATGGAAAGGCAATGAACGACGGCAACAAGCTACTTTTTTGTTGCTAAGTGAATGAAGGACAGCTTTTTCTACCGAAAATTTCAATATATGTTTGTAAATATTTTCGAACCGAATATTTCAATAAATAACAAATACTTTTTTCAAAACAATTACTACATAACTGCAGTCAACTAGAGCGACGTGACGTAATCAAGTCAAAAAAACTATTACTAAACATTACAAGACCGGTTTAAGCCGGTTGCACTGTAAGAAAAACAGCGACGAAAATGTGAGTAAGAAATGTATAAATAAAAGGCAGTAAATCGGGTAAAGCATAACAAACAAAAGCAGTTATTTATGTAGGTAAGCAGCTATAAGTCGACTGACGTGACGTTTGCACGACGCCATGCAGTCAGTGATCGTGCGCTGCTGCTCTACGTCAGCCACAGCACAAAGACACTTGTTCGGCACATTTTAACGCCCGTTCGTAAGCGAAATTTGCTTAACAAAAGCATATTTGTTTATTTTCTTTTCATTTTCTTATTATCAATTTCCATAAACTGCTGCTTCGTTGTTCGAATGGCATTATGTGCTCAGCTGCAGCGCAGCCTTTGTGGCATCTGTAGCTCATCACTGCTGTGTCTTATTTCACTTAAAGTTTTACGCTTGAGATACCTGCTTCTGAGAATTTGCAAAAGTCACACACGCGAAACACCGCAAATTAAAGTGGCAATTTTAAAGCCAACTTTTCGCGAATTATGAATCACCGGACAGGTAGCTTTGGCGGCCACCGATCACCTGCCGCGCATACACCATGTAATTTAGTAAGATTTCGGTTTAATTTTTGCAACACACCGCTTCATTACACTGCGCCCAGCGGCCATTTCGGAAGCTTCTACATATTTTCACGATTTAATCAACGAATTTATTTATTGCTTTTGAACACTATGCGCCAATAAAACTCAATTGAGTACTCAATTTGGCGCTAACAAAATGAAATTTGCATTAATTAAGCGACTGTCACTCGCTTGCTATTTCGGCATTTACTTTTCACCGCTTTCCGTGGCATATTTTTTATGGACTTTCAGTTGACTACTCGCATTTCAAGCTCACTTCAAGACACTTTATTTTGAGAAAATGTAAACAAAACACATGTGTATATATTATTTACCAGAAAACACTTTAAATTTAGCACAGCAAATGTGCTTAAGACACTTTGCCACGCGTGCTTTTTCGTTTCACTAGTGAGACGGCGTCGCGCCTCTTTATTAGTCACGGCAACGTCAAGTAACACTCCACACGTTCACGGCACGCAGCTAACTAACTCACGCTAGCCAGTCGCCAGTCACTCGCTCGCGTTGTGGCGCTAAACCGGCTATTTGGGGATCGAAAGCGCTTAAAAAGAAAATTTTTGTATTGTATTTTTAGCTGGTTAACCGTAAGCAATCTCTTCGAAAACTCTAGTGGGGCTCGCAAGCTTATACTCTTTCATTGCTTTCAGTGTTTACACGTGGCTAGTGCACTAATGGCAGTTAGACTTTAGCACTCACTAGTTTAGCTAGTTTTTTGCTCACAGTGCATACTTAATTTCTTTGAGTATTGAGAGAGAAATAGAGAGTAAGAGATAAAGTGTGCAAGAGAGTTAGCTAGTGTTATTTGCTTTTTTTATAGCATGCGATAATTTTGTTAAGTGTTGGTTAATGTCTTTGCTAAGTTTGGACAAACACCAAGTGTTATGCTATTTTTTGAGGTTATTGAATCAAGAATTAAATATATGTTTTATTAAGCCGGGAAACAGATTTTAATTAGGCAGTATTAATAATAAAGAAACTTGGAAATAGGTAGGAATATTTTTTTTTTTTTTTTTCAATTTATGCAAAGTTTGACGCCAAGCGATTGATTGGAGATAATTCTTAGATAGTACTGCGATTTTGATAAAAAAAGACAAAAATTAGATTGATTCACGGGCAATTTGGGTTTATCCGATTCAGTTCCTAAAAGCACTGTTTTAACTGTCTGTTTGGAAACATTTGAGTAAGGCTGGATACAAAAAAAAAAGTTCGAAATGCTGGACACAAGAAGAAAAAATCGCATGTACCGGGTATCCAAGCCCGAAAGTATGGGTACCACATGACTTAACACAACAAAACCTCATGGCCCGCGTTACCAAGTTCGAAAGTATGGTCGCCACAAAAGTTAACACAATAAAACCTCACGCACCAAGTTTTCATACACGAATTACCGCTGAATCACAATAAAATATCTCCATTTCTGACAAGTGAAAACGGCTGGGATTGACAGTCAGGAAGATTTTGTTGTGTATTTGACGGAATTGGCAGGGGAAATCCTCGATTCTGAGCTGAGCCAGCACAACTAAACTCTGAGTTCGGACTTGTACTGTTAACAGCTAAACCGTCTGAAGGAAGCAATCGCCCAGAATCGGCCTGCTTATGCAATAGAAGAGGTATTGTGTTGTTTCAGTACAACGCCAGACCACACATATCGGTAGAGCCTCGCTGAAGTCCCAGGAGCTTGGTTGTGAGGTCCTTAGACACACATCTTATAGTTCGGACCGGGTACCAAGTCAAATATTTATATTATATCCTGTTAAGTTTGACACGAAGTTTGTAAAACTCGGAGACTCTATAAAGTATGTAAGTATATAATTGATCAACTTGGCGAGCTGATTCGATTTAGCGGACTTTGCTGTCTGTCTGCCCGTCTATCTGTCGGTATATACGCGATCAAGTCTCTCAGTTTTTGAGATATCGATTTGAAACATTGCACACTTCATTTCCTCGCCAAGAAGCTGCTCATTTGTCGGAATCGCCGATATCGGACCACTATAGTATATAGCTGCCATATAAAATGTACGTTCCGAATAAAGTGCTTTTTCATTTGACTAGTTAGCTTCACGAACTTTGGCACAAGTTATTCTATAAGGCCAAGGTATAAGTTCACAAGGAATTGTTCAGATTGGAGCACTACAGCACATAGCTGCCATACAAACTGCCTGATACAAGTAAATAAACTTTTTATAAGGAATGTTTTATATTTGTGAAGGGTATATACAAGTTAAACTTTTCTTGTTTTTTAATAATATAAGCATATAAAGTCAAATATACCCACCACACCATTCAGAAGCTGCATTTTTATGGCTCTTACCTGCAAAAAGAAGAAGAAGAAGAAAATAGAGCATTATTAATTAGACAGAAAACTCTAGAATTATATAAAACACAATAAAATCATTATTTCTGCTTAAATTTAATGCTGTAAAATTTTAAATTCCAAGAACCTGGAATTTATTTAGTTTGACTGACTCAACAGCAATTCGTCGATAATGTGCTACAGCAAGCCAATTACAAAGAAAATTGTCTCACTAAGAGATTAAGTTAAGCTTTTTTGAACACCATATCAGCAAATGGTTGAACGTGACTACAAAAGTATCGCCGATTACAAATCGCCATTCAATCATAAAGTGCCGAGTATAAAAGGCTCAGTTTAATTTTCACAGCGTTGAATCACAACGCCTTTTTAATTAAGCAATTTGCATTAAAGATAATTTGTTCTCGCACTACGTACATAGGCACATACAGTAAAACCCGCTTAAGTGACTCACGAAAAATCCCAACCAAAATTGGTGTACTTAGGAGGGTTGGGTACTTAAAAGGGCCCGCTTACTTAGAGGGGTCCGCCTATCTCCTGCTATGTGGACTGCGTACTTAAAACGGTCCGCTTAAGACCTACTATGTGGATTGTGTATTTAAAAGGCCCCGCTAAGTGCTTCTGCGTATATTGTGTACTTAGGGGCCCGCTCGAGTCTTTCTATGTGGATTGTTAGAGTTTTAGAGGGGCCCACTCAAGTCCTTCTATGTGGATTGGATACTTAAATGGGCCTGCTTAAGTCCTGCTATGTGGATTGTGTACTTAAAAGAGCCCACTTAAGTCCTGCTATGTGGATTGTGTACTTAAAAGGGTCCGCTTAAGTCTTGCTATGTGGATTGTGTACTTAGCGGGACTCGCTTAAGTCCTGCTATGTGGATTGTGTACTTAAAAGGGCCCACTTAAGTCCTGCTATACGAGTTCTAAACACAAAAATCTTGGTTATTCAAGCGGGTTCGGTACTTTAGCGTGTGCCGCACTTAAGCGGGTTTTACTGTATGTGCCGTATGTTGTCAATAAAACGGCGTTGTAATACATCATTGTTGCCCATCATGACTGCATTGCGTTAAATTGACACATGATAACCCGAAAAATTGCCGCGCTTAATGAGATAAGTGCATATGAGAAGAGCCAGCAGCGCTTATACCACTGAGCATATGTATAAACTGTACACACCGCCGCTGATCGAGGGCGCATTACTAATAATTAAAAATAACTGGCGACAGCAAATATTGAAACATGTAACCAGAGACTTCGGCGCTATAAGTCGTTAAATAATTAAAAAATAAATTAAAAACGCCGTAAATGGCTTGTCGGGGAGCGTTAGGCTAGTGCTTGCAGCGAGATTATAGGGAAATCACAACGGCGTAAATGGCATTACCAACAAAGCCAACAGAACCAACAAAGGGTAAACAAGCTGGTGAGCTCCAGTGCGCCAATAATGATAGGTTATGTCAAGTATGTGCATAGTTTTGTATTGTAAGGAAGCACATATATTGAGTGTAAGTATGTATGTAAATATATGTATAAGTGTTAAAACAAATATGAGTAAATGGCAAGCAGGAAAGCGTGCTCAACGAGGTGGTATAAAAAGCTTTCGCAGCCATCAACAATTTAAGCCGTCACTGATCCCCACTGTGTGTAGATAGATATGCCGCAATGTTGCGCTTTTTGTCGACACACAGCCAGGCGTAAAAAAATTTGTTTTTTTTTTCGCTTTTATCAAAAAGTTTATTTGTCCGGCGCAAAGTACGCGACATCGCTTTAATTCAACGCTCGGTCCAAGCAAACAATCGAAAGCATTCACGAAACGCACAGCGCAGCAATGTAAACCAGCGCGCTGCCATGGCAACTGACACAAGGCTGGGTGCATAGTGGAGTAAAAAAATTTAAGTAAATGGAACTAGAAGAAACATTAACATCGGTTGTAACGAAGCCATAATACCCTGTATAAGTAAATAAGTTTCCACATAAGATCTTGAGTTTTGATTGGACAGTTTGTATGGCAGCTATATGCTATAGTGATCCGATTCGAACCACTTCTTCGGATATTATATTATTGGTTTAGACAATAACTTTTATCAAATTTCGTGAATATATCTTGTCAAATGACAAAGCTTTCCATACAATGTTATCAATTTGATCGTTCAGTTTGTATGGCGGCTATATGCTATAGTGATCCGATTCGAACCATTTCTTCGGAGATTGTATTACTGGCTTAGGCAATAATCATTGCCAAATTTAATGACGATAGCTCGTCAAACGACAAAGCTTTCCATACAATGATATGAATTTGATCGATCAGTTTGTATGGCGGCTATATGCTATAGTGGTCCGATCTGAACATTTTATGGAGACATTATAGCGTTGCCTTGGATAATAATTTTTGTCAACGTTCGTGAAGATATCTCGTCAAACGACAAAGATTTCCACACAAAGACTAGAGTTTGATCGGCTAATTTGTATGGGGGCTATGTGCTATAGTAGCCCGATCTGAACAATTTCTTCGGAGATTTTATTATTGGCTTAGGCAATAATCCTTGCCAAATTTCATGACGATAGCTCGTCAAATAAAATAGCTTTCCATACAATAGTTTAATTATTATCGGTCAGTCTGTATGGCAGCTATGTGTTACAGTGGTCCGATCTAAACAATTTGTTGGGAGATTATAGCATTGACTTGAACATTAATTTTTACCAAATTTCTTGAAGATATCTCGTCAAATAAAATAGCTTTCCATACAAAGATATGAATTTGATCGTTCAGTTTGTGTGGCGGCTATATGCTATAGAGGTCCGATCTGAACAATTTATGGAGACATTATAGCGTTGCCTTGGATAATAATTTTTGTCAGCGTTCGTGAAGATATCTCGTCAAAAGGCAAAGGTTTCCATATAAAGACTAGAGTTTGATCGGCTAATTTGTATGGGGGCAATATGCTATAGTGGCCTGATCTGAAAAATTTCTTCGGAGACTTTATTATTGGCTTAGGCAATAATCCTTGCCAAATTTCATGACGATAGCTCGTCAAATAAAATAGCTTTCCATACAATAGTTTAATTATTATCGGTCAGTCTGTATGGCAGCTATGTGTTACAGTGGTCCGATCTGAACAATTTGTTGGGAGATTATAGCATTGACTTGAACATTAATTTTTACCAAATTTCGTGAAGATATCTCGTCAAATAAAATAGCTTTCCATACAAAGATATGAATTTGATTGGTCAATTTGTATGACTGATATATACTATAGTAGTCGTAAATTGGTGGTTTCGACAAATGAGCAAATTTTTGAGAAGAAAAGAACGTGTGCGAAATTTCAGATCAATATCTCTAAAACCATGGGACTAATTTGCGTCTAAGCCAACAGACGGTCATGGCTTAATTGGTTATATATTCATCGAAAACAAATCAACAATCACTGACAGGTATAATAAACAATATATAACTATTTTATAACTCATTTTTTGTTTTAATATGAGTGTATGATAACCAATATATAAGCATTCTATAACCAAAACTCAAATTTTGTTTTAATATGAGTGGTTTTATTATATCGCTTTTCCTTTGCCTATAAACTTATGAAAAGTTGTCGCAATTTTTTGTCTATCCGCTCCACTATGCGCTCAACCTTAGCTGCCAGCGTATTCCCAGTATGTCACTCGTTTGTTTTATTTGCTTCAATTGCGTCAACAAAGCGACCTTCCACAATCCCACCATTTACCCACTTAGATATGTATTTGGACCCACACATGCGATTTAATTGAATTTGTTTTGTTCATTTGTTGTTTTTGGTGCTTTTGTGTTGTCCACTCTTTGGCATATTTTTCAATTTTGTTCTTTATTTATTATTTGTAACAATCTGCGCGCTCAGCACCTTTAAAGAGCGGCACTCAAATAATTGTATAGCACAACGGCATGCCGCAGAGAGATTCATTTTATTTATTTATGCAGAGTGAGGTACTACTTGCTAAGTGACTGAGTGAGCACTCTAACTTGTAGAACTAAATTATGCTTTTACAACTTTTCTCTCTTCTGAATGGACATTCTCTGTTAATAATTTACTTTTTCAAATGACTGTGAGCTGTATCATGCATGAGATTTTAAATGTTTATAAAGGATATACAAATATCGCATGCGATAAAAAGTATTCTGCAGTCTTTTCGAGAACGTGTGAGTAGAAATCTTGCAGATTTTCTTTCGGCTCCCTTGCACATGATCTTGGCTCTCCTGCATGACCGTAAAGCCTTCCATCTCTCGCTGATCCGACTGCCAGCGCTTTCGGAAATTTCGTTGTGTATCATTTTTAACGGTTTGTGTCTTTCTTGAACTGGTATTGAACGAGATCAGGTCGAGCTGATGGCCACTTTAGCAATATCATCCCCTATTTCATTTCCCGAAACGCCCGGAACCCAGTATAAATTCAGCAGCTTTCCAGCAACCTAAGGACATTCTCTGATGTAATGCGATGTGAGATTATAGCCTTGATAATCGCTTAGCTATTGACGTATATATTGATATACTTCATGTCGTTTCCTGCGTTGTTAGCTATCTCAGCAGCTTTCCTAACCGCAAAAGACTTCTGCCTGCAAGATACTACTGTATTCCGGCAGCTTGAAGGGTCGCCTGAGATCTAACTCCGCGCAATAGATCCCGGCGCCCACTCCATCAGCGGTTTTTAAACGGCCGTTTATATGTTAAGAGCTCCACTGGTGGAATTCATCTCCCTGCGCCATCCACCCTTTTTAACGTGAATTGAAACTCTCTCTTCCAGAAAACGCTTGAGAGTATGTGGTCTATTTTATCCACCGATACACTACCTATCAATCTAGCCAAACGTCATCTAGCGCCACCACTAACCTGGCAGCTGATTTCTTTACCGAGCTTTGTAGCAGGTCGAGTTACCTTTCAAGTGCAGCCATTGGAGTGGTTCTTACAGCTTTTGTATTGGCCCCAAAGATTCCCTGTAGAATATTTTGCTGGCAACGGTCCACCAATTCAGGGATCCAAGTTGAAATTTTGGAACACTTCGGGTTATGTGGGACCGACTATTACGTAAAGGGCTGTGAAATCAGTTTCTAGCTTCCCTTAGCCCTTATATGTATATTCAATACAATGATTTTCGACCGAATTTTCCGACGAGTAATTGTGAGGAGATCATGGAGATAAGTAACCATTGGTGACTGTGGTCTACAAAATCTCCTAAAGGCCATACAATGAATGGTTGCAAAGCGAATATCTCGGTTAATAATATAACTTAACATAGAAATTCACGCAAGTGAGGAATGTTTTCTGACCGCTATTCACTTGGAAGTGACCAGAAATGATTTTTTTACATAAATATGGCTCAAGCAGCTCACGACTGCCGTTCCTAGATCAAGTATCTTCTGGGTGGCCAAAGATCCGTTTTAAGGCGAGCTAAATGGAGAAAGCGAACCATCTCTTCCCAGGATTGTGCACAGGGTTTGAGACCCGGCACTTAAAAAAGCACTCTCAAGGGAAACAACAGCCTTAGATGAGAAACCCTCCTTTTGATGACGACCACTGCAAATTTATTTAGGATTACGATTAAAGAGGGTGCACCTGCAATTTCCGGTCCCTTCATTGGGATGGTGCCGCTGCCCATCTGGTTGATGTCTTTGTAATAGTAAAGGCTGGCATCACCGTCATCCAAGAAGTACGATAAACGGGACAAGGACTCGTCTCAGTAGGTTATTTACTTCAGTGGCCATATAAAGGAGCGCAAATTATGTGTGGGATTCGTGATGAGACAGAGACTGTGTCACCAAGTCCTGGCATTTACCCCGCTGAATGAACGTCTAGCTACAATCCGCATCAAAGCGCAGTTCTTCAGCATATCGCTGGTTCGCATCCACTCCCCGACGGAAGAGAAGGACAATGTGACCAAAGATATCTTCTGTGAGTGCTTGGAGTGCGCCAATGAGAGCTGCGTCGCCACGATGTCGAAATCATGCTTGGCGACTTTAACAACAGGGTTTGAGACAATTTTAAACAGAAAAATACCCTCACTGGCAGACCACTTTTTCAAAGGTTCCTCTGGAGATCGACTACGGATTCAAGGGAATCGAAAATTCTTAAAAATTCATCATCGATAATTTTAAAAAAAGGGA
>CM050325.1:98448835-98479556 GCA_027475135.1 Bactrocera correcta
TGGAAGCGCGTTTCGAAAGCAGTCGAACACAGCAAGTATTGTAAGTGGCTTGTGGACTCTTACTTCCTGGCTGCCATTATGAATTCTTTCAACTGGACTTGGCAACTCAAGCTAATGTGCACGCGGCAGTCAAAAATGTAATCTTAAATTTCCTTTCTTGCGCAGAAAGAAATGGAAAGCAGCAGAAAAAGATCACCGAAAGCGGCACGAAAGAAAATTTGGCCTGCAATCTATAGTACAAGAGTCTTTCTTGCGCGTGTCTCGATTAGACTGCCTTGACTATTGTTGCTGCGCTTGCAACTTCGGCTGCGGCAGTGGCTATTGAAATGTAGCATATTATTAGAGTCGTGCACGATTTCTCGCACAATGGGCACTTTTGGCGTATAATGAAAATAAACCTACATTGCCAGCAATAACAGCAAACACATTGAGCAGCATGTAAAATAACAAAAACACTCATGAAATTGCTGACCGCGCATGCGCAACCAATTCCATTGCTTTGCTTTGTGTGTGTAGCATTTACGCTTTAGTTTCGGTTCATCCGTTTTATGCGATGTTTATCTGTGGTTCTCCGGCTTGCTTGCAATTCTAACTTTCGGTTATTTTCATTGTTGCTGTTATATTTATGATTGTTGTTGTTGTTGTGTTTGTTGCTACCGCTCTAAGTGTTGCCATTTTAGTCGGTAGGCGGCCGCCGTTTTATTATTTCCACTATCATTTTCCATAGAAAATATGATTGTTGTTTAGAAGTTTCATTTTGGCTGCTGTGTTGCTGCAACATTTTCATTGCTGGCAGCAAGGCGATTTGCCGAACAAAAGCAAAAGTTGCAGCTGTAAACAATGCAGTCAACGCCACTATTGAAAAGGAAGTTTATGTTTATTCTCTGCTCTGAGTTATATTTTATTATGGTTATTCGAGATATGTCTTTATAGATTAAGAAACATAATATCATTTTGCAAATGTGCTGCGCATTCGGAGAATTAAGAGGGGCGAAAGAGTATTGGTGCTTTAGGAAGAATATGGTTGGAAACTGGGGTTACTTTATATAATTGATGGCTCAGCTGTTTGTTAATGGGAAGCAAGAGCATAAACAAAATCCTGGTAATTATCTAACCGATAGATAACTGATGGATATCTGAACTGAAACTGTTAAGAAGATCCAACTGCATTAAATACAGTTCGAGTTTTTTAGGAATCCTGCTGAGAGCTGGTTCTCTGACTAGTTGAGGTTAGATTAGGTTAGATGGCTGGTCCTTTAACATGGCGGGAGATCATACTGAGACTGTTATGCGTCTTTCTTTATGAAGCCAAATGAAAAAATGCTGTAGTTGGATATTAGCCATCGGTAAAGTGACCTGAATCTATCACAATTCTGCTTAGGTGCTTTGCTTCTATAACCGCTATATCATAGAGATGTCTTAAAATATGAGATCCGAGAATTTTTTACCGTGATCTGCAGCTAATTCAACTGCCATACGGTAAAATGTGCAATATAATCGCAAGAATTCGTTTTGAACCGTGTCTAGCTAGAACTCCTGCATCCATTTAAAGGTGAATGTGAACTTCAAAATGCGAATGCAGGGCCTAACCGTTCTCATTTCACATTCTGCTAGTTCAAGACCAATATTGCTGCCCAACGATCGGTGTGAATACTAACCAAAAAAGGCTACGCTCTTTGAGGCGTACATCTACTGCTACCTTTATGACAGCCACTTTCACTTGGAAACTCTGTGGCGATCATTAAATCTAAGACTGAGGCTGATGGGTAACTTCCGACAGTGTACTCCTCTACCAACGTTGTCGGCAAGTTTTCAACCTTCCATAAGACCGCTCAATGTCCCTTTCCGCTAGCGGTTTCTTTCTTCTTCGCATGTCCTCCATGAAGGCTCAGCGACCCTATAATCAATGTATTTAGTGTGTAGTCAAAGTGTGACAAGAGAGTGTTCAGTATTGCAGTCATCGCAGTACCTAACTTCTCTGAAATTGATGTGTAAGCGAAAAGCGAATATACCAGAGCCCGTGTGGACTGAGTCAAATTTACAAATTATGAAAAAACGCCAAGTCCATCCTCTTTGGCGAACAAAAAACTCAAGGGATCCGAAAACCTGTCTACAGGAGATATTGACAACTGTTGTGATTCCAAAATCTGTTAAAACTCTATACATCTCTACGGCTTATACGTATATACATACAGACTTCGTGAAAGAAATAAACATTTTCGTATTAAAAAGTCAAGTTGTTCGGTCCAGCCGCTACGGAGAAATTTTGATGAAGGATTCTGAAAACAGCGTTTCAAGAAAAAAATGCCTTTAAATACTTGGGATTCTTACTCATAGCTTTATATCTCTGAAGTTACTTGCCGGATCAACTTCAAATTTTCGGAGAATAGGGTTGAATATATGTACATATGATATAAATGCAAAAAGTAATCATCAGCTCATACTAGGTTAGGTTAGGTAGGTTAGGTTAGTTGGCTCAAAGACCTCAAGTGGACTGCTATATATATTTCTTTGTGAAGCCATAGAAAAGAAGAACTCTGTTCGAACTTATGAATTATAAAGATGCGTAGTAGCCAAAATAAATTTGCACAGACGTTTAATTTTCATTCCCGTCAGTTCGATGCGATGTCCGAAGGTATGGACTCTCAAGTGTATGAATCTTGACCTCCCAAATGCGGGACAGTAAAGAAAGAAGTGTTGAGTTGTTTCCACCTCATCTTCCTCCATACAGCTTCTACAGCTGGTATCTGATAGGATTCCAGGACGCCAATATGACAGTAGCCTGTTAAAAGCCCCACAACTAGGGAGAGGCTAACCATACTGAGGGCAATGAGATCACTAGATCCCTTGCGATTGATCTTGGGCCAAAGACATTTGCGACAAAGTACGTACCGATGGATTCTCAGTGACTTGAGACCTATACAAAAAAGATTTTCAGGGATTTTCTTTTCTGCAATAGAATCAAATATGGCTTTATAGATAGCCGTATAGATATTGTATAAGGTATACTAAATGTCATTCGAAATCAAGAGTGTAAATCTCCTACGCCAATTAGTGTTGAGAGTTGACCTATTAAAAACTTTATGCTACCATTTTATTTCAAGAAAAAATTGAAATTTTGCGCTTAATACCCCTCTTCTCTCGTCAAACTAAATTAACATCCATTAATCGAGCACACGACACTTATGACATACATACATAAATATTTTTTTTTTTTGCTGTTCATTGCAACAATATTTAATTTATGCATTTAATGCCACAAAAGTCATTTGGAAAAACAGAAAAAGAGAATTGAGAAATATTGTCACATTCTTGTGAGGAGTAAAAATGAAAAGTGGCACAAATGAGACAGTGCACACACACATACACACACAAAATATTTACAATAAGAAATAAAATCAACCGAATAATACATACAATAACAACAAAATGAGAATATATTAATGACAAAAGCCAGTTTGAGCAGCGCATTGCGCGTGGCATGCACTTGTGGCATGCAACAAATTTGTTACTTTGTAGCAAGCTATACATTGGCGAATAAATAGGTAAAGGCAAACGAGATTTCTCGAATGAATAAGTGCGTCTGAGCACATACAAACACACAAACACTAGTGTATATATATGTATATGCATGTGTGCAAGCGAGTGGCGAGTGAATAAATATTTGGTTTGCCGAATGACTAGGCCAAATAGAGAATTTACTTAAAAATTCGTCACTTAAGAGTTTTAATGATGGGGAAACCGCTAATTGATGGCGTTGTGTTACTTTCAAATTGACTAATAATTATTGACTTCTTGCTACAACTAAGTTTACCTCGGAACAGTTTGTAAATAGTAATGCTCGAAGTGAAGTTATGGAGCTTGAGGGCCTCTGATTGATGACTAGATCGGAGAAATATCTGTATTGCAATTTGCTTTCAGAGAACTGATGAAGCATTGTCATGCTCCTGATGACCCCAAGCAGATAATGCATGGATACACATAGCATCTACTATGTCATTTGAAACTCTCTTTTTCTTCCATGCTCCAGGTGCAGTTGCTTCCTTTTCTTTGGGAACACTAAGATTCATATGAGTGAAAAATAGTACCACAGCACTCAATAATCTCTTTCCCACAATTTGCGCCAATTACCGTGGGATGAGCCTCCTCAACGTCGCCTATAAGGTTCTATCGAGTGAATTGTGTGAAAGATCTAAGCCCACCGTCAAAAAACTGATTGGACCTTTAAGCCTTGAAAATCAATAACTGATCAAATATTCACTATGCGACAAATCTTGGAAAAGACTCGTGAAAGGAGGTTCGAAATCGATATTGATATCAACGGCCTCAACGCCTGTGCCATTAGTTCTGCTTTCTCCAGACTGGACAAAGAAGCAAAGCAAATGGTTATGGTAGTGAACGAGGGCAAGACGATATATCTCCTGTTATAAAAAAGTCAACTAGACTCTCACGTCACTGTTCACAGTCATAATTTCGAAGTCTTAGATAATTTCGTTTATCTGGGAACCAGTATTAACACCAACCACAATGTCAGCCTCGAAATTCAACGTAGAACAACTCTTGCCGACAGATGTTACTTTGAACTGAGAAGGTAATTGAGAAATAAAGTCCACCCTCGACGAACAAAAGCCAATCTCTATAAGTCACTCATTATTCCCGTCCTGCTCTATGGTACAGAGGCATGGTGAATATCGCAGTCGATGGAACGGTGAGCTGTATGAGATATACGACGACATTGATATAGTTCAGCGAATTGAAAAACAGCGGCTATGCTGGCTAGGTCATGTCGTCCGTATGGACGAAAACAAAATAAAGTGGAGAAGGACCTGGTTGGTCTTAGACCAAGTATCCTCTGGGTACCCAGAAAACAGCCGTTTGAAGGCGAGCTAAAGTGAGTTGGGTTTGGGACCCGTCACGTAAAAAAACTCCCCGAATGAAAAAATCAAAACAGCCGCGGATGAGAGACCCCCGTTTCGACGACGAACACTGCAAACATGTTAAGGATTATGATTAAAGGCATGCACCTGGAATGTCCGGTCCCTTAGGTGCCGCTGCCCAGCTGGTTGATATCCTCGTAAAAGTAAAGACTGACATCACTGCCGTCCAAGAAGTGTGATGGACGGGACAAGGACTAAAACGAGTAGGTCTTTGTGCTATTTATAACAGCGGCCATATAAAAGAGCGAAAATTCGGTGTGAGATTTGTGGTGGAAGAGAGATTCCGTCGCCGAGTAATAGAATTTTTCTTCAACATATCGATAATTTGCTGATGATTATTTGATTTTAAGAGAAGGACGATGTGACCAAATGCCCCTCAATGATGTCAAAATCGTGCTTGGTAACAAAGAAGGTATCTTTGGTATTATTCAAGCTACCTTACTGTGCCCGGATCGAAAAGCCACCAAAAGATCGATCATGGTGTAGTAGATGGAAGAAGGTGTGAAAGCTTAAAGCCCACCTTCAGCAAACTGATTGATCAGTGTGGCTTAAGCCTGGAAAATCTACAATCTTCCAGATTTTCAACATGCGCCAAGTCTTGGAAAGGATCCGAAATATGGATATTTCAAAATTCTCATAGATGGTATTTAATATGATTCTGATCAGTATATTGATCTTAGAACAGCTTAAAAAATTGGTCTGGTTATAACAGTTGTTGTAATGAGTCCTTAGCTGCTCTGTCCACCAACGCTATTCCCATTAACCAATATTATCTATCTTTGTAACTTTTATAATAAATTTCAGAAAAAAATTACGTCAGTTTTTGGACAAATTTGGGTCACGTAGGCCATACTTTGATTTAATTCATGCACGTTTATAAACAACAATAGACGTATAAATCAAATTACTGTAAATCTCAAATTTCTACAGAATTTAATTTCATGCTAATAATATGCGCATCTGCCTATTCAATTTATTTCAGACAAAGAAACGGTTTAGAAATTGCAAATACCAGAAACATCGGCTCTTCTTACACGGGAATAGCCTAAGGCGGTGAAATGTAGCCAAACCGTGAAGAGTTAAAACACAACAAAAATATGTGTGTACTTGTGGGTGTTCGCATAAATTCAACCAGATGAGTCACCTCGATTTAAAGAACTTATACCTTCTTGTTGATCACCTCCGATCAGCCAAATGGCAAAGCGGGCTAGCACTTTAGCTGAAAGTACCGACCTAACACACAGACAGTCGCATGATTTGACGACTTCAAACCATCAAGCAAAGACCGAGCACTAAACACAACACCACAAACGTTGCCTGCAATTTCATCGGTTTTTTTTTTAAAGCCACTTGATATTAGCTTTGGCGAAATTCAAAATAACATTTTGTCAAAATCTTTCGCTCACTTTTGCTTTGGTGTGTCTATTTTTACCTCTTTCATTCAACATTTTTCTTACAAAAGTTTTTATTTTGATTTATTTATGACAGTATCTTTTGTTTTACTCTCTCATTATTTTGATTTTTTGTTTTTTTTGTTTCTTTAATAACCACCATAAACAAGCATCGGTGTAGTTGCTTTCGAATTGCTTAAGCACTTGTTGCTTTTTTCTTCGGGTTACTGGTGTGTGACTCCCGCAGGCGATGGATCGCCTTGCCAACCGCACACCTCTCTCAAAAAAATAATAAAATAAAAAAAAAGAAATTTTATATGTATATATAACAACAGCAGCACACAAGTAAGTAGAGGTAACCACTTTGCAGTTGTTATTGCTGTTGTTGTTGGCTATGCGAAAGCGACGTGCCGGCGACAGCAACACTGTCAAATGAACCGCATCAATGTGGTCGCTTTAGAAAAATCTACAAATAATAAAAAATCAATGAAAAAACCTATATCGACAGAGCATCGACAAAATTACAAAGAAACAACAATAACAATACCAACAACAAAGCAGTACAACACGACAAGCACTCCGATAAAACAAGAACCCAGAAAATATGCTGTGTGCAAAGAGCAGCAAAAGCAAAAGCAAGGAAAGCAGGCGCATTCGGTGAACATGGAAACGTGTGTATATTTTGAAAAGTACCCAGCAGGAAAATGTTCGAAAAGTCATTTCATATAAGAAAGCGTTCAGGAGTTTACATTCAAGAACGACAGAAGAGTTTCAGAGAGTTTCGAATCTTTACTTTTTTGAAGATTATGTTTTAGGAAAATGCATTACTTCTTGATGTCATAGACGAAAGATGGTGAAATTTTTCTTAACTGTTACTTGGACAATTTTATTTCTCTGGTCGTAATCTTGTTCTCTGTCCTTCCTTGCTGATTTTTTAGACTTTGGGTCGAGGAAGCTGGAAGGTGTTTAACGGGCATGTCTTGGCAGTTCATGATAATAGGTGTTTAGTAAAGTCACCAACATGAGTTAGTTTTTTCTATTACATACGTTACGAAGTTATCCGAAATGTCTAAAAAGCTAAAGCTTCTGAACCAAACTGTACTTCTTCTATATAAGAAAGTTGGAAAATGGAAATTTCCTTTAGAAAGTGCTTTCTTTTGTACAATGTTCTCTATGCAATAGCCTAACAGTATTTTATTCTGATAAATCGCTTTTTGTAAGACCGAAAATCAACCTAACCAAAATTTTGGATAATATTCAACTTTTGCAGTTGGTTGTAAATCGAAAAATATTAAAATTTTTCTTCAAAAAGTTACTGTCTATTTTTAAAATACTCATAAATATACTCATGAAGTTTGATGGATAGTTTTGTTTTGTTCCCTGTTCCACTAGGTTAGTCTATTCAACACTCTATTACATAAATGTTTGGCGAATTCCTATCTTGCATTAATTTTGGAACACCTTTTACATAAAATACCGAAAATAATATCATTAGAACTTCTTAATTCCCTCAATCAAATTCTACACTTGCTCCAAATTTCCTACAGGGCTCTTCAACAGGTGTGTACATAGCTACAAACACACACTTATGTACGCCAGCCTTTCGATCATAGCTTGAGGTACAGGTACCAACACTTGATTGTAAATATTGTGGTGTGTGTTTGTATGTCTAGCTTCGTCACAGCTGACTTACAGCAAAGGATTGCTTGTGTTGGCTGAGTATCAAATCAGTTTTGGTGTTTGACTGCAGGTAGACCTTTCATTGACTCTGTTTGCTTATTAGCAATTGTTTTTACAAATATTTATATGTATATGCATGAATGTACTTTGAATTTGAATTTTTTCTATAACTGATTGAAGTCAAAAATATTCCTAAGCGATTTTGATGATTTGGGACAGATTTTGATGGAAAGTGGTCTGCGTAAACTAAGCCGCACAATTCTAAAATAGTTTTTTGTTCTAACATACGATTGTGCCATGATAAAAGGTCTGGAAGAACCTAACCCAACAAATTCTGTGAAATTTGAAGAATTCGTTAAAAATAAGAAGCTATTTGTTTGTAAGAATGTAGTCAAATGTTGTTAAAAAACTGCTTAAAATAATTTTGTGAACAAAGTCTTATAACGTTTTTCAAATCATAAATACATAACTCAACCAAAAAATCAAAAAACTAATTGAAACTATATAATAGGAAGTGAGAACTGTCGTACAAAGTTTTTCGTAATTTAACCCTAAGATGAAGTGAAATATACCAAGCATTGTTCGAGTTTTAGTAAATTTAGAACATAAGTAGTGGCTGCTCAAAACAGTTTCTCGACAACCATTTCGTAATCTCTCCCAAAACAACGCTAAGATGACGTCACAAAACACTAGCTTTAAACGTCAAACAGTTGAGTTTAAAAAAATACATGTTTTCGTTATAACCTTAACTTAGAACATGGACGAAGGAAGAAAAAACTGAAAATTGGAAATTTGGCAGACATTTTTACAAAAAAATTAAAATTTCATGACATTTTTTTTCAAATAGTTGCAATCAAAAAAATAATCCTTTGTCAAAGTCTTTAAGAATTGTATCACAAAGACTTGTGTAAAATTTCATGAAGATCGTTAACTGACTTCAAAAACATAGTTTCGAGAAAAACGCGTTTAAATACGGTACATTTAGCCCAGCTAGCCTCGAGCGCACTAGTTTTCAAGGCTGTATCTCCGAAACTATTACTCAGATCGACTTGAAAATTTAGAGCAATATTCTAGAGGTGTTTTAGATATAATAAAACAATAAAAAAATCAATTTTTTGAAATACGCAAACCCATGTAGCGCCTCAAATAAGTCCTTTGAAGACTTTTTCAAGAGTTTTTCAACTTGGCGGAATTTGAAGATAAGTTGTAAATATTTTTAATATTTCTTTTAAGTGAGTAAATACAAATATCCATAAAAATATGCGACTTTCTAGCACAAAATAAAAAATTATAAAAATTTTTTCAGAATGTAGACTACAATATTATAAATATTTTCGTGCGTTTAATCGAAAACATATATTTCAAAGACTTACCTTTTCAATGTATCGACTTTTTCACAATTTTTTTACGAATAATTTTAATATATTTTTGTTTTTAATTTATTAGTAAAATTAGTTTACTTGCATTTTGTAAATAATTTTTTTCAGTTCCAAATTTCAAAACTTTTTTATTTTTATATTCGAATAGTAATTGCAGTTTGTGTTAGTTTTTTTTTTTGTTTAAACTTTTAACACTTTTTTATAATTTTTGCATTCGAATATTGATTGTTTCGACAACTCTTAACTTTTTTTTATATTTTTAGAAGTTTTTTCACTTAGGTAAGTTGGTTTAAGTATTAACTAACAACTGAGTATTTGTTTTTGTTGTTGTAAATTTATTTTATATATGACTTAATTCATCGGCTTCCTAATTATTTTTCATAGCGTTAGACAATTCTTTAGTTTTATTATTACTTCAATAAATATTTTTACTTAAAAAAATATAGAAGTGTTTTTGCTTTCATTCTAATTCATAAATATCGTATGCGGGGCAGCTTAGAAATCATTTAAAATATTTTCGTATTTTTGTTTTACTATTTAGCACTAATTTAAATTTTTCTAGAATTACAGATTTTGATTATGTATATGTCTTCTCAAAATAGTAACTATTTCCAAAACTTACACTTTTCGCACCAAAGTGTTTTATTTTCAATTCTTAAAACCGTTTTTTACAAATTAACTTTAACTTATTGAATCCTCTTCACTCACTTGTCAAGTCAAGTTGTTTTTGCGCATAAAAATCCTTCAATTACCGTTCATTTCGATATTAATTTCATCACTTTTAAATCCACTTCACTCGTCTTTGTTTTGTTCGCATAGTCACGCGTGCGAATGTGTATTCATTTTCATCCTTTTTTCCGCAATCTGTCGACGCACAACAATTTTCGTTTTTCGTAACTGAAATTCAAACACAACGTTCACTTTGTCGTTTACTATTTTTAACACATCGCTCTTCACAACACTTGCACATATTTGTCTATGATTCGTTTCGTATTACCGACGCGTTCCCAACAACTTCTGTCCTCGGTGATCGCCAACAACTGACTGGCGCTGTAACAAAGTAGCGAAACGAATTCAACCGCGCCAACTCAAGCAACTGCACGACTCTGATCTGCAATAGCAATGAACGGCCACGAATTGGAGTCGAATTGGAGTGTAGTGAAAGAAGCGTATTGTTGTTGGTAACAATGGCAAAAGCTCCACTTTCAAGTTGTGCTTAAATGAAGCTCGGCTCACTATGCGCAGTTCGCATTGCCGCTGAAGTTGACTCAAATGAATTGAGAGTATGTTGTTGGTATTGAGCAACTCTTAAACTCAATCTTATTGATGTGTAAAATTTATGAATGAAATCAGCTGAGAGGGAGTTGTACAGAAAGAGCTACTAATATCAATATAAATATATATATTTACATAGTTTAATTTTATTTTTTTTTTTAATTTATCATATTTTGTATTATATTGAGAAAACTACTTTTTTTTTGGTATAAAAAATATCGACCCTGGTCTAGACAGGATGCAATGCCAAAAATTGAATAATATAGCAAAAAAAAAAAGAAATATCCGGGCATCTTTAGTTACCACGCCAGAATTCGGTTTGGCGACTCATGATCTAAATGATCCGGTATGAAGTTAAATTGTGTGACAATTTCCAAGTATTCAGACTCTTGTTCTTTTGGGAACCCAGATTCTTCGTGTTAAGTGCCACGGTTGGAGTGAACTTTAGTGCCGCACGTTGAACACTTTGCAAGAGTGGTCTTTTCTAGAGCCCTCCACTACATAAAGACTTCAATAATATTATGAGCTTGACTATGGGGTCATAGATTTAGAAGACCACTTTCGGTGAGAGACCCCACCTTTTGCCAATGGCTCTACTACAGAAAGACAATGCAATCGATGCCCTTTTTGTTGCCCCTACGATATTCTGCTTCGTTGAAAGCTTCTCTTTCTTAATGAGCTCTAGATATTTCACTGTATCCGCTAGTTGAAGATGGATATCTTCCATTGGCGGCAGCGTTAAAACCGATATCTTGTAAATTCTAGTAAATAAAATCATTTCGGTTTTATTTGAGTTGATGGGGAGATCACTTCCGACCGCCCTTTTTGTTACGACGCTGAGATACACTTGCATCAACGACCGAGATCCATAGAAGAGAAGAAAGAACTCCACCTTCTGGAGTTCCTCTACTCATGTTTCGCCCATCACTTGCGTTGTCTGAATCCGTTTCAATCACTCTGTCTCACAAAAGACTGAAAATGAGTTGTTTGAGGTTTGTTTCAACCCTAAGCAGAGCAATTACGGCAGGACGTTATGGAAAGCGCCCTCAATTTCAAGTTGAGTTGCTAAAACAATTTTTTTTTTTTGTGTTTAAATCAAGGGGTGTAGGTCAAACCAATACCATTTACAAAACTGATCGGGTACTTTTTGCCATAATGTATACAAATGATCTGCATGACGAGCTAAGTCGATTTATTTATGTTCATCTTTAAGTCGGTATATACAAACTAGTCCCTCAGTTTAACGATATCGATAAAGTGCTTGTATGGAAACTTTTTCACTTGAGATATCTTCACGGAATATTGGTATGGGTTTTTGCCTGAGTCAATGATGTAATTTCAGAAGAAATGAGTCAGATCGGATCTAAAAGCATTTAACTGCTATACAAACTGACTGACGAGAGGTCTTGAAAGTAATGTTTTCAATAGTTTTTTGGCTGAAGTTTTTTTTTTGTGTTTTAATTCTAAAGATAATTTTAATTTGATCTTAACTATAATTCAATCTATCTTATTTTTATTATATATTTTGTTTACTTTCCGGCTTTTTTGTAAAACAAATTTATTTAATTAGTTTTTTAACATATTTTTTACTTATTGCTTATCTTCAAATTTCCAAATCATAACCTTTACGAATATTTATTTTTTCTCCCATGAAAAACTTTGTCGTGCAGAGCTACCTTCTATGAAAATGAAAGAATATTTATTGGTTTAAGCGATAAGAAAATTGTTTGGGTAAGAAAATAATATTGGCTAGCAGCGCAAAATCATAAATTTGTGGGAAATTGATATCTTTGGTAATTCTTTTTCATTAAGAAATGAGATAAGGCTCTCTCGATTTGAGTCTTAAAGGTATGTAAGTGAGCCTTCAACATACTATAAATACAAACTTACAACAAATATTCTTTGGTAAATATTTACTTCTGCTTCGTTAGTGTGGCTTTGTTGTTGTGCGTATTGTTTATGTTTTCTAAAATGGATAATAAATGCGGCGCGCCGTGAAATTTAATTGACATGACAGTGAGTGGAGATAAGAAACGTATTGCTTCCTGATTTTTCATTGACTCGAATGTAATTGAGGGTAGGTATCGACATGGGGTAAATACTAACTGCGTAAATCTAAGTGCATAAGGAGAATATATGTATGTATATATACATAAATGAATATGTAGTTGTACAAACACTAAAGTCGCTCATAATAACGGATGGAAATAGCTATAAATTCTTGGAAAATATGTTCACGCGAGAATATGGTTTTTAAATTTCGAGTTATTATCCTTAAGAAGTTATGTATGTACATGGGGTTCGTCGGGTAAAAAAAGCAGTCGTTTTCAAAATTTTTTTTTTTTTATTTTATTTTCAACAAAATATTTCCGGTGACTCCTCGGAAAAAAGATGCGCTCGCTGTGGGAGGATAACTCCTTACAGTATAATCTAAAGTAAAAAAATACGTTCTTTAGTTAAAACCTCAACATAGAAATTGGACGCAGGAAAAAAAATGGATTTTTGACAGACATTTTTACAAAAAAAAAAACTAAAATTTCAGTGAAAATTTCGAGAATTTTTTTTCAAATAATTTTTATCGAAAAAATTTATTAGTCCAAGTTTTTACGAATTTTATCTCAAATACTTGTATAAAATTTAATAAAAATCGGTTGGGTAGTTCCCGAGAAATCTTGTCAGACGACTTCAAAAACGCAGCTTCGAGAAAAACTCGTTTAATGGCGCAATTATCCGAACTAGCCTCGGGCGCACAAGCTATCAAGGCTGTATCTCCAAAACTATTACTCCGATCAACTTGAAAATTTAGGACAATATTCTAGACATGTTGTAGAATTTAAAAAGACAATACAAAAATTTTTGAATCCCGTAAACCCAACCAACCCCTTAAAGGCTTCAAGAAACTTTTGAGAACATTTTGCCATTTAATTTATGTCCATTTCAGAGTATTTACCAGCGATGACCATTTTTGATCACAATATTTCTGACCAAACAAACAGGCATTGATGATTAGGTTTTGGTAGGACATACCTTCAAAATTGACTCTGCCTGATAAAATTTTTACGTTCATTTTGAGCCAATACAAACGTTCCAACTTGAAAACAATTTTCCATTCAATTGTTATAAGCTTCAGCTGGGATGGTCTTCAGTTTTTTGGTTTTATCGATTTCAGCTCATTTTTGGAGCGCAATTCGATTAAGCTCGGAAAAAAATCAACCTAACATAGGGATATGTACAGTTATATTCATAACAAATTGCAACGATGAATAAAATGGTGATGAACCTTTTAGTAAACTAAAAGTTAAATTTTCCGTTAAACTGCCAAAAACTGGAAGCTTTAAGCCATTTGGGAAACTTGAGTGAAAGCTTTTATTTGTTCATATAAACTGCTATTAATTTTTTGAACTGTTTAACAAACAACTTAAGTAAACAAATGTATAAAAGTTGGCAAAATGTACAGTTAAACAAACGTTGCATACTTTTGGGCATATGGTAAATCAATTCAGTCTCGCACACACAGATATTTATACAAAGCCTGTAGGAAATTTGGCACTTGGTAAACATAACTGTATTGCCACCGCTTCTACTATTTCGCTGGATTCGCACAACATCGTGGTAGCCTAAAAATAACAGAAATAATATTCCAGTAAAATCAAGTGCCTCTTTTTTTAAGTTTACCATCAAAAGGGAAATATTTCAATTCGAAGTTCGAAATTGAGCTTAGATCGAAAAACGTTATTAGTAATAGTATATAAATTACTAAAAACTTAACTTGCCGCCGGATGGATAATGGATATTTTCTCTTATTTCAATGTGGTATAATATTTTCCGTCATTCTTACATGACAGATGACATTAGCAACAAATCAGGTCTACAAAAAAACAAAATAAAATAAAAAAAATATTATTTACACATTCAAAAATATGGTTTATATAAACAGAGGAATAAAAAAACAAATTATACTAATTACTCTACCTCCGTTTCACTTTAAGAAAGAACGCCCTAAATTGATTTTAAAGGGATGTCTTTCCAAACCAACCAAGCGTCATGGAAGTTAACCCAGTGAAAAGAGAATATGAAAAACTCCCATGAGATATAAAATCGCAATAAAAGATACAATAAATTTATAACATATTGAATTTAATCATTCCGGAAAATAAATATAAAAAAAAATAAAATCTTTTCCAAGAAGAACGTTCACCCATCGACACATACAAACATGTGTATGATTAAACGGCAAATATAAATATTTGTATTTACACTTCACATGTCGCCGATAACAAAACACATTTATGGAAGTTCATTCATATCGCTTTGCCTCGGAAAAGTATTGTAATATTTGATGAAATTAAGAGAAAAGGTGTTTATCTGTTCTTGCTTTTATTAAATTATATGGGTGTGACGAATGGTGGCTCCCTATCGACGATAAGTGCGCGAGCCGCCGTTGAAGTGGCAGCAACAGAAGCGCTAACTGCGTGAATAGCTGATATTGATTGAAGTACGAGGGCAAGCTGATAAGTTAGTGATTTTTGAAAAACAGAAAGAAATTATTTGCAAAAAAAAACATATAATAAAAATTGCCTTGGGTCAAGTATTTTTCAAATATGTTTGACCAGCTTTAAAAAATTAAGGAGTTGTTTCGCAACCTTTACCATCTTAGTAGCCATATTCGAAGCTACAAAATTTCCAATTTTTTTTATTAGATATTGCTGTAACCACTTGTGCTTTCCTTAAGAGGTTACATGGGTTTGCGGGTTTCGAAAAATTGATTTTTTTATTGTCTTATGAAATTTTACAACCTCCAGAATATTGTCTTAGATTTTCAAGTAGATTCCAGTAGTAGTTTCGGAGATGCAGACTTAAGAACTTGTGCCCTCGAAGCTTGCTGGGCTAAGTGCGTTGTTTATAAAAGCGTTTTTTCTCGAAACTGTGTTTTTGAAGTCGGTTGGCAAGATTTCTCGAAAACTACTGAAAATTTATACATGTCTGTGAGATACAATTCTTAAAGACATGATCGGAGGATTTTTTAATTACAGTTATTTTAATTTTTTTGTAAATATACTTATGTGCGAAAAATCAAATTTTCAGTTTGTTTCCTCGTCCGAGTTCTAAGTTATGATTTTAACTAAGATACGGGCTTTCGATGGAAAATTCAGAAAAGTGGAAAGCTTTTAGAAAAGAAATAGAGCTCACTAATATTTAAATTCTGATTTTTAATTTGCTCAAGCAGCATCTCTCAACGTTTTCAGAGCTTCTTGTCTTTAGCAACCTTTCCTCACTTTGAAGCTTTTCTTTTATTTTTTTGTCAGTATTATTAGCAAATCTAACAAGATGCTGCTTGGCTTATGAAAAAACCACTGACTTATCGAACTTCTTTTTTATATATTACATCGTCAAATGATTTCTTATCATATAATGCGCCACAAAGGGGTTTTATTATATTACTTCCACATTTTAATGCACTACAAACTTCAATATTTACCCATGACATTTAAATTCCAATATATACAAATTTATAACCCTCCACCTGGTAACAAAATTGCACAACTATTTGCTCGACAATCTTAATTTATGGAACTACTCACATTAACTTGGCAAAGAAAAATTAAAAATATTAATACCTTCCACATGAATGGGCTATTAGTTAGTTTATAGTGCTTGTCTGTTGACTTATAATGACTTATTGACTGACAGTTTTGATTAATCGATGGCAATTTGGATAATTATTGAAACGAGACTTTAATGTTCGAGAATTGTTGTGGAAAGTGTAAATGTTATCAGTACTCACTACGAGTTCATTAATAAATGAGGTTTCATTTTCAAGTTCACAGAAAGCGATACTTATACATTAGAGTGTTTTTTTGAACTTTTCATTTTTTTCAATCCTATCATGAAATTTCCGTGGAAATACCCTAAAAAAATTCCCTGAAAATTTGAGTTCTTAATATTAACATTTGGGGCTTGTAAAAATTTTCCATAGAAAATAGAGGACAATTGTAATTTTTTATCTATAAATTTCTATAGCTCAGAGGCTTTTTATGGCATCGTTTTGACTTTAGACGCATATTTCAGAATTGTTCACTCTACAAAAGTGCCCAGTGCAACAAACTCGTAACTCACACCGGCGAGGGAGTACGGGGCTCTAAACCCGATTTTTCCAAGAATATCGCATTTTTTTTGTATATATCTCGTAAATGACAAGAGCTATAGAAAAAATGTACATGACAAACTTTTGGAAAATTTTATTTGCTATAAAAAACGTCCGAGGTCAAAACCGTTATCATCAATACTTCTCGGAATATTCGACTTTTAAAGTACGGCTGTTTAGAATTTACATAAATTTTTTATTACATACCATCTATGAAAATGCTATAAAGCCTTACTTAAAAAGCCGAATATCCCGAGAAGTATTAACGATAATTAGAAATTTTTGAATGACGTAAAGTTATGTTTCAATAAATAAAAAAAATAATATTTTTATTTATTTTGTATATTCTTGTTTTCTCTTATTCTGTGACCCTAAAAGTGTTACGCTTAAACAAAACGATTTATCCCTCTTTAGAGAGAACTAATGTTGAGGACTTCCATTGTAATAATGATAATCTAAACACACTTGAAAGTAAATTTACATTTGATTATGTGTTCCTAATAACAAATATTACTGAAGAGGGAAAACTTGGTACTTCCCCTTTTGATTTGTACAAAAAAAAAAAAAAATAAATAAAAAAATAAAAAAATTGAACTACATTTTAATTAAAGATAAAGTATCCACTTTCAGCTATTCACAATGCATTTGAATCAAATTACCGGTATAAGTGGTTATTATTAGTATATTATCATTTATTATAAACAAATTTCATAATATTTATCTAGAAGTGCTTTCAGCGTACGTTCGGCTATAAAGCTGGTTAATCATCGACAAAAATATGTATCAAAATCACTCTTGTTAGCTAAAAATAATTATGAATTAATATTGTATTTGAGTTAATTTTCAATTTCAGATAACTAAAGAAACTATTAATGACAATTAACTAATTACTCATTACTTTTTAATTGAGAATAAATTTGGGTCAAAGTTCTGAAATTTGATATACTTGTAGATATGGATATATAGTAGGGCAGCGGTGATCTAAATATGATTGAATTTGGCTTATATCTATGTATCTTCCACGCAAACTAAATATACTATACAGGCTTAAATTGGACTGTCGATCCTTAACCACCTTTTATCTAACATTAAGATTTTTTATCTAACTGTTGGACTTTGTACTCAACAAATAAGTTTGTCAGCGAAATTTACGAAGTAAATTAGATCACCCTACTCATAATGATCCAAAATTATTTCAGAGCATATCCATCTCCAGCTTCAATATGATATGTTGAATAAAGTAAGGCTGGAAGTCCTACCGCACGCTGTCTGCCAAGCTGTTTGGAAAAAGATGAGGTGGAAACAACTTTACACTTTCTTCTTGACCATCCCGCGTTTGGGCGGTCAAGACTTAAGCACTTGGGTGCGCATACCTTCGCACAGCTTTTCTGCTTATGTTCGACCTTATCTAGAACTCGGCTTAGAGAACTTAGGAGCTTCGCAGTTCAAGAAACTGGATGAAGTTTCAGGATTATATATCAAGTCTGTACTAAATTTCTCAAAAATTGTTTAAATTCAACACGATCCAAACTCTTTTTCTATTTTACTGGCGTAGACAGCCGAGTTATAACCGAATTAACAACAAACGAAGTAAACTCAGCTCGTATTAATGGTCTTCCATCTGGCATTACATAGGACCGGTAAGTTATCCAGCTAGCAACTGTAACCTAACCTAACCTAACCTAGGGTACTAATTTCTTGGGTTTTTAAGTAAAATCCTTTATTGAAACTAAATAACGTAAAGTTTAGCTAATTTACCATAATTGAAACTATTTTCAATACAAAATTGAATACGACGACAAAATAGCGATCCAATTAATGAAATTTCCGCTCAAATGTTCCGAGTGGCTCTAAATAAGTATTTTTCATTCCACAATCAATTGGGTGATTTAAAAGCCTGAATATATACAACAAAACACTTTTCTATTTATTTAAATATTAGGCGCAATCGGGTTAAAAAAGTTTATCTTCAAATACATAATTTAATTAACCATAGTTGTTGGACTAATTCTTTAAGTAAATATTTTAAGATTTTAAAGACTAAGACAACCAATATAAACTAAATATTAAAGTGGTGAGAGCCTTCTAGCGCCTAGAATCATACTTTGAACTATTATTTTTTTCATTATTGAGCCTAGACTTTTAAAGCTGAAATTATTTAAAAATCCATATTATATTTTTTAATAATCAAATCAATGTTTTTGTTGTTTCTTCAATTCGTAACTACACGAAGTTTCTTCGATTCTTTGATATGCTTGCATAGAAAGTTCTATGTTAAAGTCGCAATCACGGGTATCTAGATGGAAACATACTATATAAATGTAGTATATATGTATATACATATTTATAAATGTTAGTATGTATTTGTGCACATATGTATGGATATGCATAGGATGTATTTACTTGCGCACTTCAAGTGTAAAAAATTAACGCAAATATTTACTTAGCTGTTTTTTCTGAAAAAAGTAATGAGAATTGATGTGCAAAAAAGAATGCTCGTAGATAAAGCCAAACATGGAGCGACAGCCCAGAGCCAACACCTGATAAGCGCATGAAAAAGCTAGACATATCAACGTGCACGTACATATGTTGGCGCTAAGACTATCAAACATATTTCAAAAACATATATATATAATTTTTTTTAAGTGAAAATGGCGTTGCCACATATGAACAAAAATTTGTGACATTTGTATACCAAATTCTAAAGAGATTTTAATAACTTTAATCACAAGTAATAGAAAATTATTTATAGTTTCACAAGGGATTCCCAATCTATAAATAGGCATAGAATAATCCCATGAAGCTTTATCAGCCGCTTGGTGATAGTTGAAGAAAGAATATAGAACTATTCATAACTACACTTTGCACTGCATTCACTTTCTCCAAAAATAGCCTTCCTTCGAGCAATTGTCTATATTTTTAGCTTAGTAGCAAAAGCACTTGCCTGATTAAGTTCGTTTTATTTTATAAATATCATTTAATTTATCTTTATTCTTACCATTTATTATTTGTGTTTACGAACTTTGACTATGACATCAACAATTGCTTACTGAGTCAGCTTGTCAGCGCTGCGAAATATTACACAAACTCATGCATTGACGCGATGTTTACTTTTGTGCCTTTAGTTTTGATGATATTGTGTAATTTGCAGTTAGCAGCGGCATATGCTTCCTCTTTCTTAGTTCGATAATATTTTCTGTAGCAAATTATTTTTAAATAGAGCTTTGCACTTAATGCAGTTATATATATACATATACATATATACATATAATACGAGTATGTATGTATGTATATCAGGGAATATGAGCAATAGCTTTAGCTACTGTGGACTTCCCTTACTTTGTGATATTGTAATAATATTTAAGTACTAACAGAAGTGTCAACTTCCGTATGCACTTAGTATGTGAGATTTTCGATAAAAATTTCATTATTTTTATTAACAAAAAATTTTTTAACGGATAAATAGAGGCATGCGCCTTTAGTATCTTTTTTAAAACAACCCCATATTCTTTACAGTCTACCTCGATGCTGTCTGAAACAACAAAAAAAGTGTACTGAATATATTACTAAAACAATTTAAAAATCCACTACGTAAGATGATCAGGTCTGTGCAAAGATCTATCCCCTGTTCAGACCTCTAAAATTGACTGATTGTTGTGATACATTAGTATGTTAGATGATACACTACATCTAGTAAGCTGCATCCTCCACAGAGCTCGGTAGGATGTAAACAGGCGCTCTAAGAGGCTTTCCAAATATGAAAAGAGATCAGATATTAACCCAGTTCTTACCCATTTTGAATGTTATATAAGATTTTCGACAAACACTGATGTATCACGTCCTGAGAAAAATAGTCTCAAAAGCCTTGAATCTCCAAAAATAATTTCGATTTTGTCTGAAATTATGTCCTTTATTCATTAATACCAAAAAATGTCTATAAGGATTTCGTAAAAGACTTTTTAAAGACGACTTATTGTTAGAAGTAGTTAACTGTTCTAGATTAAGGTTACCACCTGATCAAACATACAGTGCTCAAACCTAACCAATAAAAATTTAACCTGGTAAATATTTAATAACAAGTTTGCCTGAAATTATCTATTTCCAATAGATCCACGCCTACGTAATCGTTGAAAATCTTGCAGATATGTTTTGGAGAGTCTACTTTATTACAAAAAGAAAGTATATGAGTGGCACAAAACATTCAGTAAAGCTTAAAAAGTCATCGCCCCTCTGAAGACAAGATCTAAAGTGTTCGACTCAACAAATTTCTTTAAAGTTTTAGATATAAAGCTTCTTAAAGATATAGATCTACCTAAAGTCCTGAATCGTTTACAAAAACGAAGTTGAGTAGATGTCGCAAAAGAGAACCTTGACACCGTAGCTGAGGACTATATATTATTGATGACATATGACGTCGAAAATGTCTTACAGTCTAGCGTATGACGCTCCAAAAATGAGCCGAAATCGATAAAACAAAATTCGTCGAAATCACTGAAAACCATACCGGCAGAGACTTATAACAACTATAAAATGGATTAAAAATGGATTCAACGTTGGCATGTCTCAAAATCTCTCTCTCTGCTCTTTCTCTCTCTCTCTGCTGTCTATTTTGAATAAATATTTGTAATAAAATACGTAAACATGTAGTTTTTTTTGCAGTCCGGGTCAAATTTGATATAATTTGATATAGTGTTTATAAACTGCTTGGCTGTTTAATTTAATATAACTTCCTTGTTTTTCGTTTCGAGAACAAAATCGATTAGAAATAAAACACCATTAGCAAGAAAAAAACCAGTTGCTATAAAGTACGCCAATTTTCCATCAGTATCCTTTGGCAATGTGGCCAACGACAAACCGGCACAGATGAGAAATAAAATAGCGCCAAGAATGAGATAGACTGCCACATCATTGAACGATAGGTACGAAACTGGAAAGGTAAGCAAATGTAATAATGTAATTATTTATCGTAGTTATTCCAGGCAAGCTGAAAAGTTTGTATTATCACTGGTATTGAGTCCATATGTTTTATGACTAGATCTACTGTAAGACTGTCAGACAACTGGTGAGTGAGATGCGTCATTCGGAATAACGAATATTTTGGTATTTTGGGAATAAATATATAAAAAGGACACCATTCATTTATGGCTTACTAACCGTATAGGCCTTATGAGGACAAACGATGATGGCCATCCAGTGTAGATCGAGCGAAAAGTTTTGTAAAGTGCTTTCGGTTGGCCTTAAAATGAAGTTGCTCTAAATAGTTGACCGCTAAAAGATATCTAAGGAAAATTAGGCAAGACCTACATGATTATTTGGTTATTTGAAACCTGTGTGCAAAATCGGTGTCAAGTGATTTCAAAATCGATCAATTCACTGTGACACAAATCATTGAAAACGATGCCAAAATTTCATGAATTTCACAGGAAAGGTATGGTAAGGTGAGGTAACTAAAAATATCATATTATGAATCATAACGCCGATGAAGAGCTTTGAGCCTATCACAAGTTCGTTGAGACGGCCAATGTCAGTTTCGGGCATGACTACTGATTCACGTAAGGTAAGACTGCCGAGATGTTTAAATCTCAGCAAAGACTGGAAAAAGTGTCTGGATATTTCCTCCTCACCTTCCTCCTTCACTGAAAAGAGTGAGAATAAAGAGATATCCCTCGACACTGAAATGTATTTTGAAACAAAAGAGAACTATTACTTCGGAAAGGGTATAGCATGTTTGAAGACTGATAAATAACCTTCGAAAATGATATTTTTCTTTCAGGTCAATACGAACTTTCCGACCTGCCTGTTATTTTTCTCACTTACGCGCCACCAGCATAGCTGTTATTATGGTGAAACCGAAAATGGTGCCACACACGATCATAACACGCGTCGCGTACGTGCTCAGCACATACCAAAGGACTAAGAGCACGATACAGATCACCTGAAAAAGCGTTAAATGTTTGCTTTTCTATTTAAAAAATGCATATTTTGTAGGAAGAGAATAGAAATACTTGCTCACCAGCTCCGCAATTCTAAACATTTTCTGCAACTCCATGGCGCTACTTCTTTCAGGTACAAAAATTTGGAAGAATTTCTCTACAAATTTGCAAAAGCTTAGAGTTTTACCAAAACAAAAAACAAAAGTATTTGTAAATGTTGTTCTAAAAAACAAAAATAAATATAATTTCATTGACATAAAAAAGCAGTGCTGCCCATTCACTTTTAAAACCAAATATTTGTAAGTTTTTTGTTCGAAATTTTTTTTACATGTTCAACACTGTTCTCTTTTGACATTTTTCATCAACTTTCAAGCATCGCATTTTCAAATCAGATTTACATTTATATTATATTAATATTTTTTAACGCAAGACTTCGACGTATATTTCAGTAAATAATATCATGGAACTTAAGACAATTTTCAGAATCGTAGAGCTGGTAAGCGTATATTCAAACCAAATCAATACCCTTTACATTTTTTGTTTTAAAGGTAATATGTGTCGTGCTCTTGATTCTTTGGTATGCGTTGAGCGCTTACGCGTCGCGGGTTATGATCGTTTGTGGCACCATTTTCGGTTTCACCATAATAACGGCGGTGCTGGTGGCACGTAAGTAAAGAAAGCAAGAAAAGAAGCTGAAAACTACAAATTTTCCATTTTCTTACTTAAAAACATATATACATTTACAGTTGAGTTCATGGAATTCAATCAGGTGGCGGTGTTCTTAATCATTGGCGCCATTTTATCTCTCATCTGTGGTGGTTTGACTATTGCATATCTGCCGGAATATGGCGATGGACGGTTGACTTATTTTATAGCAACTGGTCTCTTCATTGCTAACGGCGTCATCTTTCTAATCGATTTCATTATGGAATTAAAAAGTTAATTTAAATAATATATTTATTTGTTGCAAGACGCTTAGTAAGAACTTTTCTTATGCAGAATGAAGTCTAGAAGCAGAGAGTCTGTTCGACTATTGAATCAGTCGGACGATGCCAAATTGTAAAGAATGTGAATTATATACAAACAAACATGAATGTATTGATATATTTGTAAATAAATAATATTTCGTAGTTTTACTGAAAAAAGTAAAGAATTGTACTTTGGATATTTTTCCGGTTTTGGTTTAGATTAAAAATAAAAAAATGTATATATTCGACAAAGTTGACTACTGGACATCGATTGTCAACCAAAAATTAGGCTATTGTCTACGGAAAATTTCCAAAAGCATTCAATTTAACAGTAAAGTATGGACAATGGACAAATCCCATATCTCTGCAAATCCTGTTTTTTTTTTTACTCTTCGGGGCATAATATTCCCTTTACATCCTTTTGTTAAGGTTTGAAAGTGGGTCAGATCCCCGCTTACTACCTACTTAACGCAATTTTTATTGACCTAAATAGGGTCTAGGATGTCTTTCATCGAACTTTGGCTCATTTTTGTAGTCCCGGTTTTAACGTCATATCCATAAACCCACTTCTCGTCACATTTCAGGAAAATAGGGTGTTCTCAGCTACGTTGTCAAGCATCTCTTTTACGACCTTTACTTTGACGTCGTTTTTGCAGAAGATTTAGGTATTTTGGTAGAACTGACACGCCTCATACCCAAAACTTTTACCAAAATTTTTCTAGTCGATCTTTAAGATATATTGAGATGCTCTGCTATCTAACTGATACCAACACAACGATTGTCAAAAACTGTTTCTTAAACTTTTTCGATATCTTCGTTATTACCAGAGGTAGGTGGACGACTCGCAGGAGTCAAAGTTTCGTTGACTTTGCGACCTTCGGTATGTGCTTTGTGCCATTCAAAAACGTGTTCTAGCGATTAAGGGGGTATTCTAGTCTAGAAACTAAAAAAAAATCGATTTTTTTTTTATTTTCAAAGTTTAACTATTCAAGAATATGTGTACATACAAGAGGATTTTTCAAAATTCAAATTATTTTCGGAGATATAGGCATTTTTCTGACCCGGCATTCAAACTGGTTCGGCCGGATCGCGAAACTTTAAACCCGTTTTTTTCAAAACTGACTTTTTCGGAACGATGCGCACGATTTCTCAGGTTCCACTAGACCGATTTACTTGAAATTTTTACAGAGTCTTCTTCATAGGCTTGTCTATGCTTGGAACTAGCCCCATCCCAAAATTTTTATTTTTATTATTTTTAAAAAATTCGAAATAGTCAGAAAAAGTGATCAACAAAAAAAATTTTTTTCAGACAGTCACCATTCTGCGGAAAAAAATGTTTCCCACTTTTTTGTAGTTCTAACCATTTCGATATTATTCTAGATTAATAATCTTTTTTTTTTGTTTCAGATACCTAGGAGGGTTGAAATCATGTGCATGGTCACGTGGAAATTTTTAGAGACCCCCCGTCAGCTCATAATTTTTGAAATTTTTTACTTTTTTAGTTTTTAATTTTTTTTATGTACTCTTCAAAAATTAATAACTAACTAATAAAAAAAATGGATAGTAAAAATATTAATTTTTTTTACGATACTTTAAAAATTACCTGAAATTCATGCTTTTAGACTAGAATAGCCCCTTAATTAGACTTCTTAAAATAAGTCTGAGTTATTTTTAGGGATTCCGTAGTCGAATTTCCAATGCAAACACAAAATTTCAAGTAAAGTTATTGTTAAATATTTTCCCAAGATAAAAACTCCAGACCTTTCGCGTCTGGATATACTTAACTTATCTAGAGCACATTTTTTGGGATTTGGGATATGGTACTCTCTATAGGGAGGTACGAAAGCTTGTCATTGCAACCCATGAGGAACAACGGATCATGCCTAGTACCTAGAAGTAATTTTGTTTAGCAAACTGACGTGGAAATGCATATAAGAAGATGGCAGGGTCAACATGGGTCCTAACACCTGTGCTTATGCTTTGGTGTTACACCGTGGTAGCCAAGCCAATATTATTTTACAGTGCTTTGGCATGCTAGACCCCTGCCAGTAAAATCTCATACAGTTCAATGACATTGCAGTGGAAAACAAGGTCTGCTGCAAGATCAGCGGCGCTATGAGAATTTTTCACAAGAACATTCAGATATAGCTCGATAGGAAGGAGGTCGGTGGATAAAATAGACTACAATCCTCACGCTTCATCTGGATGAGAAGGTTTCAAGTCATGCTGAAAGAGGTTGGATCGCGCAGGGGCGGGCGACCCACCAGCGGAACTTTCAACGTATACCTAGGATCTATCGTGATATCGTGATTGTAGAAAAAAGCTTCTTTATTGGCCTATACATCGCTTACGCAGATTTAGCTGAAAAAACAGAGAAGAATGGAGAATGCAGCTATGTGTAGAAGTTCAACTCACAACTTCTGGTCTTAGACCAAGCATTCTCTGGGTAGCCAAAGAGCATCCGTTTGAAGGCAAGCTAAAGTGAGAAAGTGAAACATTCTTCCCAAGGGTTGAGCGATTGTTTTGGAACACCCCAATGAAAAGAAGAAAACAATCTCGGAAAAAACTACAACTCAACAAATAATCAATCAAATTCCATCGATTTTTCATATAATAAATATTTATTGGCTACTTAAAGTAAATATTAAACTAATATCACAAAAATATACTTGTATAATATTTCCAGTCCATCAGAGACACACATGGTCCTTACAGATATATGTATGTTAACTAATAACGATTCAAATCGTAAGCATTTTTCGGTACTTCCTTAATGATTGGAACTTCACGGCGACTATAATAGACGTAGAGAAGAAGATATCATGGAAAATACAATAAATAAAATAAAGTAAAAATCAAATATAACGAACAGAGGGAAACAAAAATAGCAGAGCGATGGAAAGCACACAGAAGGAACTATGAGAGACGCACAATGGTGATATTCGTATCACTAAGTTTCAAATGAGTAACAGTGACAACCTGAAACCGAGAATACCATAAAAATACGGACATATGAGCTATTGAAATTATTTTTTAATTAAATTATATTTTTATCGATAAAAATTACTTACTTTGCTCACCTGTATAGCATTTACCTTGTAATCCTTATCCACTTTACTTATAAAAAAGCAAATGTAAATATGTTTATGTATATAAAAACATTTAATTCTAATAAGACAGGGACAAAAGCAGTACAAATACAGTTATAATTCGTTTTAACAATGAGAATTTTTGCAAAATACAAATTTCTAAAAATATGAATATATTATATGTTTGTATGTATGTATGTATATTTGAGTGCACCTTTGTTTATAGCAGAGTTTATGCGTTTGTATGTGATCTTTAATTACGTTTGAGTGTGCGTGTGTGTGTGTGTTTCGCTTCTTTACATGTAGTACATACATAAATGCAACATTTATTTTTTATTCAATATTATTATTATTTGTTTTTTTTTTTCATTTACGTTCTGCAAATGGAGAGTGTGTCCAATAGAAAGACGGCACCGTTAATGATCATCAACGAACCAGCAGCAAGAGCATTGCGTTTGCGATCCTTGAAGAGGAAATTCGAGTTATCATGCCACTCATCGATGATCAGAGCGCCGGAGATGACGAAGAGCACGCAGCCCAAAATCGAGATGAGCGCATTCAGACGCTTCTCGACAATCGAGTTGAGTATGTGTCCTGGAATAAATATAAAAATAGTTGAAAAAAAGTTTTTTTATATATAAAATAAATCATTATTGTTATTGGGCACATATTGTATTTGAAAATAAAGGTCCTATCTTTTGGTCTACTCATGTCTCTCTCGATTTTATAATATTTTGTTAAACAAATTAACCTTTACAAAACAATTACTTTTAAAGTCGGACCTGTCTTCAATTAATTTTACAAGGTATAAGTGTAAAAAGATTGATTTCAACAGGTCAATTACAGTGACAGCTGCATACGTAGGGATGCCTTTTATAGTTCGGGATTCGAGAACAAAAACCAATTTTATTCATCGAAAACCGCTTCATTGTTTTTCAAAATATGCTCCATTAAGAACTGTACACATTCGCAAACATGAGAACCGAATCACTTTTGGCACTCTGATTGAGGTATCTCTAAAACATGCTTTTTGAACGCATCAACCGCCTTTAGAGATGTTGAAAAACGTTGACCTCGCAGTTTTTTTTCACGAACGGGAGTAACAGACATTCGGTGCCAAATCAGCACTATACAGAGGATGACTCATGTAGAATGACTAAAAAATGCAGTTGTTTCAGTCGATTAATGAAGAGCGATCCGTCTTCGGTGGTTGGTTTTCCTGATTTCTGGAAAAACAACTGGCAAACAAATGGTTTTATACAGTTCAGAATTTACTGTTGTGCATTTTTCTAGAGGTATGGTTATGACATGTCTAGGATTTAAAAAAAAAAAAAAAAACAACAGGCGGTCATTTGCTTGAAAGTGCTTCCTGCGCGAACAACTTTTCTTGGAAATTCGTCTTGGAATGTTCTAGGATCTCGTTTAAATTCACCATGACATCAATAAAGAGCGGTCCTTGATGGAGCTTCATCTTCAAAATTTTAATTACATTCATCAATGCACTGTTGCTGAGCTAATCCATGTCGAAAGTTGTTAAAAAATAAGCGTGTGCTCGATATTTAATACCATTTTTTGGTCGAGAAGAATATTTTAAGTTACTGTAAAAAACACAAATAGCGCTCGTACTCGTATGTCAAAATATCTAGATTAGATTAGATTGGTAAATGAGGAATACACCGCGATCTTAGGTCTATTGTGCCCTGTTGTGTCAAAATGTCTAACTCTACGATAAAATCGTGAGTTTCCAGATGGCAACATTAGTGTTGCCAAAACCCAAAATAGAAAGGCAACCTACTTAGTAGTCCTACATATATCTGATTTTTTTTTACATTATAGTAACGTCTTGGATAATAAACTCTGCCAAAAACATGTTATAATACTTTTATACTTAAAAAAGTTTTCACAGAGACTTGGTTTAAATTGATTTGATCCCACAAACTACATACGTGGAAAACTGTTCAGAGTATTAACAGATAGCTTACGACAAAAGGATAATTTCGACCTCTTTTTTAAATGTATGAACCAGTTAATTTCTATGGTGACGAGGGAGTTAATAATTTCATTGCTTTTCCTGTCATAAAAGGTCGATGTCATCACCAATCTACCAACCATTAGCAAGATTTTATTGGTTATTTTAGAGCTTAGTTTTAAACACTACTTACTATTAATCAAGAGCTTAATACATATCAAATATTTTTAACTAGGAGCTATTAACAACTGTTGCCATAGAATTTATGGAAAATAAGTGATGTTTTGGATTAAAAATTGTTCACTGTAGAAAAAATGTATGATTAGAGAGATTTTCCCTAGCTATTAAAAATAGCACTGTAAAAATTTGCTGTTTTCTTTTTTTCATTTTTAATGTTGAGTAAATATATGTATATACACGATAATGTAACAATTATTAGAATGTACTCACCAATCAACAACACACCGCAGATGATAGTGAAACCACCCAGTGTGCCGCAGACGATCAGCGGTCTCGAGGACAACGCGCCAGAGGTCTCCCAAAGCACAATACAGGCGATCGCAATGCCCTAGAAACACAATCCGGCAACAACAATGATTAATATTTATTTACAAAGCTTAACAACTGATGACTTGATGATTTTTTTTATTTTAATAATTTAATAAATTTATGGAATTTATTATTATTTTCTTTAAATTTTTATCTTTTCTTTATTTTTATTTGTATTTTATGGCGAACTTTATAAATTATCATCCTTTACAAACACTTAGTACAACTTTGGCACATTTTCCCACAAACATTTGTTGACTTTATCAAAATTTATTATGAGAACTTAATGTAAATCTAACTATCTTTTAATTCTTATTTAACAGCGTACAATAACAAAAGTATCGGCAAAAAATATTAATGCAGTTATTAACATAAATGCGCCAGCACCCTTTAACGCATTAAGATCTTGTGACTGTAGTAACTCATTGGTCCAACGATCTAGCACAATGATGCCTGAAGCGATAAACATTATGATGGCGCCGATACTGAAGAGACAGTCGATGCGCTTATCAATAACAGCGCCGAGTAGATGACCTGAGCGGTGAGGACGTGGGAGGACCGGATCATGGGTTAGTAATAATCAATGCAAATCAAGTAGAAAACGAGAGCGAAAATAATAAAAAAAAAGAAATAAAATAAATAAATCTGTTATGTTTTGGTAATGTTCCACTATAACATAACGGTCTATAATGTCTATTACATATAGTAAAGTATGACTTTGTTATCAGCATATGATTAATTAGTACTCTCGTGTAGGTGTAACTCGATTTTAAGTAATTATATTAATGCTAATTACCGAGTAGCAAAGTGCAGCAGATAATCAAATAACCCGTTAGAGTGCCGCACACCAACATCGCTTGACTCGTATACGAATGGTCGCTGATAATTTCGATCATGACAATGGCGCTCGTGATGAAAGCCTGCAACGGTGAAGGTGGGTAGAGAGAGCAAACTCAATTTTAGTAACGGTTTTTTGAAATGCACACAAGTGGACAGGACACTAAAGACGTACGGACTTTGCGCAGAGAGGTTTGGAGACATGAGCGAGAAGAGAAAAGGACAAGAACTGGACAATCCAATTGAGAAAGTTAGAAAAAGATTGAACTTGGAGTGATACAAAAACAATTTAACAGTTTGTGATGTAGTGATATGATTCCAAATTTTAACAATATACAAAATTAGCTAAAATTAGCCAGATAAATATAGTTTTTCTTGAAGCCCTTAGAAGGATAGTAGCAAGCAACGCTCGACAGGTTCACTTTACCAAAAATTCATAAAGCACAGTTCGTCAGCTAAAATTCAAAATAACGTAACATCACTTTTCATAAGTTTTCAGGCGAAGGAAAAACGATATAGAGCAACCACTCAAATTGAAACAAAAGTTGAGTTTTGGTTATAAAATGGTT
>CM050325.1:98480056-98510736 GCA_027475135.1 Bactrocera correcta
ATCGACTCAGCTCAACATCCTGATCATTTATATATATACTTTATAGGGTCTCCGACGCTTCCTTCTGGGTGTTACAAACGTCGTGACAAAGTTAATATACCCTGTTCAGGGTATAAAAATAAATACAATGATAGGCAGACGATAAACAAGGCAATAATCTTACATCGCATTATGTCGGAGAATGTCCTTAGAAGTAGAGCGGCAGTAGATGAAGCGGCTGCATATGTTCTGGGTTCCATGTCTCAAAGAAAATTCAAGAAACGAAATAGCTGATGAGATTGCAAAAAGTGCCATCCGTCGGGCTACAGATAAAGTACAGGAAATACGAAAGTTACTAAAAACAGTGAATATTTCGAAAAGGCTGACATGCGAATCAGTGCGAGATTGAATGCCTTACAAGCAGGAGCGCCAAGAAAAATTCATAAAAGAGACCTAATACTTCACCACAAATGAAACAGCACCTCCATCTGGCATTACTAGGGACCAGTAGGTTTGTGTATGCCTACTAAACCGAGTTCACTGTGTGGTAGGACAGTCAACGGTCAGCTGGCAATCATTTTTCTATATTTAAGAGTCGACTAAATTATTTTCATCGAATTGATTGTAATAGAAAACAAACTGTAAACAGCAACTATTGCATAACATTGTGTTGTTGGAAGAACGCAAGTGCGGTTAAAGATGAAGAAGAAAATAAAAAGAAGAAGAATCTGCTATTTTGACAAGATGATTCTTGAAAACTGTGTCGAAATAGCTCGAATTGAGTCTTGAATGGTTTCTGCTTCTATCTAAATTCTTCAGATCTGGAATCTAGCAACTTTGTTCTGTTATCAGAACTGTTGAAAATGCTCCCTAAAAAAAAAAACTTGCCCACGATGAAGTGTTAATAGTGAGATGGAGGTCAATATTTATCGAAAGGTTGTAAGACTGATATAACCAATTAATAATCGAATTTTGTTAAACATATTACCTCATAGTATTCAAATAGGTCTTAAAACTATAATTAGTGCAAAGTAATCCCGTGTGTCTTTATAAAGGGAGTTTCTCATCAAAGGCTGGTTTGTTCTTTTCATTGAGAGTGTTTTTTTACCTAGTGGGTTCCAAACCTTCGGCTTCTCATTTTAGCTTACGGTATACCAAAACAAGTGCGCTTAATTAGTGAGGTCAATTAAATTCATGTACACATCTACTCCTCAAATCCCATGTGGTATGTGGCTGGCATACATACATAGGTATGTCATATATATGTATGTGTCAAGATGTTCTTGCAAGTGTAACGAATGCAATTCAAAACTGGTAGCAATCAAAACTAATTTTACTTTCATGTACGCTGCCACATGCCACAACCAAGGCAAACGTGATGTGCATGACTTTTTGCTTTTATTTCATTTTCTATTTTTTTCTATTTACTTTGGCTGATGGTTTTCACTTTTCCTGTGAATTTTTCGGTTTGTTTGTTGACTTGGGGAAAAGCGTTTTGAAGTGCAAGAAAAAAATAGAATGCAAAAGAATCAAGAAGCCACCATATATATACATACATACATACATACTATGCATGCAAATTAATTCCCGTAACGAGGGAATTTATAAAAAAATATATTTTTATATCCGCGAACGCGCGGATTAAAGAAAACGCTTGTAGTTCGCGTGGATTGCCAGATACAAATCTATCTTTATTTTTAAAATACTAGTATTTATACAATTTTGTTTTATTGACTTAAGGTTAAAGCTGAAGTTACATTTTTAGCTATGACAGCAATTTCCAGCAGAACGTTAAGCGTTCTGTTTTCTTTACAAATGTTATTGTTATGCCTTCTTGTGAGGGCGAGCGATATTGCTTTGATAAAAATGGATTATTGGAATCAGGACGGAAAAAGCATATTGAATTCTTAAATCATCAAAAACGTTAATAGTGTAATTGCAGAGTGCAAAGATACAATTTTGTTTACAGTTATGGTAAGGTTTCTATGCGGAGGCTATCGTTAACTCCCCCCTTCCTAAGATGAATCGTCCCCGATTCACTATTATTTTGAGTTAATTTATGTATTTGATTTAAAAGAGCATTATATGTGACTTCTTGCAATTGCACATTTTCTATTGGTTTGGGAATTTCGCGAGATTTTTTTAATTTTAATATTATGTAAGATAAGAAAAGTATTCCCAAGATTAAAATTATGTACCAAAAATATGAATGGACTGTGATATGCTTATTCCGTTCTGCTAAAATGTTTATATTATCTAATTTCAACAGTTTATTAGTTGTTTCAATATATTCTAAAATTTCAAAATTATTGATATGGTTATTTTTCAGATAATTCCAGATTTTTGTTTCTATATTTTCATAAGTTTGATTATTAATTACTGTATTATTTTCAAATGTAATTAAATATGTTCCAGTTAGTGTTTGATTGTTTACAATATTTTTTCCTGAAATTAATATTGCTCCTGGTTTTTTTTCTTCAATTTTCAAGTTTTTCTCTTTTAGTTTTTTACATTTTCCTTGTTTTTTATTTAATATTTCTGACAAACATGTACTTTCTTTATTTAATTTGCAATATTTTTTTGTAATTTCAGTTTTACAATTTTGTATATTAAAAAAATTATTATTACAATATGTTATGTTTTGATCAATTATAAGCTTACCATCTAATTGAGCTATGGCTCTTACATCGTAGTACTTACATGTTAGTTCTATTTTAGGATATTTAATATAAATTATTATTATGTTTTCTTTTTGGGCTATTTTAAATTTAGAGATGTCCATTAAATCTGTTATAGTCATAATACCGTGTTGGTAATATGTTATGTTTTTCAATTCATCATAATGTAAAATTGTTGGATTTAAAATCCCAATTTTACCAAAAGTTATTGTATTTATTAAATTTTGCAGTTCATGTGTAATATATTGGTTTCGTTTTCTTATTATTTTCCTGTTTATGGTATCGCCTTTAATATTATTTATTGTTTCATTTAAATTCTGTTATTATTTTAAAAATTTCTGAATTGGTTGTAAATTGGTTATTATTATTTATTATCAGTTCGTCCAATTTATTATTAATTTTTACAATGTCGTCATGGTCTGGTGTACCAGCTATCCATTTCCAAAGAGTTCCTAATTCATTTATACCCCCTTTTTGCCGAAAATTAGTTTGTTTTAATTGTTCTAATAAAGTTTTTATTATCAAAATTTCAGATTCTGTTTCCTGTGTAATAACTCCTAAGCTATCGTGATTTTGTTCATTAATACTGTAAAAATTTCTATTTTCGTCTGCTATTATTTTTTCAAAATAAGATAAATTAGTAATGTGGAATAGGTCCCCGTATTCTTCATAAATGGAAACATCTCCATTTTCGATAAGTACGTAGTCTTGTCGAGTATAGTCTATAACATCAGCGGTTGCTGAGCTGATTAGTGCAGTAAAAATTAAAATGATCATATTGGAAACCTATAAAATTATGATTTTATATTATCTTTATGAATAATTCTGTTTCTATTATTAATTATTATGTTATTCCCCAAGTTTTCTTTAACTTGTTGTTTCTTATACCTAGGTTGTAATTTATTTCTCTCTCCTATTATTTTTTCATAAATAATTTGTCCAGGATGATATTGCTTATCTGTTCTATGTTTATTATGAAATTTTAGCATTTTCTCCTGTGCTTGCTTTAAAGTGGTTAGTAAGTTTTCATGGTTTACCCTATTATAAAGTACTTCATTTGGTTTAAAATTCGTTACTGAATGAATTGTTGTATTGTATTGTTGCGCTGCTCTAAGTACTGTTTCTAAATTACTGACAATATTGTATTCCTCTTTTATACATCTGGCTATTTCGATTATCGTTGAATGAACTCTTTCAACTTGTCCATTAGTTGTGCTATGACGTGGATCACAAAAGTAAATTTCAATATTTAACCTTTGCATTAAGGATTTAAATGTTGGTGTGGTAAAGCTTGGTTCATTATCTAAAGTAATTTGTTTTACATCTGTGAAGGTTTGAAGTAATTCTAAAACCTTTTCTTCGATATTTGACTTGTCTTCTATATGTTTTAATATTAAAAATTTTGAATAAGCGTCTACACATGTGATAAATTTTAGTTTCTGTGCGTAAAAAATGTCTAAATGGAGCTGCTCTCCTTCTTTCTCGGGAATTGGGGCTTTACCTATTGGTATTTTCTTAGGATGGCGATCATATTTATTTTTATTGCATATTATACAATTTCGAATGTATTCTTTCATTCTTTTCCTCATTTCGGGCCAATAATACAATTTCTCTATTTGTTTAAGATTTTCATTATAGCTTCGATGAGCTCTATTATGGGTTTGTTCTATTAATTCGGACTGATCCTCTCTATTAATAATATCCATTGGAAAAAGTTTGGTAAATACAAATTTGTTTTGAAAAGTTTGTTTCAGAGCTTCTTGGATTTCGTGCAAGTCTTCAATAGTGCAGTGAATCGCTGTCACTAACTTTGGTTGAATATATTCTTTCAAAATAGTCATTAAATTTTCTACTGTGTCATACTCTATTAAATGCCTTTTTTTCCCCAAAGGTTTCGATTACCTCATGAATCGTGAACCTATTTTTACTTAGTATAATTTGCTGTTTAAACTGATTTAATGGTTTTTTTGTTTCTTGTATTTGAACGCTTTCGCTACTTTGTGCCGAGTGCTCTGAATCTTCCGATTCGTTTGATAAATGATTTAACTGAAGACGGGAAAGTGCGTCTGCTACTATATTGGTTTTACCGGGTTGGTACACAAATTTAGGAGAGAATTCTTCTATAATTGCGTGCCATCTTTTCATTTTTGGATTCGGGTTACGGGGTGATAAAGCAAATGTTAATGGTTGATGATCAGTATGTATTTCCAAATTGGTTACACCGTAGAGATAATTTCGTAGATTTTTTAGTGCCCAAACAATGGCATAAAGCTCCTTCTCATTAGTTGCGTAATTTCTTTCAGTTTTATTAAGAGTTTTTGAAATGAAAGTAATTGGTTTACCTCCTTGTGATAATACTGCACCCATTGCAAAGTTAGATGCATCGGTAGTTAATACAAATTTTTTTGAGTAATCGGGTTGTGTTAATTCCATTTCTGAAGCCAAATGATTCTTTAATTTATTTAATGCAGATATTCCTTCCTCATTTAGAGTTATTTCAAATTTTTTTGATTTATTTTTAGAAATCCTACCATTTTCTCCTGATAGGTATTTTGTCAGAGGTTTAGCTATCGCTGCATAGTTTTTAACAAATTTACGATAATATCCTGCAAGCCCTAAGAAACCTCTTAATTCGCGCAAACTTCTTGGTATTGGATAATTTAATATTAATTTTATTTTATTTGGGTCAGTTTTGATAACATTCTGAGCTACCACATAACCTAAAAACTCTATTTCTTTCTCGAAAAATTTTGATTTTTCTAATGAAATTTTCATATTAGCTTTTTTTAAAATTTGCGTAATTGTTTCCAAATCCTTTAAGTGTTGAGTTACATTTTCCGAAAAAACAATTATATCATCCATATAAACGTGACAAATTTTTCCAATATGTTCTCGCAATATGTCATCCATTGCCCTCTGAAAAATTCTAGGAGCATTTTTTAAACCAAAAGGCATCCTCAAAAATTCATATTTCCCATTATTAACGGAAAAAGCTGTTTTCTCAATATCATTCTTTGACATTATAATTTGATGAAATCCTGATTCTAGATCGATGCTTGAAAAATATTCTGCCTTGCCTAAATTAGACAATATTACGTTAGTATCTGGAATAGGGTAACGATCGGAAATTGTATGCTCGTTTAGCTTTTTGTAATCAATTACCATTCTAAGTTTTGGTGTTCCATTCTCATTTGTCCCTTTTTTTTGGTACCACCCAAATAGGTGAATTATACGGACTTTTACTCGGTCTTATGATATTTTCATTAATCAATTTTTTTATTTCTTCATTAATAAACGAATTTACAGATAAGGGATATGGATATTGTCTGCTCCATATCGGATCCTCACTTTTCATTCTTATTTCTGCTTTTACTTTTGTCATGAATGGAAAGTTTGTATTGATGCTTGAATGCATTTGAGCAATTTTTTCTTTTATATGTGTTTTAAGATCCTGCAATTCTTCATCCTGATTTTCATTGTTTGAACTTTCGGAATTCTTTACCGAATAATAACTATCATTATCACCATTCGTTTCTGAGCCGCTTTCACCCAATATTGAATAGTTATCGTTCATGTTGCCGGTAAATTCATCGGCTGGCGTTGTAGAACTTTTTCGTTCCACAATATATTTTGTATTTAATATGCCGGTATTATCATCGGCTGGCGTTGTAGAACTTTTTCGTTCCACAATATATTTTGTATTTAATATGCCGGTATTATCATCGGCTGGCGTTGTAGAACTTTTTTGTTCCACAATATATTTTTTATTTAATATGCCGGTATTATCATCGGCTGGCGTTGTAGAACTTCTTTGTTCCACAATAAATTTTTTTAATATAATATTGCCGGTAGTTACTTCGGCTGGTTTTAGGGAAATCTTTATGTTCCTTAATTTTTTTTATTTATACCGATATTTACCTCGGTTAAATGTGCAGAATCTTTTTGTTCCTCGATTTCTAAGTTTTCTCCTTTTTTATTTTCGAAATAAATGTTCATACTGTTTGCTTCATTTTTATTATTATTTTTTTCCATATAATTTATTTTCCTATTGGGCACGTCGATAAGTGCCTAAATTTTTTTTAAGGAAATTATATCCTAATAGGAGATCCGATTCTATACCTTCTATTTCGTAGAAAATTTCCTCGACCCCAAATATGGTTATTATATGGTAATGCTTTATTATGGAATAGCCGTTCACGGTTTTTATCCGTTTATAAATGGCTAGTTCCTTTTTGTTATTATAAACCTCAGGCTTAATGTAGCAAGAGGTTGCTCCTGTATCGATTAGAGCCTTTAAACTTTTCTTTATTTTTGAGTCGTAGAGCTTTAGATGGGGGAGTTCATCCCCTCTTTGTCTAAAAAATGACTTTCATTCATGTTGTTTATCTTCTGGGTTTTCTCCTGTGGGCGAAAGCTATAATTGCTTTCCCTTGGTCGTTTTATTCCTTGGATGTTTCTATTTGGAATATACCTATTTGGTTGGTCCATATTGGCTTGATGGCTTGTAGTGGCCAATGGTTTTCCAAAATTTTGGTATTTATGGCTATTGTTTAGTTGGGGCTTTGGGTAATTTTCCCTTCGGTATGATCTAGACATAGATGGATCTATGTCCATTGGTTCTGGTTTTGGCATGTTGCTCCTCTGATGAAATCGTAAATTATTACTTGGATAAAACTGTTTAACTCTTGTCCTATCATTTGAAAAATTTTGTGCAAATCGAGCTCTCTGATTATTGGACTCTAATTCCTGAGCTTTGGCCAATGCGTCGGGCAAATCTTCCGGACAGAGGGAAAATATAATATCTCTTAATGGAGCGTTAAGCCCAGTTATAAATATTCTAAGAGCCTGGTCTCTATTCTTTTTATTCAATTCTTTTGTTATTGGTGCGGCCCCTCCATAAGTCATAATGGTTTTATTAATCATCAACGTTAGTTTTTTGTTAACTAAATTATAATATTCAATGACCGTCATTGAGCCTTGTCGTAGAACACTCATTTCTTGTTCTATGATATGTATCGGACGTTTGTCCGAATACGCAAAATCGAGACGCGCAATTATCGCGTCAAAATTTAACACAGTACCATGGTTGGTTAATGTGTCATTTGCTTCTAGTGTAATTTTGTTACGCAAAATCGTAAGGGCTGCGAAGTACTTTCGGCTACCTCTTACATATAAGCTCATAACGTTATGTGCGGCTTCGCGCCAGCTAACATAAGCGTTTATCCTTCCTGAAAATTTCCCGGTAAGGATTTTATAACATCTAGTGACTCATGACATTGAATGTTGTCATTTATTATTTCCGTCTGAAAATCTGTTACTCTGTGTGTTTCAATTTCAACTTGATTTTTTAATCTGTCAATTTCTTGCCTTAATGTAATATTGCTTTCCGCAATTAGGCGCGTAATTAAATCTACCGTTAATCCTCCCTCTTTAGTCATGATTAATTATTATTATTTTTTTAGTTTAGAGAAAGAACTTTCTTATTATTTTATACTTGTATAATCTCTTCTAGGAAGAGATGCTCTTCTACTCTGGAGGGTCCTATTATGTAGGATTCGCAGAATTGAGCTAAGTTATGGGGGTCTTTTTATTTTGTTATGCGGCTGGTCGAGCCTTAATTTATATTTGTATAATCTCTTCTAGGAAGAGATGCTCTTCTATTCTGGAGGGTCCTTTTATGTAGGATTCGCAGAATTGAGCTAAGTTATGGAGGTCTTTTTATTTTGTTATGCGGCTGGTCGAGCCCTAATTTATATTTGTATAATCTCTTCTAGGAAGAGATGCTCTTCTATTCTGGAGGGTCCTTTTATGTAGGATTCGCAGAATTGAGCTAAGTTATGGAGGTCTTTTTATTTTGTTATGTGGCTGGTCGAGCCTTAATTTATTTTTGTATTTTATCGCAGTTAATCGCAGAGTTTTTTTTTATTTTAAGCTGGAGGGTCCCCCCGAAGGTGGTGAATCGCAGCTTTAATTTATTTTATTATTGGTTGCACAAACTAGAAATTATGTTTTTTTTTTTTCCTGGGGCACTTTTTCTCTTCGTGATCCCCACCGCAATTTTTACAATAGTATAATCTAATATACTTAGGTTTATTTTGGGTGTTCCCCATAAATACATATATATATATATATAAATTTATAATTTTAACATATTTATTTTAATTTTAACTTACTAATATATATTCCGTCGCTGTCAATAAATTCCCGCTGATGATGCTGATAATAGTTGCTTTAGATACAGTAAGCTGGTCAATTCCATGAAAAATCGCACTAGGCTCGTTGTTGAAGCTAAGGGGGGTCATATGTATATTTGACGATGAGTGGTCTCCCTCCAAAATCCCTTTATTTTCTTGCTGTTCTCTGCTTCTGTTGCTTTTGTTGCCGCTATTTATTGTTCTTGTTGTTTTGTAATTATTTCTGCTACTGTTGTTGCCTCTGTTACTTAGTTGTTTTTGAGTTCTTGCTTTGTTTTTGTTGTTAGTGTTCTTAAGCACTTGCTTTGTTCTTGTTGTTTTTATAATTATTTCTGCTACTGTTGTTGCTTCCGTTACTTAGTTGTTTTAGAGTTCTTGCTTTATCTGGTATTAATTCTTTTAATTGACCCTCTTTTTGTATTTGTTGGGGCGTGTTATCACTTTAATTATGTTTTGATTTTTACTTAAAATCTGGCTTTATAATTCATCAATTTTTAACTGAGATAAACAAGCAAAACGATCCGTTATTTTAACTTTTTATTTGTGGTAAGCACTTTTTTTGAATTCATGCCCCCCGTTGGGGGCCAATTAATTCCCGTAACGAGGGAATTTTTAAAAAAAAAATATTTTTATATCCGCGAACGCGCGGATTAAAGAAAACGCTTGTAGTTCGCGTGGATTGCCAGATACAAATCTATCTTTATTTTTAAAATACTAGTATTTATACAATTTTGTTTTATTGACTTAAGGTTAAAGCTGAAGTTACATTTTTAGCTATGACAGCAATTTCCAGCAGAACGTTAAGCGTTCTGTTTTCTTTACAAATGTTATTGTTATGCCTTCTTGTGAGGGCGAGCGATATTGCTTTGATAAAAATGGGTTATTGGAATCAGGACGGAAAAAGCATATTGAATTCTTAAATCATCAAAAACGTTAATAGTGTAATTGCAGAGTGCAAAGATACAATTTTGTTTACAGTTATGGTAAGGTTTCTATGCGGAGGCTATCGTTAACTTGCAGCCAAAAAAGCCAACTCGCAACGGTGGGCGCTGTTGACCCACATTCGAGCAGTTCGAGCAGCATCCAGCACAAATCAATGCAAAGCAACCAAACTTCAATTCAAATCAGCGTGCTTTGAATCGACGAATGTGGTGTACAGACATACATTTATACATATGTGCATATATGCGCGCCTGTTAACGGTCGAAGGCTGTCGATCTCCACTCTAAATGCCGCTACTTTGGCTGCAAGCGAAATTCAATTGAAAATTTATGAAATAAAAGTAACAGTATGGAAGGTAATAAACGAAAGCGAAACGCATCTGCATGCCACACATGCGTACAAACGCACAAAAACTTTCAAGGAAAAAATTGTAATATTGCCACAAGCAAGCATCTTTCATTTATGTGGCAAGTACGTGCGCAGTGAATGTGCCGCGGCGATGAATGTCGGTCACAGATGTCACAACAAATTCGCCGGCCGCAACGACGCGGCTAAATATGGTTCTGTGTGTAGATGGACATGTGTGTGTGTATGAAAATTGTGGCGCGGAAAAGTTCAATAGGTTTGTCGGCAAGTCGGCGCAGACCGAAAATTGACCGGAGTTGCAGTGAAAGGGGAAACTAAAAGTTGAAAAAAAAAAAAAAATGCAAAAACAGATGTGGTTAGCGGGCCATTAGCTGTACTTATACATACATATGTACATGTGAATACGCAAAGCGCTCGCAATCACACTCCGCGCTGTTGTTAGCACATTTCGCTGTGGCAACAAAAACGGTCATCATTAATGGCCAACAACAGCGCGTTCGCTCGTGGGGTTCGCGGCGCGACAGGCGCACACATCGTAAATCACAGTACGGACAAGACGCGTGCGCGCGCTCGTTACACTGACAATGGGGGGACACCGGACATACATACATATATGTATAAATTTATAGGTGTATGTATGTATGTATGTGTGAATAAAATTGTTGGTGTCCATGTCTAAATGGCTCCATAAATTCCTTTTTTCCCGCGGACGTGTAGACTGCTTTCAGTTTTCCTATTCCTGGCCTTCACTCAGCTTCGATTTTCGCTCCTGTGGCGGCACCATTAGCATTTGGTTTCACGCGCCGACATTCCCTCTCCATTTGATTCAAGGTGATCTGTGCCTCCTTGCTCTGTGCGATCGTTTAAGTTTCGAGTAATTTCCGCATTCAAAGAAAATGCTTTAAATAATAGGAAAATGCCACACAAAGGGAGTACTAATTAAATAGAAGTGAAGTTCAGTTTAATTTTCTTTTCCTGGCCAAAGGCGTTCCCCGGGCTCTTCTCTTTTTTTGATATAAAAGAGTGTAAAAAGATTTTTATCTTAATATTGATTAGTCAGTTTGTAGTGATGCTTTTGATAATAGTCTATGACATATTTTGTGAAGATTTCTCAACAAATTAAAAATTTTTCTATACAAAGACTAGAGTTTGACAGACCTGTTTGTACGGCAGCTATACGCTACAGTTCTTCGATATCGGGGGTTTCGACAAGTGAATTGAGTTTCTTGTGGAAGCTTTCAATTCGATATTTCAAAAACTGAGAGACTAGTTCGCGAATAGACAAACGGATGAAGATGGCTAAATCGACTCAGCTCGTCCTGCTATTCATATATATATATATATGTATATATCCACTTTATAGAGACGTATAAACGTTTCCTTCTGGGTGTTAGAAAGTCCTTGGGATACTTAACTAAACAAGTTTGATACTTCGTGTTTCCAATTACTGTGATTGAAATCTTCAATGTTTCGAAAGCAAAAATAACTCACTTCAAGTTCATGCGTCTGCCTTATAGAAAATAAAGACTGTTTCAGTAAGGCTCCTACATCGGAATGTGTCATTGAAGACAGCTTATATTCGCCAAGCAATAAGAAGTAGCGAAACGAACAAACTGTTCAAACATATTGACTTACCGAACAAGCTTCGTTCTGGATATTGCAGTAGGTTAAACTCGTACTTATCCAGAATAGACATTGACATACAAAATCACCTCTGTGCAATGAAACAAACTCACTTATTAACAGCCTCTCGATATGGTCCGCACCAGTCGAAACAGCTCGTTGCCTTAACAGAAACCGTTGGACTTAACAGAAAACGGTTATATAACTGTAATGAGATTCTCATCTTCTATTTTTAAATTTATTTTCGGAGAAGGAATCTTTAAAGATATCGTCATTTTTCCGGATGATATGTACGATGCGTATTTGCAATTAATAAAACACCTCTCTTGGAACCACGCAAAAGCAGGACCTGCGGCACAGTACGCCTACATACTAAACTCTAAATTCAGGCGTTATTGCTTGTATTCGCTCCACGGGACTGCCGTTAGGCATTGCATAATGGGGCCAAGCTTAGCCATTCGGTTCTTTAGTCACGCATTTTCGCCCTATTTCTGGTTAAACCTTCTGTTTTCGCTGCGTTGTCACTCTTCCCTACTAAACGGTTTCATTGCCATATGTAGCTACCGATGCTGTCACTCTGTCCCAAACCACCTTCGATTGGATCATGTAAGGCACAATATTCTCCGGCGTCACTAATTAGCCGTTATCCTCATTAGTAGCGCCGACGTCATCCTTGATGGTTTTTCGTAGGCTTTGTCTAGATGCGTCTTGTAACTTCACTTCAGTCTATCACCACTCTTAGATATCTCAATGATTGCTGTGTATTAATATTACATATATCCATTACATATGTATATATTGAGTGCGGCGACCTCTAGTTTCTCCATTCTTGTAATTAATATTGCTTCCGGCCAGTTAGTTGAAGCTTTGTCGCCATTAGCCATTCTTTGATTTTTTTTATTGAAGGGCGGTACGAGTTTGGTTCTCCAGGCAGTTTGTTTGGTTTTTGCATTAGAACCAAACGTTGCACCTTCTAAATTTTTGGAAATATGTCCTGTCGTATGCACTTTGTGACCAGTTTTATGAACGGGTCAGTGTTGTGTTTAATCACGATATTTAAGGCCTTTTTAAGACTACCGTCTAGCCCTGATGCCTTGTTGTTGGTGCGTAGTTCTGCTGCCTCTACAACCTCTTTGTCGGTGTTCGGTTCCAGTTTCTTCTAAATGATATACTTGAAACGGTTGCATGTGAAAGAGGTCTTCTACCAGAGATATTAGTAGCTTGAGACAGGTTGGGGCTTGTCACCACACAGATTTTCGTCAATTTTATTGCACAGCTCTTTAAAGCAGCAGGGCTTTCTCCTTTTTATAGTTAGAGTCTCAGCTATATTGAGTTCAACTCATTCACTCGGCAAGGGAGTAGAGCTCAAAGATAGCGAGCAGAGACAAGGCGAATCGAACAGGCATAATATTCTAAGCCCTTTTTTCAAAGAAGACCATAAACAATTTCGGTAAATGGCTGGCTCCTTCAACAAATATAGTTTTATGTACTAAGTTTAATGTGATAAATTGAAGCGAGTTCACCAATTAGAAAATACTTAAATATACATACATATATTTGCAGCACTTTAACTTTGCTGTGCCACAAGGAGACAAGCAAATTTTTAATCGTTCTTCAGTGATTTTCTTTCTAATGAATTTTGTTTTCATGGACTTAATGCCAATAGCTAAAGAGTCTTCAGCACATTTGAAGAGGGATTTTTCGTTTTTATGATATGCGCACAGCGTAAACGTTTGGCGTCTTCCCCACGCCATTTAGTGCAGCTCCTTCCTTTGACTGCTTAAGTTCCACCATGTGAACAATAAAGGCTTTATGTGTTAATCATTGATTGTGCAGCTGCAGAAGGCAGCAGGCAGCAGGCAAGAATGCGCACGAAAGCTAGCCGAATGAATGGCTTAATTGTTGTGCCTCACAATGGCTATTAAAAAAATTTTAAGAGGGCTGCTTTTATAGATTTGATTTGGGGAGCAACTGGCAGAACGTGCGCCAGCGAATAGCAAAGGCGGAAGAGCAGCAGCGAAATATTCTGGGGATAAAACGGGAGAATGCAGCATATAAATACATACATACAATACAAACAAGAGTGTGTGCGTGTGCTGCGGCATGCTTATAAATTGAATTTGATGGATTTATGTGTTAACTGTATTTCTGTGCTGACATAAAAAGTTCATTGGTTTCGGGTCAATGGCGCACTGCGAAGCGAATGCAGCCAATTGACGCGATTAAGTGCTTTAATATTTGAACTTTTTATTGCTCGATTCGAATTTGCTGCGATTCTGTTGAGTGGCAATATACTTTTTTTGCGTGTTGTTGTTGTAAAATATATGTCAATAAGTGGTGTTAATCAATAAGCTAATGATATTAGGCTCTGCAGTTTTAATTGGTGGGCGATATTTTATGAGGGTATTAACTGGAATGTGGGTGAGTTGGTAGAGACTAGAAGGTTTCATGTAAAGACTTTATTATTCCTTATTTTTTCACTCATTAAAAAAATTAAAAGGTATTAAATTACATTAATTTAAATTAAATAATAATTGCTAATTTTCATTAGTTTAATTTAATAATTAAAATTTAATTAATTATTAAAATTTAATTAAAATTTAATTAATTATTAAAATTTAATTAATAATTAAAATTTAATTAAAATTTAATTAATGATTAAAATACATTTAATTAAATTAATTAAAATTAACAAAAAAATTAATTTACTTTCGTATTTTTTTTTAAAAATATGTATGTTATACTTATGTTAATTTTTAAAATTTTTATATCTTTTGGGCCAAAAAAATTAAAACAAAAAAATTTTTTGACTAATAAATTATTTTTCTCTTCTACTTTCAGGTATGTAGCGCTTTTTATAAAAGAAAATGAACAACTTTTATTTTAGAAATATTAAACTGAAGGTAATTTATTAATTTGCTGACAAAATGTAAAAATAGCTTAAGTCGATTCAAGCTAATGAGCACACTTTCTGCCAAAATGACTAAGATAGCAGCGAATCGACGTTGGTTCTCAACACAAATAAAACTTTAAAGCAAAAATACCTCAATTTTATTATATAGAGATTTGGATGCTGAAAACATTTTTACTAAAAACCAAAACTAACATTTTACCTTAATTCAATTAAGCTATTCTTGCATATAACTGTCTAATTTAAACTCAAAGAACAAAAAGGATATGGAATATCTCAGCGAGGTGTATTATTTCAGAAGAATTCAATTTTAAAATTTGATTCTATTTTTTATTTTTATTTTTTTTTCCATCTGATCAAAGTTGACCCGGACTGAGAAAAATTGCCAAATTAGTTTAATCTCAGATAGATAAGGGAATGAAATAATAAAGCAAGTATTATAATTTCAGAAGAATTCAATTTTAAAATTTATTTTATTAACTTTTTCGCTCTTTTTCCATCTGATCAAAATTGACCCAGACTGACATGTTCACATTTTTGATGCAAATCTTATTATCGCCTTCAAAATAGGCTTCTCAGCCAATATCAGTATGGCAACCTTGGCTGGCATGGGCTTCACTGCCTTCACCGAATTTGCTTTTATTGGTTTTGACTCATTTTTGGAAGCTCATTCGATAAATTATTGTACATTTTCGAGATCATATTCTTAAAAACTAGTCTCGTTAACAGTAAGGATAAGTTTGATGAATGTAAAGCTTTCAGCTACTGGTCAATCTTCACTTTTGCGACCTGTACTTGACGTTATTCTTGCAAGAAATTCAGCTATTTTGGCATGAGGGTAGCATTTCATACCCAAAAATTAAGAAAAATGCTTTGAGTCGATACAAAAAAGATGTTGAGACTCTCTGCTATGTCTCTGAAGCTAAGATCGGAGTCTTAAGGCCTTGTTTCCTTAACTTTTTCGATGTTATTGTCATTGAACTCAAACACACACTGCCATACACTTCATACATTCATACTCTGCTAAAATCGCAAAAATGACAATAAGAATTGAATTTTCAAAAAACGAAAAAAAAAACACCAAAATGCCAAAAAATTAATCAACGGTATTTACGCGTGCATGTGTTAGTGCATAAAAACCGCAAATGTAGGCTGAGCATGCAACAAGAGCCGTGACACACACAAAGCGGCAGCGTGGCGCCTGCATGATGCATACCTATAAAGATATCTATACTCCTCATACACACACACATAAGTATGTATGCGTGCAGAACGCTAAAAACACCATTTGTGCTCATGAAGAACACATGCGTTGCAGCAAATGACAAGATTAACGCATTTGCATTTGCGCCACGTACCACACACATACCACACCAAGTCGTGCTTGCATAAAAATCACTGCGCAAGTGAAACGACATACATATATACATACATGTACTATATCAACAGACCATATGTAGTTTGACATCGTTTTGTACTTTTATGGCTGTGATTGAAACAAAAGGCATGAAATGACTAACATATGGTCGGTCAGTTGCATGCGATTGTTGTTATGCCACATAAAGTGTATAGTAATTGGAAAATTTAAATACAACACATATGCTTTTTACATACATATGTACATATGTTTTGTGTGTATGTGTGCATGAGAATTCAATTTGGACTCATTACATTGTTGTCTGCCTTGGAGGTTTTCACTTGCGACGCTAAGGCCTTCAGTTCGCCGAATGCTTGCAACAAATTAAACTATTTAAAATAATATAAATAAAATACATATGTATGTTGATGGGTGTACATATGTATGTAGGTCGTAAGCGGCTTGCCGTTTGTAATTTTAGCTCATCTTGTTTTGTCATAATATGTTGCCGTTTGACGAGTTATGAATGTCTCTAGGGTATAAGTATTTTCATTCCAATTTTGAAGAAGTTATGATTTTCGGCAGAGAAAAACAATAATTATGTGTACATTCTTAAAACTGTCCTTCTTTTAGACCTTCTTCGAATCGTTACTTCTATGCGTTGTTTGCAACATGTAAGGCAATCCGTCGGCCGATTCTTAACTGCGCCGCGCCAATATGGTCGACTGAATACAGTGAAAAAGGTAGCTACAGATATGTCAAAATATACGGACTAGAACAGGATGCCTTCTTATGTCTCCCTTCGAATACAGTGAGGCCCGTATGCTCTTAGTTAAGAAGCATAATGAATTCCTCTCCAAGCAGTTTCTGCTCGGGTGCTTTCGCAGAAACAATCCCCGCAATGACTTGCTTGTATCGGAACCGCCTTCTATGAGCATCAAGGGGTCCTTCCTCAACTACGTCGACGACATAAAACAATATCCCGACCAGAATAGGGACGCAACAAACTCCAGACACGACTGACCGCCATTCACAGTGGAGTCATTAATACCTTCAACGACTCTCTTTCAGCGAATGGCGGACTTGGAGTCAAATAACCACCCATTGCAGACGAAGAGTTCAAGTTGCCGCGAGAGTGACCCTTGCGCAGCTTCGTTTCTATTTATCCAGAATCGACCCTGACATATCACACATACATATGTATGTCCAGCGTGCAACAAGTCCTCGCATGATACTAAGCACCTCTTTGCATGCCCTGATAATCCTTCTGACAGACAGGAAGCAGGCAGCAGTGAAGATTGTCGCCAGGAATAAGCGACTTCACTTCTAGCGGCTGCCAACTCACAACGCCGTCGATGTCAATGAGTTAATAGACGACATTACCAAAAGTGGTGTTCCGCATTCATCCGAAAACGTGACAGACATTGGTAAACCCATGCATTATCTGTACAACGATGTCGACAAAAGCAATGTAAGGAAGATCAAAATGCTATGGAACGATCTAACATACCGTTTTGCAAAGTGATATTATCTTTTGACACACACAGCAAGCGCAGGCATCGTAAAAGTTGGCTACTCCTCGGAGGACCACCTTACAAAAAAGTCGTCTTAAAAATCGTTGGCTCAAAACCGGTTTTACACCCACAGTCTCTTAGACAAAGTTGTTCAGAATTAGTTTTCCCGCAAACGCGATTTTATAGAATAAATCTTAACATTATTAGTAACTATTTCCTAACATTTATTTTAAACCTTATAGCGTGAAAATTTGTATTTAGATACTATATCTAACAGCAGAGTAATCTCAAAACTTGTCGTTTTAGAATATTGTGAATAATTAATCCTGCTATTTTTTTAGTTCTTCTATATCATTGCCTACTTTTCGGAGGAGGAAATGTAGACTTGTGCTGTCTGTTGTCTGAAATAATCTAAACTATTATAAATATGTAAATGTATTAACCGAATTATTAATTAAATTTTTATCTGATACTGAGGAAAGTGTTTTGTATTTATTTGTGTACATAACATGTTTGCCTCGCAACATGATATTTTCCTGTCACTTGCACGACTTCCCACGCACAATAGTAAATAATAAACACTTCAATATGTATGTATGTTTGCATATTTATACGAATTTATTTAAATTTATAAATGCCTTTTAGTTGCGCAAATTTGTCATGTCTGCATTGCGGAAAGGATCATATTTCATAAAAAAACATTTTGGCAAGCAGGTAGTCAGTGGAGGGCAACCAATGAAGTCGTAGCGGGAGACACAATTCATCCGACAAAATGTTTGTTTGTTTGTGGCGTGTTTACTAGTGCACTTGTAATAATTTTGGGCATTTCCGCAAGTATTTGTGTAAAATCGTACTTTTACTATAATATACATATAGTATATATGGCATATACAATTTTTGCATAGTAACAGCTGTTTAAGTTTGACAGTGAATGCAACTCTGGCATTGGTATTAAAAAGTATAAACAATGTTGTGTGAACTTTTTGTGTAAACCCCTTTGTGGAGAGGTTTGGAAGTTATTGTAAGTGAAATAATTATTTAGACAGATTGGTTTGCTTTTTGAATTTTTGAAATTATTCTCAGTTTAGCATTTTCTGTTAGTGCAAATGATGTGAGGAGGTTTTGATGACATCACCTCGAATACAATATTTATAATTGCGTTGCTGATAAGACTGTAGAGGGGACTTTATCTCAGAATTTATAGTAATCAATGCTAAGGCTTATTCGTAACCCATAGAAGAGTCAATGTTGAATTTATTTCAACTTCATTTTCTTCTTCAATAATTAATAATATTAATAAATTTCTTGGCATCTCTCTTTAAAATAATTAAGACAGGCTCTGAAACATCGGAATCGGGTCTTTTTGGAAGGCAATTTATTATTTACTGTTTATTCTCTTAAGATCATGTATGTGTATAATTATCTGTTGGCAGATTGGTCAAATATTATTTCTGTTTTACTTAAGCTTCGATGAGGTTATGATAATGGAATGTTCGATTTTTGTTAATTTTCAAACGAAAAATCGGTTTAATCCATTATATTCAGTTACCTGCGGTCTTTTAACTCCATCTTCACTCAGCGATTTTGTAATAATCACTTGATGCAATTACCGACTAATATTTCCGAAACTAAGCAGAAGTGTTGGAAACATCCTTTCGTTTGACAACCAAAACAAAAGTTCTTTTGGAACCAGTTTCGATTGAATTGATCTTCGTTTGGGATATATTAGAGGTCTTACGAATGTAAGCGCATACTTTTTATGGCAGACGGGCTTGAAAATAAACTGACTTACCTTAACCACAAGACTTCACAAATGCCAGCCTGTTAAACAGGACTTTCCCCTGTCCTTTGAGATGCACTTCAGACACAGTAGTCCTTTTTTTTGTAAAAAACAGCAACTTATTTTGAAACGTTCACGTCTCTTATATGTATATATAGTGTTTATGAAGTAGCGGTATTACGAAGAAATAGTCTATTGTCTAAACCACAGATTTTTAAGAGAATTTAGGTTAGATTAGATTCTATGGCTAATCAAGTCAGAGAAAACACTTGGACTATTGTATGGCGTCCTTTGCGAAACCATACAAATAGAAATCCTATATTTGATCATATAAGAGGTTGCATGGGTTTCGAGTAAATATAGGCTTTTTCAATTTTTTTCTTCTCATATAAAAAACGAAATATTTTATTGCTACGAATACACACTATTAACAAAGAAATTCTGAAATTTTTGGAAAAAAATATTTTAAACTCGGCCATTGCGACGCCATTTCCGATGACCCCTCGGAAATAAGATGCGCCCGCATTGGCAGGATAACTCCTTACAAGATCATCTGTATAGAAAAAAATACGTCTTTCAGTTAAAACCTTCAATTAGAACTTTGACGAAGATAAACAAAAAGAAAATTGGATTTTTGGCAGACATTTTTACAAAGAACTTAAAATGTGAGTGAAAATTTCACGGGATTTTGTTTTCAATTAGTTTTAATCGAAAAGAAATCTTTCGTCCAAGTCTTTAAGAACTGTACCACAAATCGATCGATTGAGTAGTTCCCGAGAAATCTTGTCAACCGACTTCAATTACACAGTTTCGAGAAAAACGCGTTTAAATACGGCACACTTAGCCTAGCTAGCCTCGAGTGCACAAGTTCTCAAGGCTGTATCTCTGAAACTGTTACTCGGCTCAATTAGTAAATTTAGGAAAAACTTCTAGAGATGTTGTAGAATTTAATGAGATAATTAAGAAATATATTTTTTGAAACCCGTAAACCCATCTAACCCCATAAGTTAGTAAAGCGACTTGTAGTAAATACGAAATTTTAATTTTTTTTATTTATATTCCCAACAGCTCGTAGAGATATCTAAAAGTTTCAGCTTCAAAGTGTTTAAGCCTTGAACTCGCAAACGCGAGAAAATCAAGAAGGAAGGAGGTAGAGATGTTTCCACCTCGTCTTCTACCGTACAGCTTCTACAGCTGATGTCTGCCGAAATTCTCAACCTTAAAACATGGATGGCGATAGGGCAAAGTCGGCGAGTTTCCTTGATTTTCGTTTTGACCAAGAGCGTCTCATTTATTCTGTTTGAGACCAATCAGTACCAGTGGAGACAAGAATATGAGTCTCAAGTGATAAGTCGAACAAAAACTGATGACCTCTTTTAAGATGTTCTAAAGAATCAGTATCAGCATAGATAAAGTTAAAATAGATAAAGTTATCTATATTAGTAAATCACATGAAAACTGAGCTTTCACACATCTTGAGATGCTCTAAGGGTCATTTTGTCTGGCAATGTTTTCACATTTGGAGACTGCTTCCGCGACAGACTGGTCTATATGGTCTGAACGAGCGTGAATTTGGTCTGCATTACAGCTTTAAACTCGGCAGCATTCCTTAAAATTATTACGGAAACATTTTCAGCCGCTACCAAAACAACAACTATTAATAATATGTGGCATGAAGTCTGTACCACATTTTGCGCGCTTTTTTCGTTGATTTGCTTTCAGAGTGCGAGAATCTGCATGTTCAGATATTCAGTCGCAAAAAAAATGCGTTATTGGATAGAGACAAGGTCTGTTTAACTGCTTAGCACTAATAGCAAATGAGCTGACCATTTCCACATGCAAAATTTTCTAATGAAATTTGGCCGCATTTTTTTTGGAAAAGCGTCTAATTAACATATGCAAATTTGCATACATACACACGTATTTACACTTGGTAAATGCTAGACAACACCCGTCTATTAGCAGTCGGATGCAAAAGCTTTCAATGTTGCGCGCCATTTTTGCGCTTTTCGCTTGGGTGCAACGCTTAATGTTGCATGACTCGCCGCATTGTGCATACATATTTGTTGTTGCATTGAATGCGATGTATGGTTGGCAAACAAGCAACAGATTTCAATCTTTCAATTAGCATTGTGCGAATTGAATGCGCTTGGAAAAAATTAAAAAAAAATGGAAATATATTTCAATGAAGTTGCACATGCAACACGCGCGCTGAGGCGGACGAAAAGTTTTTAAATGAAAAAGCGTGTTGGCATTATTTGAGATAGTTTTTTTGTTTTTGTATATTTTTTGTTGTTTTATTTTTCTTGTTGTTGTATTTTTCCTGATTTTTTTTTTGTTTTTGTTGTAATTTTTTTCTTTTTGTGTAATATTTTTCTGCTTTTGTGTAATTTTTTTTTTTTGTTTTTCTGTGCGAAATGGGAGCAACATGCAAATGCAATTGAATTGATTGATCGACGCTGTTGCCGCGCTGAGTTGTGTCGCCACGCGTGATGGCATGCAAAAAATGCCGTTGTCACTGTCACGAGCATGTCGCCAATGAGGATGTTGCCAGGCCTGAGAATGTTGCTAAGTGACTGCTGATATGCAAGTGCTCGTGTTAACAATTTTGTTGTTGTTGTTGTTGTTATTATTATTATTATTATTATTGTTGTTGTTGTTGCTGTCATTGCTGCTGACAATCACTTCCTCATTAAATTCGCTTGTGAAAAGAATGCAGACAAAATTATACAATTATACAAAAACAAAAAAAGTATAACAACAACAACAAGAACACTGCTGCTTAATAAATCCAAAATAAAAACTTACAACAACTCGTACACGCATTTTTGTAAAGAATTTCGCGTTGCCAAGCGAAATAAATTGCCAACACATAAATTTAATGAATGCGCAACAACGGCAATTTACGATGTGAAAACAAAAACAAAAAAAAAATTGCATAAAATCGCACAATGCAGTTAAGTGATTAATGGCGAGCGCTGATTGCGGCTGGCGTAGCAGAAAAGTGTAAAAACAACAAAAACAATAACTGCATGACCATTCAAGCGGCCACCGAGCTCATTCACCAATTGAGTGATCGATGTGAGTGCGTCAAAAGTGCAGGCGATAGCGGTGCGGCAGCGCAACTGAGGGGGGTGCGTGGCGTGCGTGTGGAATGTCGCCGTTATTGGCGTGTTGGATACGCAGAAAATTGCATTTGACAGATTTTTCTGTGCAACCAAATGAGAACATATGCTGTAGTATTGCATTTGCGGGGCGTGGCAAGTCATGGTTGGCCGCAAGCAATATGCTATTGACAGTAAAAGTAGAAAATACGCACAAAATAAATTTAATGCCATATTTTCACCTTGCTACATACTTCACATCTCACACCTCAACCTGGTCAGTGCTCAGCTCCTCATTCATCTTTCTCATAATATCTCAATCTTTTTTTACTTCTCAGCTCTCTCCCCCATCTTGCTTTAATTATATGCATTCTCAACGCTTCCCTTTCAAACTCATCACTCATCACTTTTGTCGAAAATCTTAAACAAAACTCACCAACGAATTTAGAACCTGTTACCTGGCATTCACATTCGCAGCCGAAATGTAATAGCTCCGGTGGCATGCAGGCGATATGTGCCACCATAATGGCAGTGCAAACACAGCGCTGCACCGTGCTTTAGCCCCGTTAACTAGGTCATGGGTAGCGCAAATAGTGTGAGTCAAGCAGCCAAGTCAGCACATTAGGCCGACCCCTTGGACCCCCCCTTACAACGCATTGAGTCGAAATAAATAAGAAAAATTAAAAATCAAAAAGAAAAAAACAATTTCTCGTGACGAGACATGCAATGATGAATGCACTTAACTGCCCCAAAGACACACATTCGCAGAAGAATGCACTGCACTTATAACTATTAATGGTCGTACTTACATATATATGTATGTGCATAACAGCATATGTCTGTTGTCTGCAGCGTCGCTTTGGTAATTTGGTTTTGTGTAAAGAAAGTCAATAAAGGAAGTGAATGCGTTTTATGTGCGAAGACATGGGAAAGTGCTCGTATATTTACTCACTGCTGACTTTTACTGACTTTTGCTAATGGGAAAACTGAAAATTTTGTATATTAAAAAAAATCGTATATTTATAACTGGGTAAAGCTTTATGGGTCGCCGAGGTGTGTCAGTGGAGCTTACTATGGACACTCCTTCGTGCGTCCAGAGTTTGTTGCATGTTGTTGTGAAGAGCATATTGAGTTGTAAGATAAAGTTGAATGAAACTCATTTCTATTCTAAAGCATTAATTTTGAAATCCATTCTTAAGAAGTACTAATTATACTTAAAAGTCAAAATTTGATTTGGATTTTGACTTTAACTATATAACTAGTGATTTAAGTTAAACTGGTAATGTCACCTTTGATCTATAATTTTATATACGTTTCTTTATCCAGTATAAGGCGTGATTGTACTAATATTAAAACAAAAACTCAATTTTTATAAAAGCAAAATCCTAAAATATCATATTTGACAGCAAAGTCGCACACCCAAAGCAATGATGATTTTGTCTTCATCGAGATTTTTATGGTATACTTACAGAGTTTTCATATCAAAGATAATACAAAATAATATTTCACCTTTATGTGCCTTTAAAAATATATTATTTAGAAAATTTATAGTCTTTGAATTTAATTGTCAGTCAGGAAAGACGTTCAACTCATCTTTTAGGCTGTTATTAAGGCTTTGTTTTTTTTTTTTTCACTGATGGATCTGCTGTCTGCCGTCTCCAGCTAAATGGAATCGGTAATGTTAAACTTTCTAGCTTTACAAGATACCTGCTTCTGTTTGTGAATTATACATATGTATATTACTGATTACTGGGCTCACGCATTAGCCAAAACTCAGTCTGAAATTCATGAACGGTATTGACTACTCCATATTCCCCATAAGATGTTGAGTTTCTTAGCAAGTCAGGAATAATCGTATTTGGTTTCATTGCACTTTTATCTAAGAAACTAATTTCTAAATGAACCTAAGCGCAAGTATTCTTATAAGGCAGGCCCGTTTTTAGTGTATGCTTGCCAAAAATGTTTTGTTATGTGTAGTCTAATATAATATTTCTAGACATTAACAAACCCTGGTTATATTCCTCTCATTCTTAGGCCATATCTGCATTGTTTTCTTGCAGTTTGTTATTGATTTCCCTTTGCTCTGAGCTTTTTGTTCAAAGTGCATCTCTTTTAATCATACCCAGCGGACATTGGACGAACTACGTTTCAGATTCGTCTAAAAAAATCTGCTAGCTTTACCAACTCTGGCTTTTTGTTGTCGAAATTGTTCTTATGTCTGGAAACCCAAATAATGGACAGGTGGAGTTGACATTCCAGTAAGCTTGAAATCTTCCTGCAATTGTTAACTATATTTGAATTAATCTATGGCGCCGACAAGGTCAGCTGTGGTCTGTCTAACTTTTACTCGGCTTCCTTCGCTAAGCCACGAAAAGAAGTGTCTCAATATCCAACGTATTTGATGAACGAAATATTCAATAATGGTAAAAAAGTCAATATATAACAATCTTCACTTCGACCTTATATGGCATCGAAAAAGCTACTATCATAAGAAATATTATTTTGAAGCCTACTGAGTACCTTAATTATATGGTTTCATATGTCTCCTTTTACTAGAGAGTACAGCTCGGGTACAGCAAGCGAGGAAGTGACGAGTCGATACGATTTATATGAGCATCGAAGATATTTTGGAAAGAGCGGTTAAGCAAAAACATTATCTAACCTTAAAAGAGCTAGTAAAGTATGGATTTTTAAGCATATTGTTTTACAATAAATACATATACAAATTGCTGCAACGCAAAGATGAAATGTTCGTGAGTCTTTTATATTTACAAGGTACAAGGCCGTAAGACCAGTCTAAATGTAACAATTTATGCTCGATAAACAAGGAAAATAAATCGTTTATCGAACTCCAACAGATACCGCAAAGGACCAACTGGTCTATGCGTGGCTTGCTGGCCACCAGTTTAAACTAACCTAACCTAAGTTAGATAAACAGGGCATTATTGATTTAGTTATGTTCATCTGTCGATACGCGAGTTAGTCCCACAGTGTTTGAGCTATCGACCTGAAGTTTTGCACATCTTCTTCTTCTCTTTAAGAAAATTCTTGTGTGAAAAGCTTTTAATTATACAAAATACTTTCGAGAAATTTGGCATGCTTTATAACCTAAAGCAATGGTACAACCTCCGAAGAAATTGTTCAGATCGGATCACTATAGCATATAGCTTCTTTACAAACTAACCAGTCAAGTCGCTGTATAGAAAACTTTCGATAAAATATCCGAGCATTTTGTTCAGATCGATCTACTACAGCATATAGCTGCCATACATTCTCAAGTCCTTGCATTTAAAATTTTTTTATGTGAGAAGGTATCCTCATGAAATTAGAGTTAGATTATTGTCCAAGGTGTCGCTGCTATTCCCGAATATATTCTCCAGATCGAGATAAAGATCTTTTTATACTCTTTTATTAAAAAAATCACTAATGAAAGTTATTATAGTTTAAGTGCAGCCGAAGTTAACGTTCTTTTTTGTTCTGTCACAACTATAATTGGGCATGTTCTTAGAACGATAGAGTCTACTTTATCAAAGTCTAGTCAAAAAATGTTTCCAGTATTCGAAAATTCTTTAGTTAATCCTTTTAAAAAGGTGAACGTGCTCTACTTAGCAAAAAAGTTATTTATTTTTGGCCTCCTCGAAAGTATTTGTTTATGCAAACCCAAGAAAAGATTTATTTTTTCATATCTATGTACCTCGAAAACTTTTCATTGGTAGGGTTTTTTACGTGGTCCCAAAACCAGCGCACAACCTAAAAGCTACTTCTTATTTTAGAAAAGTTATTTGCGAAATTTCGATTTTACTTGAGACATGAAATGCCAAAACCTTCGATTTCGCTATAAAGCGTCTTTAGACACTAATTTTTATTATATAAACGCTTTTATCAGCTTAAGTTACGCCAGAAGCACAGCCTGTAACCCTAAAGTAGCTTTTTTCAATTTTTCAAATATTAGTTTTGCGTCAGCAAAGTTTTTCCCCATAATAAAATTCATTAAAATTTTCGCACATTTTTACGTGTTGTTGTCAACGCCTCTGTGAAAAACAATTTTCACTTTCAACATGTTCATGTGTCACTTTTGCCAATTTCGCTAAGCAAAAATGAATATATTTAGTTGTAGAAAATAGTTTTAAGCACAACAAAATTTATATATACAATATATATATGTATATGTATATATATTTGTAAAAAAAACATGAAATATTGTCCGGTTGTTGGGCTGCCTACGGCCGCCAATGACCCGCCCACGCATTACGGGTACGAAGCTGCCACCTACGCGCCGCACTCGTAGCAACGCAACGACAAGCACGCACCGTTGCATGCGGCACTGCGCTGCATTGTGGCATGTTGTTGTCAGCGCGCACTACCCACAGGTGTCCGAAAATCGAATTGAATGGCCAATCCATTGAACGGCTGCCACTACTGTGCGCCTATGACTGCGTATGCGCATGCGCCACCGCGCCGATAGCCGGCAGCGTGTGCGCGCGTGCGTGTGTTGCTGCAACATGGTGCGCCAGTTAATTGACAGGCGCGCGCAGGCAACAAGTAAATGCGTCTACGCGGCAAAACAACGGTTGCATGCCGTTGTTGCTGTTGGCGGTTACAACAATGTAACGGTAAATAACAGCTGTGCGCGCAGCGACAAAACCCTGCTCAAGTAACACATTTGTTTGTGGCATGTTTTGTGAGTGTGTGTGTATATGGTTTGTTGCATGGATAATTGGCAACACCATTTATGGTTGCCACATTCAATTAAATGGTGCGCAGTGATTTCGTTTGTTGCAACGGCGGCAACAATTTCGTAGGCCACTTGCAACATTTGCATAATACGCCGAAAATGTGTTACTGATCGTTGCTTAGTGTTGATTTGCTGTTATTGTTTGTTTGGCTGTTGTTGTTGTTGTTATTGCAATTTATTGTGACTATTTGAACAAAGCTTGTTGTCATTTTCCCAGCCACAGCCGTGTGGTGTCGCAGCACATTTCGTTCGTAATGCACAATTCAAATTATGTTGTTGCAACATGCGCCGCATATTAATGTGGCACATTGCATTGTTGTCCATTTGCTCTGTGCGCTGTGTCCGCTTGTTACCGGTGTTCGGTGTTAATAAATAAGTTGTGTGTGTGGCGCTTGTTGCACGTTTAGAGAATTCGATTTTATTTGCCACAATTTTTTGCACTCTCAATAACTTCCTTATTTGGTGTCACGGTGCAGTTGTTGTTGTTGTTTTTTTTTTTTTGTTTCGTGTTTTTCAGTTTCACTTGCTGCTTTTAGTTTTCTTCTCTCCTCCGTACACCTACATAAACATAGCGCGGTGTTTAACAAGTAGTTGCCACGCGTCAGTTAACGGCACTGGCGAAATTTCTCTCGCCTTTTTAATTTAATTACTACGGTAATTACTGTCTCGCGACTCATTTAATTAGACGTGCCACACTTCGTTAGCTGGCAAGCACTTTGCATGGGTTTCGGTAAAGACAATGTGGCGTCTCGCCTACATTAGACCGTGAAGAAAGAGTTTCGTGTTGGTGTTTCTTAACGGTTATTGTTTTTCTTTGTTTTTGGAAATTTATTTGCTTATTTTGTAGTATACTATATTTTCTGTTAAATACTAGACCTGAGTAGTGCAGAGTGTACAACTTGAACACAGTTTTAAGATAGTGTTCAATATTGCCACGATTTCTCACTACTTCAACATACCTAATTAGAAATTTCCCGTCGAGACGTGTGCGGAGATTAATATATGGTATTTCTTAGCCTTCTACTTGTCGATAGATTTTCCCATTATTTATTTGGGGTTATTTTGGTCTTCTCCCTTTGAATGAAATCTGTTGCAACCTCTAATTTACCATAAATTTAATACACATGTTGGCTGTTTAGGTTATGTTAGTGTCTATATGTATCCCCAAGCTGACGATTAAACTTAGAGTGTGAAAGGTTCTATAGTTGGATGTCATAAGCGAACTCAACATAACAACCATCTGTACCTGTCGTTTTAGGTATTTCTGTGCTTTTCAAGTTCACCTGGACATCGTTCTTGTAAAGGTCGCACAGTCAAGAGTTAAGTGTCTAGTTAATTCTCCTTTTGCTCTTTTATAATATTTATCTGCAATTGGCATTTCAGTAAGATTTTGAAACAACTGCGATTAAAGCAGGAATTCATTGACCTCGTACAATTTTCTCGAATTAGTTATGATGGCAAACTCTATTGCAACTAAAGTGAAATTATTCCTTCATCAGCTGTTTGTAACGAGGTTGTGAATCTCAAGTAGTAATGTACGTTTAATTTGAGCCTCTTAAAATTGTCAGAGAGCTGGTTTTCGAACTTATTCCAAACAAAATCTCTCCAGTATATTTATTACCACTTAGTAATACGATTAGGCCATGAAGTCTTAAGAGAGCGCTTCTATATTTGTTGAGAGCTCTCTACACCCAATGTGAGTTAACTTTCCGCATTTTATTTTATTTTTTTGTGCGTTTAGTCTAAATGTCGAGTGAGCGCTTCAACATAAGTTTTTGATTGAGTAAGCAGGTTAACAAATCGATTAACAGTAAAGCTAAACTCAAGACTTAACCCAAAGCCAACCAGAGTAAGTAACTAAGACTAAGAACCTCCCGCTAACCTCAGCAGTTTTAAAATATGTAATCAACATCTCAAGGGACAAACTCAGGCACATTGTCGCATTCTACAATGACCACTGCAAGCTTAGAAGGACTTATATTACGTTGAAAAAAGTCTTGCGGTATTTTTATTGAATTTTCAATTGTTCATAAAGTTGCTTACAATAATGCGATTCAAGTCAAATATGCGCCGTTTTCTTTGATAACGCGTTCCCAACGAGATGCAACTTCATAATGCCCCTCTCATAGAAGCTCGCTTCCCAATTGGCAAAAAACTCGGAGAGCCAATTTTCACAGGACTCTCTTGTGGCCAACTTCAGACTATCAAGCGCGTTCGCCATGGACAGAAACAGGTGGTAATCACTTGGTGCGAGATCCGGACTATACGGTGGATGCAAAAGAACCTCCCATCCGAGCTCCCGGAGCTTCTGGCGCGTCACTAAAGATGTGTGTGGCCTGGCGTTGTCCTGACAATTCGGCCTCTGTTGATCAAAAATGGCCTCTTCTGCCTGAGTGCTGCCGTCAAGCGGTCCAGTTGTTGGCAGTACAGGTCCGAATTTAGCGTTTGGTCATAGGGGATTAGTTTCCCTGCCAATCCCACCAAACACACAGAAGAACTTCCTGGTCGTCAATCCAGGCCTGGCCACCGTCTGGGCCGCTTCACCGCTTTTCGACCACGACCGTTTGCGCCTTACGTTATCGTAAGTGACCCACTTTTCATCGCCAGTCACCATACGCTTCAAAAACGGGTCGATTTTGTTGCAATTCAGAAGCGATTCGCATGCGTCGATACGGTCAAAGATGTTTTTTTGCGTCAATTCGTGTGGCACCCATACATCGAGCTTCTTAGTGACTCCAAGCTTCTTCAAATGGTTTATAACGGTTTGATGACTACTACGCCGGTCTCTTTCGACCAATTCAGCGATTTTATCGCAATTTTCGACGACAGGCCTTCCGGAGCGTGGCGCATCTTCGCCCACCTCTACACTAAAACGAAAACGTTGAAACCATCGTTATGCGGTGGAAATGGAAACTGTATCGGGTCCATAAACTGCACAAATTTTATTGGCGGCTTGAGATGCATTTTTGCCTTTATCGTAGTAGTATTGTAAAATATGCCGTATTTTCTCTTTATAATGCTCAATGTTTGCGACGCTATAACTCACGAACGATTTAAAAGAAACGACAATCAATCAAACACGTGTTAGCGTGTCAAATGAGCTTTCCAAAAAGGTATAGCATGACCCGATGCCACGAATAAAACTAGAACTACGCGCTTTCAGCGCCAACTAGCGAAAATACCGCAAGACTTTTTTGACAACCTATTATAACATGGGCCTATGTTCCTGTGCAAATAGCTGATTTTGCGACAAGGAGTCTGGAACTCCCGAACACCTCCTGATTGACTGCATGGCAGTCTGCAGATGCAGGATAAATGTTCTTGGTTCCATGTTTCCAAATAGGAATCACATCACCTCGTTAGCACCTACCGGTATATTGGATCTTATCAATATGCTGGGGCTAACTGAGTCGTCGTGACTTTGGAAAGGGCACAATAGATCTTAGATCTAGGTGCAATCCTCATTTATTTTCTTTACTTATCTTAAGACTAAGCAA
>CM050325.1:98511236-98541895 GCA_027475135.1 Bactrocera correcta
GTTAATTTTTGACACGTTTCAAAGATCGTAGATCATTGCATAGAGAATATCTTTAAGTTTCATAAATTTTTTGAATTTTTTTGTTTAAGCTACTCATTTCCGGCTGTTGAGTAGCTGATGTCAGCAGTTGAGGCGTTTTTTGTCCGAAGACATCACATAACACCGTTATTTTTCAACATTTTTGTAAAAAGATCTTAAAATATAGCTGAAGGCATACCTTATTACGTTCAAAGAAGTTCGAAACGTCCTATCGAGTACTTTCTTTTAAAAAAATTCACGAACATCGCTTAGTTTTTCATGCGTTACACCGGTATAGCCCCTTAATGCAGTTTAGAGATATGCCAATAATGAAAAATATAGGGAAAACGACAGTTCTCCGTGTATTTAAGTTTACAATTACTAGGAAAGTTGTCGGTTAAAGCTTTGAATCACCTACTTGCAAACATTGTGACTATTGCTTATTCCACAAAATGAAATATTAGCTACAGGGAATACATTATTAGTGGATTGAGAGCTTAAAAGGAAATTCAAGAACCAAATTTAAGGCGTCCTACAACAATTGTGTGTGTTGGCAGCCTTAAACTGGCTTCACTTAGAAATGAAGAATAGTATAATATTTATTTTTATCGATTCATTTATTCTATTATAAACTAAATGTTGAAATTCCTATGTGCGCTATATCGCTAGAAGATCACTTCAAGAGGAAACTTAAGTATTTTCCCAGGTGAGATGATCTAAGCCTTGGTAAGTCGATCAAGGTGAAATATAATATATGTAACTAAATGAACCGCGTGACGAACTGAGTTGATTTAGCTATGTCTGTCTGTAAATATGTGAACTCCTTCTTCATTTTTTAAGATATCGTTCTGAAATTTTGGGCACATCTCTTTCTCTTCAAGAAGTTGAACTGTTGTCACAACTGCTCATATCGGACAACTATTATATGTGTTTGCAAATCAAATTGAACGATCAAAATCAAGTTCTTGTGTGGAAAACTTTTTTCATTCGACAAGATATCTTCATGAAATGTGGGATGGATCATTCTTAAAATCATCTGTACAATATCCGAAGAAATTGTTCACATCGAATCACTATAGCATGAAGCTGTCGTACAAATTAAACGCTCAAAATCAAGTTCTACAATGGAAAAAATTTCAATTTAACAAGATATCTTCCCCAAATTTTAGGCTTGGGGTATTGTTATTGTTCAAGGCAACGCTGCAATATCGGAAAAAATTGATCAGATCACGTTACTATAGCATATAGCGCATTTGATATATGGTTGATATAAGCACAACCAGTTTTCGAAGGCTTTTAGCCAGCGCCTTAAAGACTTGCTCAGAAGAATGTACTAGATGTTTTCCGAAATAAATACAAACACAAGCAATAAGACGACAACAATAAACAAGTATACTTGCATATGTACCATGCATATGCACATATCTACACAATATTTCGAGTGCAAGCTAGAAGTCAATGCCGAGTTTTAAGGCACAAAATTGTGGCTTAACCACTTTACTTCAAAGCACTTCAGTACAGTTACGATGTAAATATGGAAATATGCCAAATAATTTATAAAAAAAATATAATTTATAAAGCAAGTAATTTTCAGACCACATTGAAGTCGCAATTGTGCCCTAATAAGTATATACACTACTTAATGAATGCATATTGGATGCATTCGCCGTCGTGATTATTTATACAAAAATATTTCTTTTTTTTCATAATCTATAGCACCTGATTTCTTTGTTCAACTGCACTTGTTATAAATGCGTCTCACCTTAAATAATTTTTTGCACCACTTTAAACCCTCTTGCTGTTCAACTTTTACTTTTCTGTTTTATTTAGTTAACGCCTGCGCGCCGAACTTCAACGACGATGCTCAATACAAAACTGAACTAAACGACAGTTGAACACAAACTGTTTAAAAACTGTATTTACTCGCATCTGCGGTGATCAGGCGTAGCCGCCCACCGCGCCAATTGCCGCTTAAATCTGTAACCTGTCTCGGTGATGTAACGTGACGTGAGAATCAATCCGCTTGCTCACATTCTAAGTTGTACCTGCTTTTGAGCATTTGGGTATGCAAATAACTTGTCATCGTGCAGTTTTGTGCTCTTGCATTCGGCACTTGTAAATAAATAACGAAGAAGCTTTTGTTGTTATAAAACAAATAAATTGACCTATCATTGAGAATGTGACTTGTAGTGGACAGCGGTGCGGCTGAGTGAGTTTAGATTGCTTGCCGTGAGCGGCGCTGAGTTGCGTTGAGAATAGTAACATTGCAGTGAGCTTAGAGTTTTAAAGAGCACGTTCCGTTTAACTGTTGATAGTGTTTGCAAATAACGCAATTAATATATACATATCCCCTACCTGTATTTACATAAATAACAATTTAAAACGAATAAGGTGAGCTTCAATTTATGCGGAACGAAATATGAAGTACTCTCTCAAAGAATAATGGTTAAAGGAGTGTGCGCGAATTTGAAATTTCATAATAAATTTATAATTTTTGTAAACAGTTTTCGTTTTTAGATGAAGAAATGAGTTGCAAACAGGGTCCTTATAACTTTTAAGTTTCATTAAGATACTTTATAAAGGGTGTTTTGTTTTTGACCATGGACCTATAATTCCTTCTGTACATAGAGCATATTATCCAGTGGTTTTTGAGCATGTAAGGACACCGCTTACGCGATTATAGCCGAGTCAACAACAGCGCGTCAGCCGTTTCTTCTCTTCGCTACGTGGCGCCAGTTGGATATTCCAAGCGAAGCTAGGTCCTTCCAACGGAGTGGAAGTCTTCCTCATCCTCTGCTTCCCGCGGCGGGTACTGCGTCGACTACTTCCAGAGCTGGAGTGTTTTCATCCATCCGGACAACATGACCTAGCCAGCGTAGCCGCTGTCTTTTAATTCGCTAAACTATGTCAATGTCGTCGTATATCTCGTACAGCTCATCGTTCCATCGAATGCGATATTCACCGTGGCCAACGTGCAAAGGACCATAAATCTTTCGCAGAACCTTTCTCTCGAAAACTCGTAACGTCGCCTCATCGTTTGTGGTCATCGTCCAAGCCTCTGCACCATTTAGCAGGACGGGAATTATGAGTGACTTATAGAGTTTGGCTTTTTTTCGGCGAGAGAGGAGTTTACTTTTCAATTGCCTACTCAGTCCGAAGTAGCACCTGTTGGCAAGAGTAATCCTGCGTTGGATTTCCAGGCTGACATCGTTGGTGGTGTTAATGCTGGTTCCTAATTAGACGAAATTATCTACAACTTTAAAGTTATGACTGTCAACAGTGATGTGAGAGCCAAGTCGCGTGTGCGACGCCTGTTTATTTGATGACAGGAGATATTTCGTCTTGCCCTCGTTCACTGGCAGACCCATTTGCGTTGCACATATATTTGTTTTTTTAGTTTATTATCTGAAACTTATATTTTCATTTATGAAAGAAGTTTTACTCGCCTGATAATCGACCGACGTTTAGATAACATTATTTATAACACACAATATACAATTTGAAGTTGATAAGCCATTAAGAACCTATGGTTTCTACATAATAATTTTATATAATTTGAGAAAAAACTCTGAAAGACGTTGAGAGATATTTCAGTAACTCATTAAAAACTTCCGGTTATCGTTCTTTATTATTTTATAATGCCACATAAAATCGTTAGAGATACGAAACTGTTATACTTTTCATGCAACATGATGCAGGAATATAAAAGCGGTTTCTAAAGGTGTTCACTGTATCGCAAATCAATTGCCAAAAATCATGGAACCCTTCATTTAAAATAAACCAGTTTCCATTAAAAAGTCCCTTTGCTACCATGAGCAAAAAAAAAAAGACTTTTTAATTTAAATTTCGCGCGAAAACCCGTTCGTCGAAATATTTTTTTTTCTTGGTTGGTATGACTGTAAGTGACATCTGTGCCAAATGTCAAAATCAAAATAATCATTAGTTTTTAGTATACGCTTGTCTTTCTGAAGTACATAAAATGCAGTCGGCAATTTTAACGATGAGTGAAGCTATTCAACAAGGAAGTTGTGAGAAATCAAATTTCAGGTGCCGAAACGAACGTTCAGAATGTTGAAAGAAGCCTTCAGTGATAATTGTTTGTCGGGAGAAAACGTTTTTAATCAGTACAAATTGTTCAAAGGGGGTCGAGAGTGCGCTGTCAACTAACCACGTCCAGGACTATCAAAATCAACTGATGATGAACATGCCAATAAAATAAAGAGACTTGTGGTTGAGAATCGACGATTAACTGTCAGAGATTTTACCGGCATCTTTGGAATATCATAAGCATCAGTGAAAATTATTTTGAAAGATAATTTGCACCTAAGAAAAGTACCAGCACGACTGGTTTCAAAATCACTCAAGTTTTTGTAAAAACAGCGTCGCGACTACCGGGATGTCATGAAACGTATTATTACTGACGAAGAGGCTTGGATCTCTACTAACGACCCTGGAATGGACGATCAATCGGGCGAATATTGTTTGCAAAGCTGAGCCGAAGCTGAAAAAACCACGCCAAAGCAGACCAAAATCTTAAACGACCGCTCAGGGGAATTGGTCAATTGAAGATATTGAACGCGAATTGCTACGCGCATAGAAGACTATTCCGGAAATTGACTTAACAACTGTTTCGAAGATTGGAAAAAACGCTGGCAAGTGTATTGTGTATTGAAGAATAAATTTAGAATTTTAAAATTATGAACAAAGTCTTACAAAACTAATACGGCTGTGTAAACTGACGCTGAGCAACACTCAAAGCTCCGTCAGGATCGGGAAGGACCTCTCCGAGCCGTTCGATACCAAACGAGGTTTCAGACAAGGCGACTCCCTATCGTGTGACTTTTTCAATCTGCTGCTCGAGAAAATTATTCGAGCTGCAGAACTTAATCGAGCAGGTACAATCTTTTACAAGAGTGTACAGCTGCTGGCGTATGCCGATGATATTGATATCATCGGCCTCAACACCCGCGCCGTTAGTTCTGCTTTCTCCAGACTGAACAAGGAAGCAACTCAAATGGGTCTGGCAGTGAACGAGGGCAAGACGAAATATCTCCTGTCATCAAACAAACAGTCGTCGCACTCGCGACTTGGCTCCCACGTCACTGTTGACAGTTATAACTTTGAAGTTGTAGATAATTTCGTCTATTTAGGAACCAGCATTAACACCACCAACAATGTCAGCCTGGAAATCCAACGCAGGATTACTCTTGCCAACAGCTGCTACTTCGGACTAAGTAGGCAATTGAGAAGCAAAGTCCTCTCTCGACAAACAAAAACCAAACTCTATAAGTCGCTCATTATTTCCGTCCTGCTATATGGTGCAAAGGCTTGGGCGATGACAACAACCGATGAGTCGACGTTGCGAGTTTTCGAGAGAAAAGTTCTGCGAAAGATTTATGGTCCTTTGCGCGTTGGCCACGGCGAATATCGCATTCGATGGAACGATGAGCTGTACGAGATGTACGACGACATTGACATAGTTCAGCGAATTAAAAGACAGCGGCTACGCTGGCTAGGTCATGTTGTCCGGATGGATGAAAACGCTCCAGCTCTGAAAGTATTCGACGCAGTACCCGCCGCGGGAAGCAGAGGAAGAGGAAGACCTCCACTCCGTTGGAAGGACCAAGTGGAGAGGGACCTGGCTTCGCTTGGAATATCCAATTGGCGCCACGTAGCGAAGAGAAGAAACGACTGGCGCGCTGTTGTTGACTCGGCTATAATCGCATAAGCGGTGTCTACGCCAGTAAAGAAGAAGAAGAAGAAGAAGTAGTACCTTGTAATCCATAATTTTATAGTTGTTTTACGACCTTATTTCGAAAAAGAATCATCGCATTATAGTAGGTCATGAATATAAAACATTTTTTCGTTATATTGGAATTATTAATTGTATTTTTATGTGAAATCAACTTATTGTATATCCTTCAAAATCAGTATAATTCGGCAAAAAAGAAACTATCAATATTTCTTTAATGTTTTAAAGCAGGTTCTTCGGAATTTACTTCTACAACTTCCTTGCACTTATTTAGTTATTAAATATTATTATCATATAAATTTATTATTATTTTTTTATTTCCGGCCCAGTATGCGTAAATATTCAATAAAGCAAATATTTACATACACATAAGCCTGCCTAGAATTATGTAACACCTACTAAGTACGTTTAAGTAAGCAAGCTAAGACTAACTAATCATTGCGAGTATGGATGCACATGAGCATGTTTAACCAAATACTTTACTGGCTATGTGTAGCACATACCAGCTTATATATGTACATAAGTATACAGGGTGAGTCAACCTTTATGTCGGTATGTAGACATTAAATAATTTAATTTAAAAACAAATTCCTATTGTATAGTTTTTGATATATTTTCTTTAAATTGGTAATTTTTTTATTCATTGCTCATGGTAATCTCCTTTTTGGATTTTCCATTTCTTTTGCCAGAATCGAGATATATTTAGCGACTAATAAATGATTTTGGAACCAATGTTTGACTTGAGCTTGTTGGCTCAGGCACGAAAAAGTCATTAATCATGGCTCTATAGCGTCGTTGCCCATAGAGCACACCAAACAGCGACTGTTTGAGGATGAGAAAAGTGAGCTTAATCGCAGAAGAATATTTTCCTATGAAAATCTGGATGGGTGCCATCTCATTTTGTCGACATTGATGGTCGTTCGACTTCAATTTTGGTACGAGTTGGTTTCTGTATGTCCTCAAACCAAAATCCTTACGCAAAATCCTTCCATAAAGTGGAAGGACACAGCTGCAATTGTTGCGCGCGAAGCCAGATTCGGGTCTTCTTCAATACTCCGTTCTACAGCAGGAATAGAGTTTTCGGTGCGCACTGTAGGGCAATAGACGTGGTACGAAATCGATCTAAGGTTGCTCGAGTTGCCGACTCTGCTGGTGCATTTTTCTGACTCACACTCCTGAAATACACTCCTTCCTACATATACATAGAATACGGCGCACCCTGTCTTTATGTAAATTTGCGAAATTGCAAGAAAATTATGAGCGTGCGTTTGTGATTAAATGTAAATAAAATGTAACGGACGCGTTTAAAATGTACGAAATGTGCGAAACGTGCAATATAACGCAAAATTCTTAAAGTTTCCCAACTGCAGTAAGGTAGGAAAAATAAGTAGTAGATAGCTCTTATCCGTTGTTTATACTGTAATTTAAGGCTGCGTCGAATACTCTCAGAGCTGGAGTGTTTTTTTTTATCCATTTAGTGTACCTTTAATTTCATTAAAATATCACACAACTCGATCGCGTCAAACTGTTAGAAGTTCGAATATAGAATATATTCTATTATTTTCTGACATTGCTCAGGTATACCACACTGGAGAACTTATTTTCAACCAATTTTATTAGTATATACATAAAAATATATACTATATGGAGTAAAGTCAGATGGACGTTTCAAAACCCTGAAAATCAGTTATATGGGGACTAAGGAAAGTTTTCGTACGATTTTATGCATTTTAGATACAAAAATACACTGTGAAACTGAATTAACGCTTCGGTCGATATATTATACTATATGAGGTATAAAGTCATATGGTAAATTAGTTATATTCGTATAAGTATGAAGGCTATAGAAAATATTGATCCGGTTCAACTCATTTTTGACAAAAAAGTATATTAATATCAAAGAAACATTTTCCGTTTGTTTCAATAATAAAGACTGATCCATTTCGAGGTTCCCGACTATTTAAAAGAAAAAAACACTGAAACTTCAAATTTAATGAAGAATGTTTATGATAATTCAAAAGAACATTATTTGACATTTATTTTTTGAAGATTATCTCTTTTAAATGACCGCAGCTACGTCTCAGATGTTCCATCCGTTGAGTCTAATTTTCGATGACTCGCTTGAAAGAGATGCGTGATGATCTTGGTGGTCAATCGACCGGCCAAAACGTGAAATTATCTGCTCACTGAAGTGTTCTATCAATAAATACATTGATTGCGATGTGTGGGATGTGCCGCCGTCTTGTTGAAACCAAATGTCGCCGAGATCGCGAGCTTAAATTTTAGGCATCAAGTTGTCGATTATCATGGCTGGCACCATTTTTAAAAAAATACGGACCGATGCTTCCACCGGCCTATAAGCCACAACAAGCCGTTGCTTTTTCTGGTTGATATGGCAGCTCTTGAATCACTTCAGGTTGCTCTTCATACGGCAATTTTGTTTGTTTACATACCTATTGAGCCAGAAATGGCCTTATCGCTGAATAATATTTGGCTCGAAAACGTCGAATCCTTTTGGAACATTTGTCTAGGGGATGTCGCTTGGGAAAGTCGAACGACTTTAGTTCTTGCACAGTTGTATATTGTAGGTTTTCACTTTAAGATTTCGATGTAAAATACGCCAAGTCATTCCATATGTCAGTCTGAGTGGCTACGAACGGTGCCGAAATGGACTCTCCACGATCTTCGTGTACACTCCCAGTTACGGTTATTATATTTTCTTGCGTGTTGCGAATAGTATCATCAGTAGGCCGATTATGTTGACCATAAGTTGAGCGAAGCGCGCTAAACACATACGAGGTTTGATAATTAAGTAATGAGACTGATTTTATTGCCGCGTTTGTGGTAAACCTGTGACCTTGAAATTCCCTTTTTCTTTTTTCGGAATCCCTCCCCCTCCATTCATATATATACCAGCGCTCTAGCTTCCTTAGTTCGCCTGCTGCGTCAAGTTGAGTAGACTTGTGTTTGAAGTGCTCGTCACGAAAATGGAAAAACGAAATCAAGAGCAACGCGTCGCGATAAAATTTTCCGCCAGATTGGGCGAAACAGCTTCGGAAACGTACGCTAAAATTGTAAGAGTGTATGGTGATAGTGCTCTTAGACCCGGAAACCAAACGCCTAAGTTCACAATGATTGTCTCCGCGCGCCCCCCGCCCGAAAAAAGCTCGCATGAGCAAGTCGAAGGTGAAAACGATGATTATTGCCTTTTTTGATAGCCGTGGAATCGTCCACAAAGAATTTGTTCCCCCGAGGAAAACTGTGAGTCAAGTCTACTATTGCCAAGTACTCGAAAGATTGCGAAAACGAGTCAACAGGGTGCGCTCAGACATCGCTCGTAACTGGATTCTTCATTACGACAACGCGCCGTGCCACACCGCCCTCAGCGTATCCCAGTATTTGGCCTCTAAAGGGATCGCCGTGGTGCAACGGCCGCCTTATTAGCTCGACATATCACCCTGTAACTTTTTTTGTTTCCTAAAGCAAAATCGGTGGTCAAAGGAACCCATTTTGAGTCGATTACGGACATCCAGGCGGCCGTGACGAGAGTACTCGCGGACATCCCAGTCGAAGCGTTCCAGAAATGTCACGAAGCATTGAAAACGCGCTGGAATCGCTGTATAGCTCCCCAAAGGGTACTTCTTTGAAGGTGATGGCAGAGTTGAAGAATAATTTTCAAATAAACAGTTTTTATGGAATCAGTCTCATTACTTAATTGTCATACCTCGTACTTTACAGAACATGAAGTTTCATAATAAAGTTTAATGATTTGTAAACGTTATTCAGACGTAAGTCTTTTCATGATGAAATGCCAAATAATACTGAGCAAAAATAACATGACAGCTTGACTCGACTAACGCGTGTTCTGTCAAAAATATCCCATTCGGATCACACACATAATTTGAATGGTCCTCGACTTTCCTTATAGGTGTTACAAACTTCGTGGCAATCCTAATATACACTCTTCAGTCTATAATGATGACATTTTAATTTTTGTTTGTGATTTTATTGTGTATTTACATTTAAAATAATTTTGTTATTACATAATTGTGCTAAAAACATTATTTTGTACAATTTAAATGAGTTCAAAAAACATATCATTGCTAATTAGTTAATAAATATTTGCAAATTTAAATATATGTTTATATGATTAAGTAAAGCATTTATATAATTTAGCACACCCTAGCTTCCCTAAGTACTTAATTGTAAACATTGCAATATTTTTAAATATTAGGTAAACAATTTATTCTTTTAAAAATTAATAAAAATTTTTGCACGCATCCGCCTAAAATAATTTCTTGATTATTTTTCGATAGCTACTTGGCTTATAAATTAAATACTTAAGCCTCCCTCCCCACCCGCTCACTAGTAATGTGTCTCTTCGTTGCGCTTAAAGAGAACATTCAGCAATTTTCATATGTTCGCACGCGGCCTACCCAACGACGCCGTTTGCAGCGGGTTACAATTCTCAAAGAGCATCGTACTCTCACGATCGGCTGGTGACTTGTCATTAATATGTGCTCGTTTCATGGGACGCTTTCGTTCCGCATCGCAATTGGGAGTCAATTCGACAGTTTGCAGGCTTTGGGCGCGTTGCAGCGATAAACGTAGGGGTTTCTTCGGCGGAGTGGGTCGCACAGCGCGCACTTCCGAAATAGTATCGCTGATCGGTTTGGACTCGTTATCGCTGTCGAAGTCCAGCGACTTGACGCTGCGCATATCGGCTGGTACACGTGAGTGCGTATTGGCTGTGGCCGAACAATCGCGACGACGTTCCATGCTGGGGGCGAAAAATGAGAGAAAAAGAGATTTTGTTATTAGAAAAAATATGGAATTGTAAAAAAGCCAAATCTAAGTGATTGAAAGTCAGCACATACCCATTATAGTGATTCAAATGTTCGACGCTGCGCGCATGCATATTCGCGCGATGTTGCAGCGCGCTCGCTTTGCTCGTTGAACGCTCATAACGCTCACGCTCACGTTCGCGCGCATGCCGCTCCTTCTCACTGCGACGATAATGGGTGTGTTGCATGTACGCAGAGTCGCTGTTGATGGAGATCTTGGAGGCGGACAAGGATTTCGGTGGCATGCAGGTGTAGGCAGGCGGCGCGCAAGCACGCGGTGTACGCTCTTGTTGTAGATCCAATTGTGTATTCTCCTTGATCAGTGTTTTAGTGATATGCGCCACAGAGTTGCTTTTGCTCAACGCATTTGGGGTATTATTCTCACCGATCAATTCAATTGGCTTGCCACCAACTAGCGTAGTAATGTAATTGCCACGTTGAAAGATGAGCGGTTTGTTGTCGGGCGGCGTCGACGGCGGCGATGATATGCTGATGCTAGTCACATGACTATTCGTACCGTTATTTATATGCGCCGCCGTCGTTTGGTTTTGTGGCGTCTGCGGCATAGCTTGGAGCGGTTGTTGTGGCTGCTCCTTTGCCGATTGCAACTCACGCACTTGCTCTTCGAGATAGGATATGCGATGCTGCAGGCGCATATTATTCTCTTTCTCCTGATCCAGCTGTTTTTGTGGTATTGGCGCACATTTCTTGCGCAGCACCACTATTTGACATTTGCCTGAATTGCCGATGACTTTTTGCAATTCCTCTTTGGTGCGACAGGCGATCATCTTGCCATTGACTTCGAGTATGCGATCACCTTTGTAGAGTCCATCACCTTCGAGCGCCCATTCCACATAGAAACCGGGCTGATCGGGTTTGGTGTGCGCGGCCCAGCGGCCGGTGGTCGCATGGACGGCGTGTAAGCTTAGCGTGGCGCCGGAATTGAGAATGCTACAGTTATTTAGAAATATTAGTAAATTATTGTTATTGCAGGTTAGGTAAAGCAGTGACTCACTTGTAAATGGTTTGTAATTCCGGCTTTGATTTCTCCAAACGCGCTTGCAAGGCGCGCGCCTCCTCCACAATCGACAACATCTGCAGTTCCTCACGTCCCAGCGCGTACTCTAATTCCGCCTGCCGTATGCGTATATCGATATTACTGTAAAGTTATTGAGAAAAAGTGTTAGCTTAGTAAAAAACTATAAAATTTTATCGCAGTATATCTCAGTTTATCCACTCCTTGAACTTACTCTGTAATATCGAGTTTCTCCAGCGCACTCTTTAAGTTCTTGATTTTGATTTTCTTATTCTCTGCTTCGGCTTTTAACCTTTGTAGTTTTTGCTCTGCCGCCGGCTTTTCGCTGTCATCGAGCGGCGGTCCGGTAGGGCGTGGCAATTTACCCAAACACAATTGTATACGTAGATTTTGTATGACCGCCTCGCGATCTTGCAGCGCCGAGCGTAGTTCTTTCGTTTCGCTGCGACACGAACGCGCGGAAAGTGTACCGCCCAGCGAGGATACTTTGCGTCGTCGGCCCGTTGTGGCGGCTTGCGTTTGTGCGCTATTAATGAGGTTTGCCTCGGCATCGGACATTTTCGTGTCGACATTTTTATTATCGTTATGTGTGCTGTATTTGTTGGAACGGTGATTTAGTATTGTCTGAAAGTGAAAAAAGAAAAGTTGAAAATTAAAATCGAGTTTATAATTTTGTTTTATTATTTGAAATCTTGGTTGTTTTTGAAGCAAATATAGTGCTTGAATTTTTAGTGTATTCTGCTGAAGTGGGATGTGAGAAAATATAAAATATATATAATAAAGATTCCAGCCGTAATACAACAACTTGTCCAAAGAGAATAAATAAGTAGGATAAGTTATTTGTTAAATGTACTTAATTATAGAACCAGAAATCCATAGCTTGGGATCCATCTTAGAACAAGCTTCTGATGAATCCCACTTTATTTCCTGACAGCCGTATAACCGTTGACTCAAATATTTGGTTTTAAAATAAACTAGTGCATAAGTAGTTCAACTGTTTAGGCGTTCATACTCTTTGTCGCAGTTCTTTACCGTTCAACTCGCGTTTCGTATCTGATGACGAAATGACTAATCGTTCATAACCTTAAAATTTGAGCCATATGGTCCTTAAGAGGATTCGAAGAATCGATTTTTCAACACCTTTAGGATATTGTCCTAAATTTGATCCAAATTGATCCGAGTAATAGTTTCGGAGTTACAAACTTGAGAACTTGTGCTCTCGAGGCTAATTGGCTAGATGCCCCGTCTTTAAACGCGTTTTTGAAGTCTGTTGGCAAGTTTTCTCGAGAACTACTCAACCGATCTTCATGAAATTTTACACAAATACAATTCTTAAATACTTGGACGAAGGATTTTTGTTGTTTTTCGAATTACAATTATTCAAAAAAAGTCGCGAAATTTTTACTGAAATTTTAATTTTTTGTAAAATGCCTGCCAGAATCCAATTTTAAGTTTTTTTCCTTCGCCCAAGTTCTAAGTTAAGGATTTAACTAAAACTTTTTGCACTTTAGATGATCCTGGTCGAGTTTAAATATTTTTTCCAAAAATTTTAGAATTTCTTTGTTAATATTCGTAGTGTATGTTAGCAACAATCAAAAATTCGGATAAAATATTTAATTTTTTGTATGAGAAATAATTTTTGTAGTTTTTTACACGAGAAAATCCGTGTAGCTCCTTAACCTCAATAAGCCAATTAAACCTTAATCAATTCATATTTCGTGTTAAGCCATATGTGTAATTTCCAAAACTACAAATTACTCCCAAAAAATTATCAAAGATTTTCACTCAAACACAAACCTTTGGGAAAAGATCCCTGACACTTTTCCTAGATACCAAACTTTAATGATATTTGTGCCAATAGTTTTGGAATTTTATTTAAAATATATTTAAGCACATTAATGCAATATATTGTTTACATAAAAGTATTTTTTTTTATTTTAGAAGAAACGTTTGCAAAACTTGCTGTCTGACTAACAGCAAAGCTCTTCAGATTACTTGAGTCTAGCATGACTCCGTGGTTCTCCGCTTTATAAGAAAGTAAGGCCACACTTCAGCAGCGTATAAAACACGGTTTGCTTTTTAACAGAAACAAGAAGACAAATTATTCCTTTGGAATATCATAGACGCCACATTCACGGTTTGCTGGTAGGGAAACATCTGAGAAACGAAAAAGAATTAGTTTTCTTTACAAAAATTAATAAACTAAGTGCCAAGTACCGATTTTCTTGGGATAAGGCAGATTCAGGTTATTCATAATGTTAATAAATTCCTCTTTGGTTTTGGTCAAGCGTGGATTGTAGGTTTTCTCCTCCCAAACGCTGCTCTCCATTAAGCCTCTAAAAAATTGAAAAGAATTTTTATTTTTTTCACAATATTTTCTTAAGTAATTTGCGTTGAGCTTACTCACTTGTAATCATGCGCCGGATAAATGCGGAAATTCTCCGGCAAAGAAAATATTTTACTATGCACATTTTCGTATAAGTGGGCAGGATCACCTTCCTGGAAGTCGGTACGTCCACAGCCGCGTATCAGCACTGTATCGCCCGTGAAAATGCAGCCCTGTTCATGTATCACAAATGACATACAGCCATTGGTGTGTCCCGGTGTGGCCAAAGTGTCGATGCGGTGACGTCCAAATATAACGGGATCACCTTCGTTGATGTGTATATCTGCCTTGGCACCGCTCGCTTTGGCAATAACCGATTTGCTGCCGGGCAATAATTGCTTGAGCCAACCGCTGCCGGTGATGTGATCCGCGTGCATGTGTGTGTTCACTATATACATATATATGAAAATGTTAGATGTGTAAATATGTTATGTAGTCAGTGATTGATAACTAATTTATTTGCTGTTTTGTTTTGACCAATTGGTTGCTATTGGTGAAGTCTAACTTATATTCCAGTATTTTTACCTATAATTTATTATATTTAAAGCTACCTTTTGTATGATTAAGACGGAATGATGGCACATGATGGTAGATTAAATAAGTATGTTTATAACTTTTGTTGTATTTCAAACTCAATTTTGCCTATTACAATCCAATGCCATACCTAAATCATCCCGAAACTAGCCGTTAAATAATTTGAAAGCTAAAATCTCTCATGCTTTCGTGACACTTTTTGCTTTATGAATTAATTATGTACTTTAATGTGCATAATTTACCCTAATAGATCTGCCAATTTCAATTCAACAAGTTTAAATAAAGTTAAAAATCGTTCACCAATCGATAAGTATAATATTAAGCCATTTAGAATATGCTAAGCTCTCACTGACTTACTCAAAATATACGTAGACTAATACAAAATAAATATACTTCATCTTGCTTGCTGCGGCTTCTAAATATCATCTCAGTCATCCATCGACGACTGTCGAAATGTCTATTTCTGATGAGAACTATACATTTTTTGTATGTTTCAATACTATAGTTTTGATGTAAAATTAATTATGTAAATTCTTGAAAGTGTCTGATTTTCTGCTTTCCTATTAGACTAGGGGCACTAGGCACTGCTGGGAATATTGCAATGAAATAACGAAAAATCAGAAAGTTGGTTATCGAGCCTTTAAATTTTTGGAACACAGTGGCCTCTCTAGTAAAGCGTGATCCAAGTGAAGGTGTTTTTTTTTTTTTTAAAAGTCTTGTTGACAGATAACGTGTGAGTCTTGTCAAGCTGTCATGTTATTTTTGTTCTGTATTGTTTGGCTTTTCATCATGGAAATAACGGGTGATTTTTTTGAGGTTAGGATTTTCATGCAGTAGTATTTGACAGATCACGTGGGATGTCAGACATGGTGTCAAAGAGAAAGATGCTCAGTATGCTTTGACATTTCATCATGAATAGACTTACTAACGAGCAACGCTTGCAAATCATTGAATTTTATTACCAAAATCAGTGTTCGGTTCGAAATGTGTTTCGCGTCCGTGTCCGATGAGCGATGAGGCTCATTTCTGGTTGAATGGCTACGTAAATAAGCAAAATTGCCGCATTTGGGGTGAAGAGCAACCAGAAGCCGTTCAAGAACTGCCCATGCATCCCGAAAAATGCACTGTTTGGTGTGGTTTGTACGCTGGTGGAATCATTGGACCGTATTTTTTCAAAAATGCTGTTGGACGCAACGTTACGGTGAATGGCGATCGCTATCGTTCGATGCTAACAAACTTTTTGTTGCCAAAAATGGAAGAACTGAACTTGGTTGACATGTGGTTTCAACAAGATGGCGCTACATGCCACACAGCTCGCGATTCTATGGCCATTTTTAGGGAAAACTTCGGACAACAATTCATCTCAAGAAATGGACCCGTAAGTTGGCCACCAAGATCATGCGATTTAACGCCTTTAGACTATTTTTTGTGGGGCTACGTCAAGTCTAAAGTCTACAGAAATAAGCCAGCAACTATTCCAGCTTTGGAAGACAACATTTCCGAAGAAAATTTGGGCTATTCCGGCCGAAATGCTCGAAAAAGTTGCCCAAAAATTTGGGCTTTCCGAATGGACCACCTAAGACGCAGCCGCGGTCAACATTTAAATGAAATTATCTTCAAAAAGTAAATGTCATGAACCAATCTAACGTTTCAAATAAAGAACCGATGAGATTTTGCAAATTTTATGCGTTTTTTTTTTAAAAAAAGTTATCAAGCTCTTAAAAAATCACCCTTTACTTACGCCTGAACAATGTTTACAAATCGTTCAACCTTATTACGAAACTTCCGCTCAACTTATGGTCAATAAAATCGACCTACTGAGGCTACTAATCACAAAACCATCATCCAACTTCATTATTATTCATCACCCAGAGCTGTCATATCATCCAAAAAAATCAGGGGTTTGGTGTGGTTTGTGGGCCGTTAAAATCATCCGTCCATATTTCTTCAAAAATTATGAAGATGCGAACGTAACCGTTTCGTGTTTTGATCCGGCCGATTGGCCGCCAAGATCGTGTGATAAAATACCGTTATAATTTTTCCTGTGGGTATATGTAAAGTCTAAAGTCTCTGCGGACAGGTCTTGAACAAAACATCACACGTGTCATTTGACAGTTACCAGTCGAAATGCTGAAACGAGTTATTGAAAATTGGACTCAACGGATAGACCATCTAAGACGTATGTATACGCGGCCAATATTTGATAGGGATAATCTTCAAAACATAAGTGCAAAGAACGTTCTGTCGAATGATAATAAATATTCCCCATTAAATTTGAAGTTTCTGTTGTTTTTTTTTTTTTAAGTAGGCAACCTCAAAATTTATCACCCTCTAGTTATTGAACCACTGAGTTCACTTTTAAATCCAAAGTCATATAGTTGAATAAAATTAACCAATATATCGGAGCACTCCTATGTATTGATTCTATCACAAAGAAGCTTATATTTGAGCTTCCTAAAATTGTGCGAATATTTACTTTAAAATTTGATATCACGATTGCCACTTTCAAGCATTCAATATTTTTTCTGAGAATATTACAGAAAATGCAAAAAGCAATAGGTAAACAATGCTTGCAATTAATATAATTAAATATAAAAAGTATGCAATGCAATACGAGTTTTACTAAGATAAGGTGTTAATTATCGAAATTACAGAGAGCAACTCGCTTGGGGCAATTTTCCGACTCTACTACTTATTCTCGCTAGTTCTTGTAAGTTTCGCTTGCATTAGGTTTGAAATTATTTTTTCTAATTTTTATACTGATATTCCATTTCAATATTACATATATTCAATATTAAAAAAAATACTCGTATATCACTATAAATAATATATCATATAATTTGTTTTTACCACAACAACAATTGCCTTGCCTGAACAAAGTCTATTAGCATCACCTACAATTAAGCGCTCTATCCTCATAAGCAATTATTACTAATTGTTGATAAGTGTAATATGAAGAATTTTGTTTTTTAAACTTAAATGTAAATGTTTGTCTACGATGAGTTTACACATATCTTCTATACTACATACATATGTACATACATCTACTATGCACAGCGTGCGATAAGCACATTTTCGTCACTAAACTATAAAATCTTTTTGGAGCGGAAGATTTCATCACAGTTCGCTAAAGTTACGTTGTCTACATGTTAAAAACTCATTAAAGATAAAAACAACTACAACATCACCGAATAAAAAAAAAAAAAAAATAGAACAATAGAAATCTTGTATTCATACTCACGGGCATATTTAAGTGTAAAACCCAGATCCTTAACTAGGTTTGCATCACGTTTCGCCTTCTCCAGCACTGGATCAATAATCACCGCCTCTCTCGTATTCAAATCGGCCAGCAGGTATGTGTAGGTCCAGGTAGCCTCATCGAAAAGCTGTTCCGAATTATTTTAAACGTTTAATTTTCATGGAAGAATTATCAATTTTAGTTATTTCACACTCACCTGACGAAAGAAGAAATCTTTGGTAAAGGGTGCCGGCGAAACCATTTTACTGCCACTGTCACTATGCTTCAGACGATATTGTTTTAGTAGGAGAGGTGTTACACTCGTATTTTGTACTTGTTGCACTAGTGTTTGGCGGAAAGCCGAGAGCAAACTAAGCGCTGGCAGCCGCATGTTGTTGAGTTTTTATTGCTGTGAAATAATGTGTTTACTATTTCCTAATTACTTGACGTTCGTTGAGTGTGTTTTGTGTGACTATGTCACTCACAGCGATACTTGTCAGCTGATAGAAGAGGAGGTGAACGTTGTATACAAATATTACAAACGGCGATATCTAAAATAAACAATACAGCGTAAGGTATGCCATAGTTCGAGCGGAATCGAACGTATTGTACATAGCGCAGGTTTGAGTGGATTAATGAAGTGTGTGAGTATGTTTTCATTTTAAGTGCTTCGAAATCTCAGTTGTCTGCGTACATATATCATATGTATATAAATATATTGGGTATATAAAACATACTTGCACCCAAATATATAATTGTATATATGTGAGTACACATGACTGCGACCGCTCCAGGAGGGTATGTGTACAAGTTTCCATGCACGTTCACCAACTTTTTAATACATATCTATTCGTATTATGTGTGCACAAACAGACATTTATTAATGCATATATGTATGTATGTATGTAAGTTATATATATACACACATAACTATACATATTTTTCAACTTGTAGCTACGCGTAGAGCCGGCTGTTCCGGCACTCTTTTTGCTATTTGTTGACAACTTGTGTGTGTGTATGTGTTTGTACTCCCTATTTGCTGTTGATTAGCAAATATGTCTGAATACCAATAACCAAACGTAATCATTTTCAAGAAGTTCATCGATCTATTATCTTTATCATTTTTTGTCGCCAATTTAATACTTTTGAGAAGCATATGGTAGAAATTTCTTCATTTTTTATCAACATTTTTACACTTACGTTTTACAGTATATTTTTTACACATTAAAAACAATTACAGAAAATTAAAACAAAATATTTCTTGTAATGACAATATTATATTTTTACACTTTTTTATACGAAAACATTTACCGCATTTATCAAATACACCAGCATGCTCTCCGGAAAGCAACTGCGGACTCGACTGGTGGGCAGCTAAATGTCAAGCAAACTTCTCATATGTCAAACGTAATGCTCACATACTTTTATGATAGGCAAAAGCTCTCAAAAAAGCTAGCAAAAGCTACCATAAAAGCAGGTAAAAGCTCCCATAAAAACTGGCAAAAGCTTATAGTTTTTGTTGTTTTCTTATTATTATTCATTTATTTTATTTTATTTTATTTCTTTTCATCAGCTTGACCACTCTCTCTACTGTTTGAATAACGTTAAAGCGTTCTTAACGCAGCAAGCTTTGTTGTGTTGGGAGTAAACTAACACTCACAGCTGTTTTTTTGTCTAAAAGTTGACATTTCTTGCGCTCTTACGCTCTCTCATAGTCATTCAAGTTTTTAACTGCTTATTACGCACTAATTAGTTAGTTTTGAGAAAGCTCTAAAATTAATTACTAGCTTTAAAAATGAAGTAAAAACCGGTAGTAGAGATATTTGTTTATTTTTAGGCGTTTATATCGTTACACAAACGAAATTTATACGAACTCATAATGTATTGGGGAAATCAGTTCGCTATAAAAGAGATATCATACTCGTATGTTAACAGAAAGAGTTAGAAGCTTCCAACAACTATTCTTTACAAGTCGTGATATGTTATGAATCCGGATCCGTTCCAAACAGGGGCCCGAGTGCCTTGAACAAGAGCTTACAATGGATTCTTCTACTTTAGATGCTATCACATTCGTCATTTCTATCACGTATTCCAAGTGGCTGCCAGTAGATCCACTGCTCCGTAGTACAATCTCCTTCAGACTGGTGACTATCTACTTCGTTAGTTGGGCAGCGAGCTCGCCGACTGACTTCTTAAGGCTCAATTGAAAGTGGAGTTGAATTGCAACCGCGTGCTGGACCCAACGCTACGAATGTGGGAGTGTGTCCATTCCTCACTGCCAATTGGTACCGGATATGTCTGGCATTTTCAGGGCGCCGATTAACGAATTGATTTCATCTTGATGTTATCAAATGAATAAGTGCTATAAAAGCTATAATGATTATTAGGGTGTTCTCAAATAGTCTGAATGGAATAGCGCCATTAAAGTACAATAATAATTGTAGAAAATAGTAGAAAGCTCATTTTTAGTCGGACAAGACTGTCCTCAGCAGGTACCCACGTTAAACACACCGGACGTTGTACACTTAAGGCTAGTGAAAAGTTGTCTAGACTCCTTATCTATAGCAACGACTTACAATGCTACACGGTTAGAATGATTGGGGTGCCTGGCTACAGGGGTATAGCGGAAAACTGCAAAGCTGATGAGTTTGCTAGGAGAGGTAATATTTTACCGTATGTCAGTTTCATAAGGATCTTACAACAGCCCAAATCTAATTCCCTGTCATGTGGACGTATCAGCCCTCTAACCTAATCTAAAATTCGCATCAGAAGTTCCTTTATTTTTTTTAAAACCATAAAATCATATTCCCATGAAACTGTTTTTATTGGTTTTCTAAATTATTGATAAAACTATCTGGAATCCCTAACCTAAATTTAAATAATCGCCCTTCAGTTTTACGAAGAGCAAAAGTCGTAGTTACCATTTGTTTTTTTCCTTAGAGCTACCAATAAACCAATTTTCCTCCTACATACCCTTGCTTAACATTTATAAAGTGATACACCTGTGAATTTTCGTATATATTATATCAAATTTTGACATATGTATGTATATATGATTTGATTAAACCCTCAAAAATAACATACTGGAACTTTAAGGGAATCATTTTTTGGAGTTACAGCTTTTAAAATGTAGCCGTCAATAGTTAATGTACGCAATCAGTTTCACTTTAAACTCGTTTTTTCGAAACAACAGTTATCGAATTCGGCCAGTGATTACTCGGAGACAAATGATCCGATCACGATCAATTTTTGTTTGCTTGTCCTGTATTAAGCTCTTCATATAATGAACAGTTTATTTGATTTTTAATCAAAAATCGAGTTTTTGCAGGACTAAAACGACCAAAATTTTTGATTAAATCGTGAACATTTGTCATTTTTTAACTTTTATTTTTGGCCGGAAGTTATGTTTCGACAATACCTTCTCGTCGATAATTTTTTGTTTTTAGGTTTCATGCACGGATAAAATATATATTTTTTTCTTTCTTCAAAAATTTGCTGCAAATGCAAAAATGCCGAGGGTTTCTCAATCGAAAAAAAATACGACTTCAATGGAACAAACTTTTTCAAGATTCTTTCAACTACTGGAAATTAACTAAGACATCTAGTTTTGGAATGGGACAACATAAGCTCATACTCAACTTGAAACAACATGTTTTCAATTATTCTTTATTCAAAGTGTAAATTAAAAAAAAATGTTTGAACAATTTAAAGGCTATGATTTCAATGCGAAAAACTGCTCGAGTTTGAAACGATGCAATCCATAATGAGCAGAATTGTGCAAAATGTGAGCTGGGCAAGCGATTCCAACAAGCCCAGGATTGAAATCTCTTTTTAACAAAGCAAAAACACTTTGGGAACTTTCTCGATTCAATCCATGACAAATCATGGAATATGGAAACCCTAGCTATAAGAAATGGTATTACAGCTTGCTGGTTTTTACACCGTTTTTTCTACCGATCTTCACAGGACTTGTATTAAAAATAGTGTAAAAATCTATTGCCATGGTGAATTTGAGCTTTGATCGTGTTGCATACAAACTAAAGTAATTAGTATATAATGCATATGTAAATATAATTTTAATTGACCATGTCTGATTAAAGTACAGAGTTCCACCAACAAGTTTTGCATGTATTTAATTAAATACAAATATGTATTAATAATTAATGTCGAGCAATCGGGTAGATAAAATGCAAGATCATTAACCAGTGCTGAAAACTTGTAACATTGTGACTTTTTCAAAAATATTTTGTTATGGCAAATGTTAATTATAACAGAATTCCCCATCTTGTTTGAGTCACTTTTCTGGCGGGAAAAAGTATTTCACAAACATATTAAGGGATCCATTGATCTCTTCGAGTGAAAAACGGCCTATTTTTCTATATTTTTTCACCTAAGGAGTTACATGGGTTTCCTCGGGTAAAAAAACGTGTTTAAAGATTTGAGTGACGATAATAGTGAGACACAAGTGCACATGTTCTGAAGGCTGTATCGCCGAAACTGTTACTCAGAACAACATGAAAATTTAGGACAATATTCTAGAAATGTTGTAAAATTTAATAAGATTATAAAAAAATAATAATTTTTTTGAAATCCGTAAACCCATGTAACCGCTTAAAATAATTAATATTTCACACAACTTTTTTATTACGCGTTTTTACACATAAAAAATCGATTTTCTGATGCCGTGGAACCCATGTAACGCCTTAAAAGAGGTTGTTATCGCAATAAAGGTCGAACAAATTTTAGATAATAAGAAAAGCCTTATGAGCTAAGTATTCGGTTCAATTGATTTACAAAAGCCAAATACACATTTTTCAAACACTCTTTCAGTCTGGAATAAATATAGTTTAACCAGAGGTCTTATTAAAACTATTAAATTTATTATTTAGTAGAAAAATATTCGATTTCCGAGCATAAGTTAGTTATGGAGTTCTAACTTAATGTTATTGTTTATATTCAAACTTAACTTTATCAAAACTCTTCAAACCAAATCAATACGATACGAGCCAAAAGCGTGTTAAGCGGCGCTAACGTAGGTAACACGGGGTCAAAACGCGGTTTTCAGTTCCGTGTCGAGGGTTAGTCTTAAAAGCCCCCATTTGCTTAAAGCTCAGAAGGATTTTAGCTTTAGGCTACTGGTTTACTGCAGAACTTTTCAGGCTGAAGTGGTCGCTATCAAGGCGGTAGACTTACTGCTACGAAATGCAGTATCTTTCAAGGAATCGAGCATTCACTCCGACAGCAAGCTCGTTACTGTGCATTCAAAGCTAGTCATGAAGTGTCTGAACTCACTTGTGACCAAAAACAAAATAAAACTTGTTTTTTTTTTTTTTTTTTACTTTTTCTTGTTTCAAATCAAAGGCTTTATGCTAATTTCATGGGAAGTCTTACATAAGAGCCGCTATTTTCTCTCCTAATTAATAGGTTTTACTAAATAAACGACATTTGTGCATTCAATTACATGATTTTTTCTGTAGTGCAATTAAGTAGTGTACACTGTACTGATTATTTAAAAGAGAAAAAAAGTCATTAGAAAATCAGACTTAAGTACATACATATGTGCAAATTATATTTAATATTACGTTGCTGCTGTTTTGAATACTGTATGAGATTTTCTTACGGAAATACTAAATCCAAAAATAAATGCTATAATAATAATAATGCGTTTACTATGAAAAAAGTAATCATAAAGAATACAAAACTAATCTGTATTTATAACCATTGCATCATTAAACGATAAAAAACTATATTTTGTGGCATGCATATGAATCGAATGATAACGGTACTCTTAAAAAAATATACCAGAAACATTAACTTTTACTTCCGAGATGGTTTGAGAGAGATTTAAAAGAGCCGATGTCAAAGTGGGACAATGGGCTTGCCACCGACCATTATTCAAATCAATGACTAAATACATTAGAGACCGTAACTTTCAGCAAGACAGCTTTATAGTAGTTATGCAATGGGCGTGGCACCGTCCACTTTCAGATGAAATCACATGTCACATTACCTGCTCGATCGAATTCAATGAAATTAAGTACAAAACATGCTTTTAACTTTCCTCTTTCCAACGCGAAAATGCATTAAATCGGACTATAACCACGCCTACTTCCCATATCACACAGTTCTAAATTTCATTTGATTCTTTCACTTTCCGGTATACAGATCAGGTAGCAATTAATAAAACGAGACAAAACTTTTCAGGAATAGTGCCTTTGAAGTATGTCACCTTATGACCAGAAATTATTTAAACTCCGAATGGCTGGAAGCGGAACGAAAAACTTTCGAGTTTTTAAGAGAATTAAAAAGTTTACTGTCAAAAGTTCCGTAAGACGCCGGCTAAAATTAACCAAAACTGTTCAGGCCCCTAGGTAGCGAATATGTGAGACTTTCGACAGAATATAACGGTAAATGTATGAGATATAAATAATTAAAATTTATACATAATCCATTCCTGTCAATAGTATGTCTGTGTGTCAAGAATATATTGAATCGGGTCTTTCCCCTGCTCCAATTTACGGAAACAAATATTTTCGAACTACGGGGTGGCTTTTCTATTGCGAGTTATCTCAATGAAAATAAGAGAGCGTGTTTTACTGATAACAGTGCATTTTTGTGTCTAAAATGGAAAAATATTGGTCTAGCCTCCATTTAAGAAACATACAAGTATAACATCCGGATGACTTTACTCTATGTGATTAGTGATTGTATGTGCGGTGCCCTAATGAAACCTTCGGTGTATTTTATTAGTCTCTGGCATATTTATTGTACCTTCAATATAGTTTTAATTGGTTTTCTTGTATTCTAAGGGATCAAAAAATATCAAAAACGTATATACATATGTTTTTTTTTATTTCTAAAAAGGTTGTGTCAACTCTTTAAATGCCTAGTAAAAAAATTAGTTAGATTTAAACTTACGTCAAAAGCCCGCTTTAGGAAGTCTATAAGCTCAACGAATTGAATATGCAAGTCGTTCAAGTAAAGTTTAATACATACATATGACGTTTGTATGAACGAGCGGAAATGTTTATAGCGGTCAGTTTATTTTTGAAATAAATTAATTAAAAAAAAAGATCTTCGAAAATATCTAAATTTCTGAGTGGCTTACATACGTACACCTATAAAGGGTTAAATTAAATACGAAATATCATCACACAATTTACGTTATTACGGCTAAGGCAACGCACTTTTCGAATAGTTATACTCTGGGCAGCGATCGAATTGGACGTGTTGCGCACACATTGTATTCCTTAAAGCTCTCCTAGTCAAATTAAGTGTAAATTGTTGAGTGAAAAAAGCATAAATTTACAAAAGTAAGATGTCAGCAACAACCGAAGTGTGTACAAATGATCCTGCGGAAATCATTAAAAGCGCAACGGAAACTACTAATAAAGACGCACCTAATGCTGAGGGTCAAATCCCCGAATGGCTGAACGCGGAACTATTTGCAGATCTGCTGCAGAAAAATGTACCAAATTTTAAGAGCATTAAAAATTTCACCGCCGAAGTCTGGGAAGCCGCTGGCGAAAATTACGCCACTATCTTGGGATCGGTGAATTTAGATGCAGAGCTTGAAGGCAAGTAAAAATGAATTTATTGCACTCCTTGTGGGAGCATATAAAATTGACTTGCAATTTATTTGTTCGTATTTTAGTTGGAAAAATACAAAATTTCCCATATGTGATCAAACTGCCCATTGACTCGGTGCAGGAATTAATGGCGAGTTATCATAATATAATTGATACAGAAAATGCCGTCTATAAAGATGTGATACCGGAAATGGAGCAAATGTATAGAGATGCGGGTGTTGATGTGACATTCGGAACAAAATGTTACGATCTGAAAACGCCATCCAAATTCGGTGTTGTACTCATGGAGGATTTACGTCCCCATGGTTTCAAAAATGTCAACCGGCTGGAGGGTTTCGACATGGAACACACTAAGGCCACATTGAAAAAGTTGGCACAATGGCACGCCGCCTCAGCGGTGCGTGTTGAAACCAAAGGACAATATCCGAAAGTAGTTACTGAAGGAATATTTTCCGAGGGCATGTTAACAATGATGGAAATGATGATTGAATTAACGACGCCATTATATATGGAATGTGCTCGCACGTATGAGGGCCATGAAGAATACTACGATAGTTTGGTATGTGCCGCGGCGTTAGCTTCATGTAAAATAAGTGTGTGTGTTGTTTTTTTTTTTAATTCTATTGTTTTTTGTTTTTTATTTTAGCTACAAAGCCATAAGTATTATGCAGACGAATTGCGTCCGCTGTTGAATATCGATCCCAATGAGTTCAACGTTTTAAATCATGGTGACTTTTGGGGCAACAATGTTATGTTCCAATATGATGACGCGGGTAAACTGAAGGAAACTTATTTCATTGACTTTCAGTTGACGCGTTATGGCCCACCGATGATTGATCTATATACTTTGCTATTATCGTCAACGAGCCTGGATGTGAAACTAAAATATTTCGATTATTTTATTAAATACTATCATGATAATTTGATTGAGAACTTAAAATTACTGAAATATCCCAAGAAATTACCTACGCTAAAAGAAATCCATATATCAATGCTCAAATATGGCCCTTTCGGTGAGAAAAAGTGAAATACCAAATGAGCTTTATTATCTCTCTAATATTTTTCGTTGTTTCTTCACAGCTGTGAACTTAGTTGTTGGTCACTTGCCCCTCGTGCTTCTCGAATCAAAGAAAGGAGCTAATATAACCAATTTAATGGACATGACAGAAAAAGGCATGGCTTTTAAAAGGGTGATGTATACAAATTCGCGTTATCGGAAACATATTGAGGTACTTTTTCCTTGGCTTTATCGTCGTGGTGCTTTCTAGTGTTTATGGTACAGTAATGCGGTCCTAAAAGAAATTGTTATAGTCAGTGTACACTGACATATAGCATATATTTAATTTTAATTGAATTAAATGTATTTGTACAAGAAGAAAAATTGTCGACTCTAACTGATTTCCTAAATTGAAATTGATTTTGTTCTAATGAAGAGAGCTAATTGGTAAACACTTTATGTAAATATAAAAGACACAATAAAAATAAATAAAAACGATAATAACGATATTAAGTTTAAAATATTTTTTTTGTGTAATCTTTTAGTAACGGTATCAAGCTTTCTTAACATTTTATTGACGGAAGTGGAGTAGGTGGATATGGATGAAATCACAACAAAACATGGCATTGACATTTTCGTTGTCAAGGCATTGCGGCTACTTTGCTAGATTATGGGCGAAAGACGCCAACGCATTCATAACAAGTCAATAGCGACATCTAACATAAAAAATTTCGAAATAACTGCAGTGTTGATAAAAATATACATATATTATAATTTGAGATATACAGACATATTTTCGAAACATTGCACAGAGCAGTGCAATATTTAACCGGAAACGAAGAAGTAAATGCGTACAATTTCAAACTGATCCTTCCTAAAAAATATGTAATACGAGGGCTGCTAAATATATTTATCAACGAAAATGGTTTTATTGTTTTTCAAAATTTTTTCCATCAAGATTTATACACTTTTGCTTGCGCTCCAAAACACGGTTTTTGAATGCTTCAACAGCATCTTCTGGCGACGAAAATCGTTGACCACGCATTATTTTCTTGATGTGTGGGGATAAAAAGAAGTCATTGGGTGCCAAGTCAGGGCTGTACGGCGGATGACCCATAAATTCGACGTTTTGGCCGGTCAAAAAGGCGCTGGTTTGAGGCGATGTGTGAGAGCTCGCATTGTCATGGTGCACAATGATTCGTCTTCAGGCAAACAAATGGTGGTGTACAACTCAGAATTGACCGTCCTACGTTGCTAAAGCGGAACAGTCGCCACATGACCAGTTTTGTCGAAGAAACAGGCGACCATTTGCTTCGAAGTGCTTCTTCCACGAACAACTTTCGTTGGATTTGGCTCGTCTTGGAAGACCCACACTTTCGATTGCTGTTTTGTTTCGGGCTCATACGTATAGATCCATGATTCGTCATCTGTGACGATCTTATAAACGTCTTTTGAAGCACAGCGATCGTATTTTTTCAGCATTTCTTTACACCACTCCACACGAGCCTTTTTTTGAGCGATTGTCAAATTGTGCGGGATCCAACGAGAACAAACCTTTTTTACGGCCAGGTGTTCATGCAATATCGAATGTATGCTGGTGGGAGAAATGCATAGGCATGCCTCTATCTGAAGGTATGTTACATGACGGTCTTGCATTATCAGTTCAAGTACGGCATCGATGTTTTTCGGGACAACGGCTGTTTTTGGACGACCTTCACGAAATTCGTCTTTGAGCGAGCATCGGCCACGATTGCATTCGTTGTACCAGTTTTTCACAGTGCTATAGGATGGTGCTTCATAGCCATACAAAATCATCTATGCACTCTTGTCGTGATAATCCACGTCGAAAGTTGTGAAAAATGATCGCACGAAAATGTTCACGAGTTAATTCCATTTTTTGACCGAGATGAAATTTTTACATCCCTTTAAATAAAACATTTCACGATTAAATGACAAAACGTTTTGAGTGATGTTATGCTAAAAATATCAAACTTTCCAATGGAAATGTCAGATTTCACCTGGCAACACTTAGTGTTGCCTAGGACAGAAATATATATAGCAACCTACGTACAATCGCTAAATATCGGAAATGGTAGAATAGAACTGTAGCCAAAGCACTCAAACACTTCTCAGAATTAGAAATTCGTTGTTTTTGTTGGATTATGAACATGCGCGGCACCCACTTTGCACAGAGCTTTCGCCTTCACTGCCTTCATTGTACTCAGTTCTCATTTCGCCTCTTTCGAGCTTCGCAAATTCTTTTCTACGGTTATTTTCCTTGTAGAGCCGAAATTCAACAGTATTTTACCCTCAAAAAGCAATGCTTTAATAATACATGAAATACTTTTTGATCCTTTTTTTTTTAACCAACACAAGTTGCTTCACCTAGAATGCTATATCTCATTAGCTAATAGTTCCTTATTCGTTAAATTTGTATCATACGTATCTTTTAAAGCTAGGGGCTGACTAGAAATTATATAGAGGGTATTAGTAGTGCCATCTATGTATCAGCCACAGTAAAGCATGGAAGGGTCCTCAAGTAAAATTATAAAATAAATAGCTGCTAGGTGTCCTTATACCTTCTTCAAGTTTAAGAGATTAAGAAAATCTTGGAATAAAATCGTTCATGAAGATCTAAACCTAAACTTAAACAGCTTAGTCATTGATTGTATCTTTATCTTTATTTTTTATAAATAATTGCAAAATCATCCACTCTACATAACGGAATTTGTAAAATTCGAAAAATTTGAAAATGATTTTTGAGGCTAGCTAGGCTAAGTGCGCCGTCTTTTTCTCGAAACTGTGCTTTTGAAGTCGGTTGGCAAGATTTCTCGGCAACTATTCAACCGATTTTCATGAAATGATTATTTTTTTAAATTACAACTATTTGAAAAAAAATTTTGCCAAATTTTTCACTGAAATTTTAATTTTTGTTTTGTAAAAATAAAGTGTAAAAATCCAGTTTTCAGTTTTTTTCCTGCGTCGAAATTCTAAGTAAATTTTTCACTTTAGATGATCCTATAAGGAGTTATCCTGCCAACGCGGGCGAATCTTTCTTCCGAGGGGTCACCGGAAATGGCATCGCAATGGCCGAGTTTAAAATATTATTCTCAAAAAATTTTGAAATTTCCTTGTTAATAAGATATGGTTGTAACAATAAAAAATTCCAATAAAATATTTAATTTTTTATATGAGAAAAAACTCTGTGTTTACCCGAGGAATGGATGATCATAAGTCTGCTGGATAATAAAAATAGATTCGTCAAAAAATCAGACTTAAGTTAGTCGCATGGGAGAAACCGGTTTTATAACTATAAAATTAACAAAAGAAAAACGCAGAGCCATTTATATTTCATGTTTACAACATAAACAAACATATCGGTAAACAAAATATAATTAAACAGAGAATTATTTATTGACAAAGTCAATCTTTTCTCTCTCACTCAGTCACCCTCCTTCACAATAGAAAGAGATTCGTTCAAACGACAATATATAAATACTTGTATATCCATATTTTGAGAATACTCGCATCTCTTTTGTACAATTTTTACTAACTTTCTTAAAATAGCCGGAATTTTTTCTAGCCAAAAATTTTAACTCCATATTTCTCAAAAGTAATTATGACAAGAGATTTAAGGTAATCTCCTTGGCAGCAGCAATATAAATTTCGAGTTCAATTGTTAAGAGCTCAAATATAAACATTATTTGAATTAGTTTTGTTTTCTTCTTTTAGTATTTAAGTTTCTACTCAGTGACTAAATATGCTACACGTTTATATGTAAGACTCTCATGAACATTATTTTAGACTTTTAAAAACTATCAACAAATAAAATGTTTGTTGTTCTTAAGAAAAGTTCTTCGCAGCGACAAAACGGATCCTAAAGCTCTACCAAATTTTCAGACATTCGATATCTTTTGAGCGTACATAGATAGGTATGAACAATTGATGCAACGGCAGTAAGTTCTGCTAATTAATGCGCTATATAGATAAATGCTAGCGCAAAGCTTTTTAGAAAAGTTCCAAGTAATTTTCAAGTTCTTTTAAGTGCGTTAAAAATTTCTCAGTGCGAGCGGCACAAGCTGCTGGCGAAAATTATGCTACACTTATGGGCTTAGTGAATATTGACGTAGAGCTGAAGTGTAAGTTAAAAAAAAGTGTTAAAAAATTGAAAAAAAAAAAGTTTTTGGATTTTCTAGCTGGTAATTCAAAGCAGGTGTCGTACATGATAAAGTTACCCATCGAGTCCATACAAGAACTCCTTGCCG
>CM050325.1:98542395-98573030 GCA_027475135.1 Bactrocera correcta
ATAAAATTTCATAGTTTCACAACAACAAATATCATTTATAGTCAAATATGAGTAAAGTTTTTGCGAAATTTGTGAGAAACTTGTAATTCATGCAATTTTAATGATTCACGAGTAAAACACTCCGAAAGTGCCAAATAAATGTAATATATGAAATGAAAAGCGCAATGAGGTGGCGGTGTAGTTAACGAACAGTTGAAGTGTATGTAGAAAATGCATATGAGCGTATGCGCCGACATATAAAGCAAATAAACGCATAATTCACACGCAATTTTATTGGAATTCTGTAAAGCCACCACAGCATGCAGCTGAAACGCATGTGCCACTGGCATCTCTATTTATTTGTTTGTGTGTGAGTGTGTGCCTTCACGCACGTGTAGCTGTGATTTACAAGTTGCGCTGTCTGCCGTCTGCGTGGGCGCATGTAAATGAGTTGCAGGTGAACCATGTCGTATGATGAACATTTATTTGCTGAAGGCACTCGCGCGGCGCATACATTTTTCACTTTTATATTTGCATATGCACACAAACACATTTAAACTTATATATACTTATTAGACATATAAGCGCATGAATTTTAATGAAATCGCAACAGATGTAAACCGCCAAATGCATGTCGGCGCAAATAAAGCGAAATTGTGGACAAACAATGCCAAATTTAAATTCATGCGAAAATTTTTTACTTTGTCATTTTGTCATTTTTTTTATTTTTTTTTTTTTATTTTTTCATTTGTTAGCGTTTTGTATTCTTTCTGCATAATTTTTATTTTTATTTTTTTTTTAGAATTTTTCTGCATATACATATGTATGTATATGTACATGATTTTTTATTTCTCATATATTTGTCTACACTTTCCTCGCTTTTGTTGCTCACAATGTTAGCGGAAACAAAAACGCTTTAGTGCGCCTTTTATTTTTGTTGTTGTCGGTCTAGCGCATGGCAATGCCTTTGTTCGTGCCTGATTGTGCTCGTTTGAGGGCTACAAAAAATACAATGCATATTTCGATGGAAGTCGCATTGAAAAAGTGTTTATTTCGGGCTTTGATAAAATTCGTTTCAATTTAGAAAAGATACAAGGCAATTTTGTGCTAGAATCGAGTGGTTTTTCTAGAATTTAATGTAATTTCAGCGATATTACTTTTTATTGATTTTTACTAAATGTGATGGCTTTAGAAATTTAATATTTTGTGAAAAAATTTGGTAATGGAATAATTATATTTAGATAGCAGTAATTTAAGTACTTAATTTAAAAATTTTTAAATTAATTTTATTAATTATATAATAAAAAATAATAAATTAGATTATAAATATCGCATAATTAAATGAGTTTAACTAATTTTTTTAATTAATTTTTTCAATTAAGTATTTTAGTTATTACATGTTTGTTTTTACTTATTGCTTAATTATTAAAAATATTTATAAATTGTAAATGAAAAATATATTAGTAAAATTAAAAAAATACATACATTGAAGTAATTTTAGTACTTAATTATAATTAATTAAATTATTAGTTTTGTTAATTAAATAATAAAAAATAATGAATTAGTTAATACTCATCGCTTAAATAAATTATTTTAATTAATTTTATTAAATAATTTCATAAATTAAATATTTTAATTTTTATTTTTTGTTTTTTTTTATGTTTAATTAAAAAAAATAGTTCAAAAATTCCAAACTGAAACTATATTAATAAATTTAATATCAAAATTAATTAAATAATTAATTAAATGAAAAATTTTAGTGAAATTTTTCACACATTTAATTAATAAAATAAAAGATACTATTAAATATAGTAATAAAAATAATAATTAATTAGAATAATTTATTTATGGTATTCAATTATGGTTAATTAAACTAATTTAATTAAATCTTTTTAATAAATTTATTTTTTTTTATTCTAATAAAATTTAATACTAAAAAGCAGTGAGAGTAAAATTATCTAATTAGTCAATATTATATAATTTTTGTGTAATTTTCATTCCTCTAATAATATCCCTTGACTGGTATAAACTGACGATTTTGAAAATTTCGTTAAATTTATATCTCAATAATAGTTAAAAAATTTAGTAATTTAAAATAACTCACTAAAAATCTTAATAATTGACTAAAAAATTAAAAATAAATTAATTATTTTAATTAATTAATAAATAATAAATGTACTAATTTATGAATAAATAAATTCTAATTAAATTAAATTATCAAATTAATTAATTATTTTAATTAATTGAAAATAATTATAATTAAAAAGTTTTATTTAAATTTTAATATAAATAAACTATTTTAATTAATTAGTTCAATTATTTAAGTTTTTTAAAGTATTGCATTTTAATTAATTAATTTTATAATTTAAATTTATATTTTAATTAATAAATTTTATTTTTTTAAATTTATTGATAAACTAGTACATAAATAAATTTAAATAATAAAATTAATTAAAATAATTTTTTTATTTTTAATAAATTAAAATAAATTATTTCATAATTTAATTTAATTTGAACAATAAATATTTTGTATTGATATGCAGTTGAACTTCTATAACTCAAAGTACTCCATAACTCGAATTCGTCCTCTATATAAGTTATATGGGCTTAAATGCTCTAAAGACAATCCAAGTAAATAAATAATGAAAATATTCCAATAAAAAAATTATGTAAAAATCTGTGAATTGTACACGCCAATCTGAAAGTTGACCCTTAACGCTAATTAGAGGACCAAATGAAACGAACCACCAACCCTTCAGCACAATAGTAGCCCATAACCCAAGCAATCAATGCCGTTTCACGAACGAAATTGCCTTTATTACCGCTGCCACTGATTTGATTTAACACGAAGATGAGAAATAAAATAATAAAAAATAACAAAAAAAAAAATAAATAAATAAATAAAAATTCTCGGAAAGTGAAAAGAGAATGAAAAATGAAAGAAAATTAGTTTGTCGGATTTGTGCATCACTTTTCAATTCAACTTTCAAATCCCAACATTCCTTGCTGCTCGCGCGTTGACGTCAAATTTACTAACGCAACCGGAGCTTGTTTACCCTTCAACTGTTGTACGCCGTACTTAGTGTTGTTGTGCTAAACAATTTCTTTACTACCAACCGTGCCTTTTACCACCTCCTTGCCTTTAACTCCACAAAATCACAGCAACGGTTTTTTATCTGCGAAATCTTGCCTCCTTTCGAGCTCCTTCACTTCACTCAAACCTAGTGTTCGCTCATTTTTTTTTCCGTTCAAGCATTCATTCAGTCATTCATGCACTTACAGCTTTACTTTTTTATGCAAGTGGCCTGTTTCTTTTTCTTTAATATTTTTCCTCTTTTTATGCTTCTTTCAGCTCCAACAACCACGCCTTGTGCAGGCCGCATCCGTTGATGCTGACGGTCCTGCACCTCCACCCTACGACCTGGACTCGATAATAAATCAGCTTGTGTATCCAAATCCGGTATATCAATTGCATGTAAGTACGCATATCCTCTGTACAGCTGTTTGTTATATAAAATGAGGGACAAAGGTGAGCGGTGAACGTTTTGCTTCGCTGCAAAACTTTCCTTTTATTATTTTTCTTTTTTATTTGATTTATTTATTTTTTCAATATTTCCGAACTTTGTTATTGAGAAGTCATTGCAAAAAGGAAATTTTTCCGCCGTCATAGTGTAGAAGAAGAGCAAAGCGTTTGAAAGCGGCTCAAGCACATGTATTTGATTACGAAATTGAAGCTGATTCTTTGCCCTATTTTCCTTTGCTGGCTTTGCTCAGCGTTTAAGTGTGAAGCATAAAAGGATTAGGAAGTTATTATAAAAGAGAGGTGTGGAGGATATTATAAAATTAAATTAAATTCGCATGTTTAGCAGAGAGCAGAGCTGGAGTGTCCTATGATTCCCTTTGATGCTATAAATAGAGCGCAAAGTATAAATCAAACTTTATAAAAGAGGCAATGAGAGGAAAGAAGAATGTGTTAGGAATTTTTGTAAATTTGACTCTGCTTTCTAACTTTGCATGTGACTCTTCAACTATTTATGGTTGTTCGAGTTTTTTTACTATGTATTCGCTCATTGTAAGCCTGAATATTTATAGGTATATTTTTAGCCATAAAATAGGTTTTCATTATGAATCTAAAAAAAATAAATCTTTCAATGTTTTTGCTGGTTGGGATAAAAATATCAAGTTTATAGTTCAAAAAATAGACCCATGGAGACCGAAAAGAAATCCATTGGAACCAAAAAGGATCAATCTCCATTTGTATAATCAACAATGGATAAAGAAGAGGTTGAACTCTAGTCGAAAGTTCAAAAAAAAATTATTATGGATCATATATATGGTCAATACACACCTTTTTATTCAATAAAAGGTAAGGACGAAGCCCGACTCAATATCAAAGTTCAAAAAAAGAGATCCAAAAAGAGACTCATCGGTCCCAAAAAGGATTAGAAAACATTTTTATAATTAGTAACAGATAAAGAGATGGATCAACTCAAGATCAAAGGTCAAAATAAAAGGAATCCAAAGGGGCCAAAAATGGTCAATATATATTTTTTATTGAATAATAAGTTAGCAAGAGGCCCAATTCAAAGTAAAAAGGAGGAACAAAATAGAACAATGTTCCTTTACGCAGATATTTTAAGCCAAAGAATAAGCTTCACATAAATACTCTTCCTTACATAACATAATTTAAAACACATTTAAGCGTCTTTAATCAAATCAGAGTCAATTTTCATTTCCACACAGCCGACCGACTAGCTCTAAGTCAAACGCAGTCTCAATTAATGCAGCCATAAAGTGTCTTCTAATACAAATCTGTGAGCTCTGAGTTTAATTAAGCACGATTAGATGCATAACGTTCAGATTCATATTGGATTGGGTGAGGTTACAGCTCGGAAAGGTAACTCGGACTATTTCAGCAGATCTTACAGATAGAAAATATATTCTTCTTCTTCTTAATTAGTGTAGACACCACTTAGCGGTTATAGGCGAGGTTGGAACAGTGCGCCAGTCATTCCTTCTTTTAGCTTTTCGCTGCCAGTTGGAGATTCCAAGTGTAGCCAGGTTTTTCTCAAACGGATGGGAGGTCTTCCTCTTCCTTTTCCTCGAAAACTGGTAAGGTCGACTCATCAGTTGTTGTTATCGTTCACGCCTCTGTTCCATATAGCTGAAGGGGCTGATGAGGGACTTACAGAGTTTGGTTGTTGTTTATCGAGAGAGAGCTTTACCTCTCGATTGCCCACTCAGTTCGAAATAGCACCTAATGACAACAGTTATTGTGCGTTGGAATTCGAGGCTGACATTGTTGTCGGTGTTAATGGTGGTTCCAAGATAGTTAAAATTATATACGGCTTCGAAGTCATGACTCCCAAAATTGAGCTAAGTCGCTAATTCAAAGACTGTTTGCTTGCTGTTTGGAGACATTTCGTCTTGCCCTCTTTCACTACCAGATTCATTTGCTTCATTTCTTTGCCCAACCTGAAGAAAGCAGAGCAAAATATATTGAATTCGGATTATACTAAAGACAGCTAAACTTTGCTCCAGCTCAGATCTAGAAATTAATTCATCACAAGTCAGCTTGAAATCGATTTAAATGGATTTTCGATATAGTGGTATAGTGGAACCAGTAATAAACGATTCTTTCTACAGCCGGTAGTCAAAAAAAAACACTAGACCAGCGCTTTTTACTATTCTTTCTTTATAAACTATACTTCTTCACAGCATTACTTTGAACTGATTTCAACAATAAGTCATGCGCCAGCCTTCGGATTAATCTCCAAACAGCAACAAACTTCATCTACTTGTGCACTGCTTGAGTAATCTTTTTTTCTGACTTCCTTCGGCTCCTTTTAATAGAAATACTGCATAAACTACGATTGGACATCAATCGCTCCCAACATGAAATTAAGTTTTGCCTTCAGCGGCTCCAAAATTGTATTAATTTTTCCACTATTCACTCTCTCTTTCTCTCTCTCCCGCAGTCCTCCGCGCTACGCAGCCAATTGCGCAACTTGCTACGCGAACGTCAGCTGGCCGCCGACGCTAGCGCCCCGAACGACAATGAGCAGCTTTACAACGCTGCCGTGCCCGACTATGACTACATCGACGAGGACAAACGTTCCGTGGCCGCTTTGGCCGCACAGGGCATGTTACATCCCAAACGCAGTTTGGCAACACTCGCCAAGAACGGACAGCTGCCCTCGCTGCCCGATCCCGATGACGCCGAACCGACAGCACAAAACGAAGACAAGCGTTATGTGGGCGCACTGGCGCGCGGCGGCGGTTTCGCCACCTATGGCAAACGCAACATCGGCACACTGGCACGTGACTTTCAGCTGCCGCAAAATGGCAAACGCAATCTGGCAACATTGGCGCGCTTGGGACTGCTCACCAAAGGCGACGGCAGCAAACGCAATTTGGCCGCTGTGGCACGTTACAACTCGCACGGTCGCCAGGCCACGCTCGCACCGGCTGAGAAGCGTAACATCGGCGCATTGAAGGCATCACCCGTGCATGGCATACAACACAAGCGCGATGAGGATGAGGTCTACTTGCCGGCCAGTCTCTTCGGCAGCGACATGGACTATGCTGAGTTTATGCCCAACTATTGGTTGTATCCCAGCTATGCCGACTTGGACTGGGGTGACTTTGGACGCGCACAAAAACGCTTTCTAGGTGAGTGCGTATGACAGCCTGTCATAACTTGTACATTTGTATATATATAGTATAAAAAGGAAGTAAGCGCGTGAGTAGCGAAGTGTGACTGTAAATAAGCTGCGCTGCAAGTCGGCGCTTATGTATATATAATATATATAGTCAACTGATATATTTAAGCATATATAATGATATAACTAAACATATATAAAGTGTATAATACACATACGCAACTATTTCTATATAAGCTAATAAACACATAAGCTGTAATATATACTGTATATTATGTACCATAACCACTGTGCATCAACATTTAAAGATACCTCCAGGAATCCCGAACTCTTTGGCATCGAAAACGCTACACCAAGCTCTGATCCCGACTTTATGCCGCTTATAGACGGCCTGGATCCCGGCGAAGAGGAGGCGCTGTCGCAAGAGGACACGCTGGATGTGGCCGCCGCACCGCCGATTGGCGCACCTTATGGGCCGCCACAACAGAAGCGTCACATTGGCGCCGTCTACCGCTCGGGCTTCTTACCCAGCTATCGTTCGTTGCGCAGCATCTCCGGCAGCTTAGGCGGCAGCATCGGCGGCGGTGGCGGCGGCCGTTTTAGTCGCTCTGGACGTGCCAGGCAATTTGTATGAGTAAATGGCGGTGAATTTGTGTGTTAATTGCTGATGAACCTACATGCATACCTACTGTACCCACTACTACACACATACATCTATATATATGTATATATATACATGTATATGTATATACAAAATTTCATTGTAACTCGTACTTAATAGCAAGTGATTCGTTTTGAATTGTGTCCTCGTAACTCTATATCGGTTAACGTGTAGCTGCACTGATGCACTGCTCCGAAACGATGAACGCATTGTGTTCGCCTGTGTCCTGTCTCTAGAAGCATCCCGTAATTTGAAAATTTTTCTCCTTTCGTTTTGAGTATAAAATTTGTTGTGTGTTTGCAGTTTTTTAGTTCAAAATTTATTTTAAGTTTGCGTTAATTTTTCGTAAATGCTTGCGCTGTTTGCATACTAGTACGCACTGTCAGTCTTATTCTTCTTCTATAACTTCATCTTCTTTTTCTTCTACTTCTTCTTCTTAGCCTTCTTAGTACGTGGTAGTGTGTAGCGCATTTCAACGTTACATAACCTCAAAAATAATATGTCCACAAGTATGTATGTATGTTCGTGCTCATAGCTTCGTTTGTGCACGTCTTCTAGTTACTACGGTTTGATTGGCATGCCTTTCCAATAATGTGCGACATTTCTGCACTTTTGTCTCCGTAGTTGTCTTAAGGGCATGCTCCTTATGCGCTTGCGTGTCAAGTATGTGGCAATAAATGTCATTGATTTGGTAAAAAATGTTTGGAAACTATTTCTGGCTGTGACTTGCTTCGAGCTGGTGCTTTGTAGTTGGTTGTAAAGTGTGGATAAACTTTGTAGAAATGTGCGAAAAAATGTTGAAAAGCATTCTGAGCACATTGTAACAAATATTTGTACTTTTTTGAATTGTAAGCGCCTAAAGGTAGGCAACACTTTGTTAATTTCAGCCACAAGCTTTCAAAAGTTGTGTATATCTGACAGAAAAAATGTGGATTCCCTACTAAATAAGCATAGGCTAGATAGAGACATGGAGTATCCACTTATAGAAAAGAGGCCGAGGATGTGAACATTTTACATAAAATATATATAACAAAGAGAAAATCTTTCCGATAGACTAGATCGCTATAATATTTGATTATATCGGGTTCCCCTCCAGTACATAAATTTTTAGCTAGTTGATTTCTTTTAATTCAAAATATATCGTTTTTGGCTTCTTTAGTTTCAATAAAAGTTTACTTTAAGGCGTAAACTATTTTTTTATAGCTTATCAACAATTTTTGTCCCAAAACATGTTGCTCAGTCAATTGCTCTATGTAAAGTCATGTTGGGCATAACGTCAAACTTTGCAATAAAAACTACAAATTTCATAATATAAATGTTTCCAAAAAAATGTTGCGCAACAAATTTGTTGGCAACATGTTGCTAACGAAATGTTAGCTCATCTTGCTAATTTTATCTATTTCCCGACTTTTTTTGGAAAAAACAAAAAATTTGCGCAACAAATTTGTTGCGGCAACATGTTGCTAATATTAATTATATTTTAGCATATCTTTGCTGCTTTTGTCTGTTTTCCTGCCTTTAATTTGAGAAAAATTAAAAACAAATCTGTTGTGCAACATGGTATTAAAGAAATTGAAGTACTAAATGCACTATTATTGATTTTGTCCGTTTAGAAAAAAATAAAAATGTTCCGCGGAAAATCTGTCATGGCAACATGTTGCTAACAAAATTTTAGCATATCTTTGCTGATTTTCTCTGTTTTCCTAATTTGGCAGATGTTGCCCAACAAATATATTGCAGCAACATGTTGCTGACGAAATGTTTTCATACCTTTGAAGACTAAGTCTGTTTCCCCGGCTTTGCTTTGGAGGAAAGTAAAAATGTTGCGCACCAAATCTGCTGCGGCAACATGTTGCCAACGAAGTTTTAGCATATCTTTCCTGCTTTTATCTGTTCAACTGCCTTTACTTTCGCAGAAAAATTGTCATTTCAGCCAAGAAATAAATCTCACAGTAAAATGGCATTAATTTTTTGGCTCAAACTCATTAAAGGAATAACTGTCAAAGAGTCATTTATCATTGCGCTGGCGAACGAGTTGCATTGGCAGGCGAAAATAGTAAAAGTATAGTGTGCTAGAGATAAAGCGAAATTTAATTGGACAGGATTGATTCAGCTGCGGGCTACGAGTGAGAAGCGCAAATTGATTGTAGTGTCGTATTAAAGGATTGTAATGCAGATAAATTGCAACGAAGTAATAATGGTGGATGGATAAAGAGGCAGTTGGGATAAGAATAAAATTGAGTGCCAATGAGCTTTTATTAGGTTCAGGAAATATGAGTGAAGAAGGGAGCAAAAAAAAAACAATTACAAGGAAGAAGTGGTACATTTAGAACAGATTTTTTTGTAAAAATAATTAAAAAATAACTTTAAAAATTTAAAAATTTTTTTTTAATAATCTTAAAAAATTTGAAAAATTTAAAAAATATCAAAAATTTTAAATATTCTTTCATAAAATTAATTTTAAAAATCTGAAAAATTTTAAAATGTAAATTTTTTTTGGAATATTATAATTTTTTTCTAAAAATAATTTTAAAAAACTTTAAAAAATTTAAAAAGTATACAAAATTTTGAATATTTTTTTATAAAATTAATTTTTAAAAATCTGAAAAAATTTTTTTATAATTTTTTTTACATAATTTTTTTAATTTCTTTCAAATTTAGTGTTATCATATTACTATTATTATTTTTTGATTCCGTTTTTTGGATAAAAAGGCAGTTGGGATAAGAATAAAACTGAGTGCCAATGAGCTTTCATGGAAATATGAGTGAAAAAGAAGGCAAAAAAAGAACAGTTAGACGGAAGAAGTGGTACATTTAGAACAGATTTATTGTAAAAATAATTAAAAAATAACTCTAAAAATTTTAAACATTTTTTCTAAAAATAATTTTAAAAACTTTGAAAAATTAAAAAAAAAATACCAAAAATTTTAAATATTCTTTCATAAAATTAGTTTTAAAAAATCTTAAAAAATTTTAAAATGTAAATTTTTTTTGAATATTTTTTTTTTTTTAATAATTTTTTTTATAATATTTTTTATTTATTATTTTAATTTATTTTAAATTTAGTTTTATCATATTACTATTATTATTTTCTGATTTTGTTTTTTTTTTAATTTAATTTTCTGATATTTTTAAAATGTTTTCAGAGTTCTTATTTTTTTAAATATTTTTGGAAAAAACACAAAAGATAATTTTAAAAAATTTCACACTCTTTAGTCATATATTCATAAGAAATATCGCCAGCTTTCTTTCATTTTCCACCCATTGTGTACTTTTTTACACATATACATATATGTATATACATATGCCTTCTTCACACTCATTTCCTTTATATGAAACTCTCCCACAGCTGTCAAAAACTTAAATTGCCAATTACATTACCCCCCACACAACTGCAAATAATTTCAAGCACGCTCTCATTGATGCACACACACACATAAACGCATATAAACTTAACTAAGTATGTAGTCACTACTTTTTAATTTTATTTCCTCGCAACACCTTGTTCTCTGGTACATTTTTAATTTAATTTCAATTTGTCAAACAAGCTAAGTCACTTTAGCGCAAAGTTTTGAGCGTTTTAGCTCGCTCTTGCTCTACAAGTTTAACAATGCTGGCGCTTTTTCATTATTTTATTGGATTTTTTCCTGTTTCGCTTACACACAACATTTTATTTTCTACAACTTGTAGTTTATTTTTTGCGTCGCCTCTCAATTTTCAGCACTCACTCCCACTCACTTTTTATGTTTTCGCTTTCGTACGGTATTTTTCGATTTTCTTCGTCGCTTTTCTTTGTAGAAAGCTCTGCAGCTGCAGTTAATTACGCGCGTTGGCTCGGAGGCAGTGACTTGGTTGCATTGGCAACCGATTCCCACCCACGCTGCGAGGCGAGTAGCTCACAGAACATTCAAGCATTGCATACTTTTTGGCTGTTTCGCCTCAATTATATATAATGACTTCCTGTCTGTAAGGGGTTTAGAGAATTTTCCGGCGGTTTAGCTTGTTTACCAAATCAGCAGAGAGAAGGCGTGCTTGCATTAAACGAAAATTGAATTATAGGAAATGTCGAAGCATAAAGGAATATACAATATTGGTAGCCAGAAGCCTTTTAGATTATGTGTGAGTGGAAGGTTCAGAGAAAGCACAGTATGGTGGCAACATTTTGTTGGGGGAAATTTTAAAATATTTTCCCTCTTTCTTTAATTTGTTTGTATAAGAATGTCAAATTTTTTTTTAAGATTTCAGTTTAAGCCAGATTTTTCCATGTTTTTATTTTCAAGCGTTAAAGTTTAGGTCGATTTCATAAAGTTGTGACAAGTTAAGAAAAGCAATTAGTGTCATATCTATAGAGCTTGCTTATGAGTCGCCTAAAAGTATGTTAAACACATGCATACATATGGCAAAAAATTAAAATATTAGAACTTGGAAAATTTGTTGCAGGTTTTTTTCTACACAAAATTACATGTGTACATACATAAAAAGAAATCCCGAAATTTTCGGGATCCCGATTTGTTTATTGAAAAATTAAACTAAATTGGGAGGAAATCTGTTGCGAGTATTTTTACAAAAAAAAAAAAGATACACAAATGCTGGTCCCTCTAATTTCGGGATCCGTATTTGATTTTTTTAACATGGAAACATTAAACTAAATTATATTTGATACAGGCAATTCTTTTCTGATAAAAATCTTTTTTCTAAATACTTTTTTTGAAGTTAGACAATTTTGTTTAAATTAGTATAGGATTAGTACCTACTACTGGTGAACTTGCAGATTTGTAGACGAAAAATAACAGCTAGAGCATTTTTACATATACCTCTTTAGTATTCAAACAAAATTTAAAAAGTATTGGCACCGGGTCCCAAAAAAAATGTCGGGATCCCGAAAAATTTTTATGCATATTTTTTTTTTTTTTTTTGTTACACAAGCTTATTTTCTATTCGCATTACATTTTAACAAATTATTAATAACTTTTGTTAATCCCGAAAAAGTTCGGGGTCGCGTAAAAATTTTAATACCGAAATTTCCATTTTTTTTATTTTCGATTATAAAACGTTTTTACTTCACAATTTTGTTGTATTTAAGCACGTTTTTAAAAAACTATTAAAGAACTACTTCAGAATCTACAACAAATGTCAGACCACAAATATGGCTAAGGTCTGCTTTACAGATGCCTTTCTTATTGGAACAAAATATAAAATTTAATAATAACTTATCACAGTACCAAAAAAATTTCGAGATCCCGTAAAACTTTTAAGGTCCAATTTATTGTCTTTTTTGATTTACTGGGTTCGAAATGAAAAGCTCTAAGTCTTTGTTACACGGGTTTTATTTTTTATTAGCATTAAATTTTAAAAAATGTTAATAACTGATGACAATCCCGATAAATTTTTAATGCTCAAATTTTTACACGGACTTATTTTTTATGAATATAAAATTTAAAAATAAACATTAATAAAGGTTGTTAATCCCGAAAAAACTTCGGGATCCCGAAAAATTTTCAATGCCGAATTTACCGATTTTTTTATTTACTTGGTTCGAAATAAAGTAGAACTCCTTAAATCTTTGTAACCCACGCTTACTTTTTATTGGCGTTAAATATTAAAATTATTAATAACTGATGATAATCCCGAAAAATTTTAGTACCGAAACTTTTTACACAAACTTTTTATTACTTACAATAAATTTTAAAAAATACCAATAACAAATGTTAATCCCGAAAAGATTTCGGGATCCCGAAAAATTTCTAGATTTTTTAAAAGTTGTGACTTACAGCGCAATGATTTATTTTCTGCCAAAGTCTAATTTCTTTTTTATTCATATGCATACGTACGAGTGAAAGTATGTATTTGCATACCTACAAGTACAATAAACATTCTTATATACATATGTATATGTGCGTGTTTGTAGGTTAAAAGCCTACGCACAATGGCCACATATAGTTATCTTTTTTTAGAATTTATGTAGGCGGCAAATCATTGCAAAGCTGTTTTTAAAATACTTGTCCTTGTAGACCTACGTAGGAATAAGTATGGCAAGCCTTATACTATATATTACATAAAGGTACACAGTAGGTGCTCGCACACTCGTACATATCAACATTTTTATGAGAATTTATTTGCATAAACCCGTGTAAATATGTAGATCGGTATTTGGCTAAAATGCTTTATCAAGGTTTATGTAATAAAATTTGTAAATGCCAAATATACACACACATACATTTATTTGTCTACAACAAAGCAAAGCTAACGGTAATAAGTAAAATTAAATGTGGCACTAGAGGCACCAAAAACAACAAACAAGCTGTGTAGACCTGCAATTCTTGTCAACCACTTGGCAGTAACGTTAGTTTAAGGTCTATATTTTGTTGCTTTTATTGTTATTGCTTTTCTTATTGTTTTTTGGTAGTCGATAGAGCTCTTAAGGGTTTACCTTTAATCGTTTCCAGTACATTAAAGTGCTTGAATTATAGCAATTTTGTGGTTTTAAGCGCCCAATTTCATGTTGGTTAGTCAACAGCCTAACGGTTAAGTTTTACATAACCCATATACAACATGTTTACTACAAAAACACAGTTACTTACACAACCACTTGTAAATACTTCTGTTAGTCACCATGCAACCAACACATGCACACCCACTCATAGGCATACAAAAGCCTTTCAAATTATCGCCAACTCACCCACCGCAAAGAATATTTGTCATGTGTCTAAAAACGTGCTCAAACACACACACACACACTAGCAAGGCTTTTTGTTAATTTATGTAAATATGTATGTGTGTGTGTACTAAGATAGCAACTTAATTGTGTAATAATTAAATATTTATCTTGTAACTGTGGCGTGCAGATAAAAGCGCACGTAATTTCTTCAATAGTGCGGGTGTGAAAGCTTATGTGTGCCAAGAGCTTATGCGAATCATCATTTGCAAAAACGCTCTAAATAAGTTTTTCACTGGAGCTCTTATGAGCTCATAACATAGAATTCATACCTGTGGTCATCTTTCTAAGCTCTACACCATATATTAGCAAGGCCTTGAGGTTGGACTTACAGATATTTGTTCATGGCTGGTTCTTGTTCTCAATTCCTTACTCAATCCATATTGTCAAAAGTATTCTCAATACAGAATTTTATGACTATTTCACCTAATCATCAACCACCTTCTTTCCTTGCCACTTCGAAGTGATTTTTATAATACAGCTGTGAGCTCTGAATATCTCGTCAGATCTTGTCTTTAAAGCTGAATGAAATTATTTCCTAATCCAAAGATATTACTCTTACCAGGCTTCCGATTTCAATTACATATTTTTGAAAAATAATAATTTTAATTAAAATGTATTGTATTAGATTCAAGAATTACAGGACTCACTTCGAAAATAGTGCTTTTTTTTGGAAAAATTGTGAAAGTGTGGTATTTCAATAATTACAACTTTGAAAATTTTCTAAAATTTATAATATTAAAAAAAATTAACCTTTAAAATTTTTACTTTACTTCTACAAAAATTTTAAAACCTAAGACTTTTTCTAAAATTTTGGACATTTCAATAATTTTAAAATTTTTTCAAAAAATTTTTGGGAAAATTTTAAAAAAAAATTTTAATACAACCTTTTTGTTTTCAAAAAAAATTTAATTTTGTTATTTTTTCAAAAATTTCAAATCTGAAACAATTCAAAATTTTTGAATATTTCTACAGCTGTAATTTTGAAATTTTTTTTTAAAAATTTGGGAAATTTTAAAAAAAAAGGTCTTGCTTTAAAAAAAAAAATTTAAATTTTTGGGTTTTTTTGAATTTACGATGTTTCCACAAATTTATATATGTACATACATATATCTGTTTTTGTTATTTAGGATATGTAAACAATTATAATTTTGAAACATAAAAATTTATGATTTTTTTTTTAAAGGTTAGAATATTTCGAAAACTAATATTTTAATTTTTTTTTTCCAAAATGAAAAATAAAATAAAAATAAATGAAAGAATTATCTAAATATTTTAAAAATTTCATTTTCGAACTTTAGGATATTTCAAAAATTTTGATTTTGAAAGTTTCTTCAAAAATTAGGATATTTCGAAATGTTTAACTTTCAATTTTTTTAATGTAGGGTATTTAAAGATTTTATATATGAAACTTTCTTTTTTTAAAATTTTAAAAAATATTTTTAAACTTCAATTATAAATTAATGATATTTTGAAAAGTTTATTTTTTAATTTTATTCCAAAATTTAAAATTTTTCGAAAATTTAAATTTTGAAATTTTTTTCTACAATTTAGGATATTTCAAAAATTTGAGTTTTGAAACTTTTGAATATTTCAAAAATTTAAGATATTTAAAAACTTTGATATTCATGTGATTTTTTTTTTTTTAATTTTTTTCCAAATTTTTGATATTTAAATATTCTAAAATTTAAGATTTGAAAAAAAATTAGTTTTCAAATTTTAAAATTTAAACATATTTTTTTAAGAATCTACGATATTTTGAAAATTTCAAAATTTATTTTTTTTCGAAAATTTAAGATATTTAAAAAATGTGGGTTTTTATTTTTTTTTTCAATTAGGTATATTTCAAGTTTATCAAGTCCGAAATTTTATTTTTTTTCAAATTAGCATATTTCAAAACTTTAATTTTTGAAATCTTTGTTAAAACAACAATAATTAAAATTCGCAAAATTTTTTTTTTTTAAAATTTATATATAAGTTTTAAGCTAGCTTTCTGTGTACTCATAGCTCTGTGTCCGTATGTATATCAAATATAACTGTTATGTAGCTAGATTGTGGCTGTGTGTGTAAATTGAAAACGCTTTCACTGTCCGCTTGTATATATTTAGGCGTCTGTGTGTAATCGACATTCAAACATGAAAACTTAGCTTACTACCAAAAACCAACAACATTAAGCTACAATTAAAACATTTTTTTCTTTTTACTTCTCAACACCAACAAATGTGCAACAGGTCGAGTACTACCCCCCACACGAGCGACTGCATCAACCCATCGCGGCCGCTTGTAAACGCTGTTTCCTACCCTACCGCCCAGTGGTGCACTGGGGCGGTGCTGCCGGTATACGCGGCCGCCCAAACAATAAATACTACGCCTACACAATCACCACCAACAATAATAACAACAACAATGACAACGCCGACAATGCCGACGTGGACGCCAGCAGCATGTTGCTGACGAACGCGCTGCCGACAACGATCAATCGACCGCCGATCGCTTACGCCTCCACCGCCGGCAATTACTACTACAATAGCGCGGGCGCGAACAACAAAAACAACAAGTCGAAAAGTCGCTTCAACAACAACAACGGAAAGAGCGCATATCGAGCGCGCGCGCGCTCCATAGCCGGCGCGTCGGCTGTCGGCAAGTCACGGCACTGGGGCACGCCGCCGCGTATAACAGCATTGCACCGTCGCAGTTTTCGTCGACCCGTTACGAACTCCTTGGAAAATGACGCTAACTGAATGTGAATGAAAAAATAAAATAACGGAAAAAATAAAAAAAAAAACAAAACAAGAATATATATATGACAATAATTATGTTGAAGAAGGCGTGTAAAAAATGAAAACTATATATTAGCGCATGTCGTAGTCAGTTTTGAAGCAGAAAATCACAAAAAAAAAATTAAAAAAAAAAATTATATTAAAAAAGCTACACAAATGTAAACAGCTAAACTAACTAGTGAACTATATATACATATGAGTGCTTAATTGCATATTTTATTGTAGTTGTTAGGTTGAAATGACAATAATTGTGTATTTGAAAAATGTTTGAAGTCAAAAAAAAAAATTTAAAAAAATATTGAGAGTTTTTTGGAGTTTTTAAGTGAGAAGACAATAAATAACAGAGAATATAACGGGCAAACACACACACATACACACTGAAATGTATACGGACAGCAACGCAGGAACAGCTTGTACTATATATAAAAAAATGTCTAACAAATAAAATTTTAAAATAAAAATTTATGAATCTTATATATAACAACGCTTTAGCAAAGTAGTTGAATGAAGCGAAAACGGGGAAATGCAACAAAAACAAAAAAATAAATAAAAAAAAATTTCTTTCATGCTTTTCATTACAATATTATTTCATGCGCGTGTTCATAGCGATAGCATGGAGATGAACTCAAAATGATGTATACTTTCAGGCGCGCCTTCTTTCCATGCGCCATAGGCAAAGTGTATTTCATTTTGATAACGGTTAAAGTGAGGCAGGTGTTCTGGAATATAGACACCTTTAAGAGTTGGTCTAAGAAGAGCATATGTTTTACTTATCTGTGCAGTTATAAATGGCAGTAACTGGAATATATGCTTGGTTATAGCGCGCAGCCGATTTCGTTTGCTTTGTCGCATGCGATAAAACAGCATTTTGGCCCAGGCAAAATATGGTCAAGATGGAAATTGCTGAGCTGCTATGCAACGGTGAAGCATAAAAAGAGAAAAGCAAAGGTTGAGGAAGGGAAATAATGAAGTATGAAGTCTTTATATATTATATAATTTTTTTTTAAACAACAATAATGAGAAAGCTTTTGTGCAAAACTCAAATTTTCGGTATAAAAATATTTTTTTTTTTTTTAATTTGGGCGGGAAAATAATTTTTAAAATATTTCTTAAAATAATATATATAAATATATATATAATGTATTAAAAAAATATATATATATAATTTTTACTTAAAATATTAATTTTTAATTTAATTTTGCAAGTAAATAATTTAATTTGATTCAGAAACAAATAAATTATTATAATAGTTTACTTCCCTTAATATTTCAATCAACCTCGTTGCTATAGCGTTGCCATATAAATTGAAAGCTATTTATGCATTATATATCAATGAAAGATTTAACGAAACAAAGCATGGCATATCAAAAAGGCAGTCTATAAACCATTTATCTGTTATCCTTTACGAAAATATAAAAAATTATTGAAAAAAAAATAAAAAAAATTTAATTAATATTAAAAGATATATAGCCAGTTTTTTTATTTCGTATACTATCTAATTCAAAATATAACGAAACATATCCGCAGATAATTGAAGGACTAATATATATTTTTTTATTTTAAAAAAATACATTTATTCAAATTTGTTGTTTTATTTTTTTTTTATTTAACTTCAAAAAAAAAATAGTAAAATATTTTTTCTCGTTAATTTAATTAAATTTAAATTATAATTTTTTTTAAATCAAACGTTTAAAATTTTTAAATTAAATACATAATTAAATTTAATTAAAAAAATTCTATTTTAAATTAAATTTAGTTAACGAAATAAATTTAAATTTTTTTAATATATTAAAATTCAATATGTTTCTAATTGTTTTTTGTTTGGAACTTAAGCAAAAAAACCAAACGAAATTTTAGTAAAAAAATAATTTAAATACATAAAAATAATAAAAATAATTAAATAAATTTTTGATACTTTTTTAATTAAATATTTTTTTCGTTAATTTAGTTTTCTTAAATATAATTTAACCAAAAAAAATTTGCTATAAGTAAATTTACTTTAAAATCAAATTTTAAAAAAAATAAATAATTTGACAAAAAAAAAATATTTAATTTACTTAGCATTTATTGGTTTAATATACTGAACATTACAATGTTTCTAATAAATTTTTTCCTAAAAAAATTAATTTTAATTAAACTATAATATTTTAGAATATTACCTTTTCATTTAAATAATTAATTTTAAAAACAATTAAAATTGATTTAATAAATTAAGCAAACACTATTTATTATTATTTAATTTAAAAAACAGTAATTATAATTTAATTAAAAAAAATTAATTGTAATTTAATACCAATAATTTGTTTCCTTAATTTTTTGTTTTATAAATTTGGCCCCTAAATTTTTTTTTTTTTTTTTTAATGGCTATAATTATTAAATATTTTTTTACTTTACAAATATAATAAAATAAAAATTTTCAAAAATTATGACACTAATTTTTTTACAATTATTAATAAAATTTATGACAAGATATCAAACATATAAAATATATTTACATCATATCTGCTCAACTTATCTTTACTGACTTATTGCATGTCCAAAAAATTCTAATAACTCAAACTACAAAAACTAACATTTATGAATTTTATAAAATATCTATCATTATAAATTTATATGAAAATATATATACTATATACTTATGGTCTTAATGTATTGAACTCACTAATATTTATTAAAATGTATGCTTGAATATAAAGGCTGGAGCTAATCCTTTGTATGTGACAATAATTTAATTAATAAAAAATAAAACAAAAAAAACCAAAAAAAAAAAATACTCGAAAAATATTCAACTAAAAAATTTAAATTTTAAACATTAATTTTTTAATAAATACCATATTTACTATAAATGCTGTGTTTTATTATAGACTTAAGTAAAGATAATTAAAACTAATTTTTTTTAATAGATATCTTTTTTTCAGTTATATAATAAATATTAATTAAAATTTATTTAATTAAAATAATTTGAAAAAGTTAATTAAAAAATGGAATAAAAAAAAGTTATTTAAAAAATTAAACAAGAAAAATTTGCTTAATTAAATTTAATTTAAAAAAATAATTAAAAAAATTAATTAAATTAATTTAAAAAAATGTATTTAATTAATTTTTTAATTTAAATGTTGTTAACTTAAATGATTTCTATTTTGGAATAATGTTATTTTTTCTATTTTTTTATTTGGCAATATCATTTTTAAAATTACTCCTGCATTAAAGAACCTTTACCAAAAGTAATTATTTGACACGATGAAAGAAATAATCACTTAAATTGTGCAAAGTAAAGCAGCGAGCACTCGAAAACGAAACAATTTGGAAAAAACTATTGAAAATCGAAACAATTTCAAAAAAAAATGGAAAAAAATTAATTCAAAATTATATTTGGAACAGTATTAAAAACTCAAATTTGTAGAAAATAATTTCAAAAAAATTTTCCAAATAAAAATATTGCTAAATTATGCAAGGATAGTATTGAAATTATAAACGTTTAAAAACTGTTGTATTTATGCGTAGAAAATATTTCCTTTTCACTTTTAAGTGAATATACATTGAATTTGAGACATCAAGACAATACTGCGAAGAAGACAATAATAGCTGAGGTATGTATAGAAACCATACAGCAACAAGAAGACAATAAAAATGTGTATAAATATATACATATCTTAAACTAGGAAATTATGAGCACAAATATGTTTGCAAAGAAGAAAAAAATTGTTTTTTTTTTTTGTTAAAAAATTTTATTGAAAGAAAGTCAAATAAAAATAATAATTTAGTATTAAAGTCAATAATTATTAATTAATTATTAATAAAGAAAATCTTTTATTTTATTAGTATTATTAATGAAAAAATTATTTTTTATTATTAAAACAATATTTCACACTTTAATCATATACCGTTAATCGTTTTTTAATGGTTTAATGTGGAATTTCTCTAAAGCAGGATGACTGTTAAAATCGACAATAAATATTCTGAACTTGTGCAAATTATAGACAACTTTGTGAATTTAAACAAAAATTAAGACGCAGAAAAGCATTCAGCAATGCAAATGAAAAAAAAAAAACTTACAAAAAAATTTATCAACAAAATTTATTGTAAAAAAATTTTAATTAAAATAATTATTAAAAATTAAAAAAATTATAAAAATTTAAAAAAAAAATTAAAAAAAAATATATAAAGAAACTATTGAAAAATTATAAAAAAAATTTTGAATTTTGAAACAAATTAATTAAAACAAAAATGTTCTCAAGAATTTGCATGCAGTGTTGAAATATCTCATGTAGCATATTTACATAGAAATAAAAAGTATATAAAATCACAAAAAAAAAAAATTATTTAAATAAAAATACAAAATTAGCAAACTGTTCGATTTCAATGTTGTTCTATATAAATATTATACAAATATAGTTGATTACTAGACATTTGAGCAAAAAATATTAGAAAAAAAATTAAATAAAATGTAAAAAATTCAATTAAATATTGAAATTGTTCAGTATTAAAAACAAAAACGAAGGACAATAAAAAATATGCATATGTGTACGTATTTATTCAAATTCAAAACACACACACAACACATACATACAAACGCACCAACAAAAACTCTATATGTAGCATGTAATTCAATATTCAATAATGGTCGTAATATGTAAGTCTGATGTGGTCAATAATATATTTACAACAAAAACAGGAACAATAAATAAGTAAAAACAAAAATTTCAGAAAAAAAATACTTGTTACATGTACATACCTCTATGTATACATACATACAAAATATTTACGCAAAATATGCTTATAGATGAAACAAAAAAGTCATTGATGTGCTTTTCTTGACGAAAAAAGACAATATATATACAAAAAAAAAAAAAACAAAATGTATATGAAATACTTGCTTGTATTTACATATAAATATTATATAATAATAAAAATATATAAAAACTATATATATAAATATATACTATATATACCCAAATAAAATAAAGTTTGCACACATTTATATGTATGTATACGAATTGAAATTCTCTCCAGAAAAGCTTAAAAACTTTGATCGACAACTAGAACCGTTCGATCACTGATTTAAGCATTGAATTGACAGTTGAATATCGAAATATATGAATATTATGTTAATAAAATCATCATGTAATAAAAACTAAAAGAGAAGTATGTATAAATAAGTAAATAAAAGTACCCACTATATATAAATGGTTTGCTCCTACACTAAAAACAAAAAAAAAACACGATTCTTGTTTTATTTCGAAATTTTGGTAAAGTGTGGTGAGTATAAATTTTTTTTCGACAATAAAATCGACATTAAAATCAAACTGCTGTGATTTTGGATGAAACAGTGTACTAAAATAAAGTGATAGTCAAATAAGGTGGCAACGCTAAACCAAGATATCTGCAAGAGAAACAGAAAGTGTAGTGAAGGCTTTCACAGAATTTTTTTTGATGTTTTTTATTTTATTAAAATAAGTGGCAACTCTGCTAACAAATAGGACGGTCAGAAAACTTTCAAAAACCTTTTTACTTTGTTACCCATATTGTTATTTTTCTTGGAAGAGTGCAATAAATTTTGAAAATCTGGTAACTCTTCTTAAAAATGTTTGCAGCTGTAACCGTTACGAATTCTCTTAAATGTTATAGTTGTTATAATTCGTCGATCTTACATTTTTTTTTAAATAAAATTTGCAGACAGGTGGCAACTGTTCAAAAATATCTCCGTTTGCAAGCATTCTAAAACCTCTTTAGTTTGATACCCATAATACAAGTGGCAACTCTTTCTACCATAATTGTTATAATATTAAATTTTCTAAGCATTTTAATTCTCTGCAGTGCGTAGCTGTTATAATATTATATATTTATTTTATAATTTTTTTTACTAAAATTTGCATACAGCTGGCAACTCTTCTCCAAACGTAGTTTTGTTAGCAAGCTTGCTAAAGCCTCTTTAGTTTGATACCAATAACGCAATATTTCACTACATGTGATTTTTAATATGTGGCAACTCTGCCCAATAATAGGACGGTCGAAGAACTTTCGAAAACTTGCTCAATTTGATACCCATATTGTTACCTTTCTCTCAAATGCGCAATAAATTGTAAGAAGGTGGCAACTCTCCAAAAAAATCTTTACAGTTATAAGCTTTTCTAACTCTCTTCAGTGTTACTGCAATTTGCTGTCTTATATATTTTTTATTTAAGTTGCAATTTTGCTCACAAAAGTCGAAAAACTTTCAAAAACCCTGCCGTTAGAAAGATTTCCAAAACCTCTGCGGTTTGACACTCATAACCTAAAATTTAATATTTCGTAATTTTATTTAAGTCTATTGGATCACAATCACAGATGGCAACACTCTCAAAACATTATTTACTTCTGTGAACGCATATTGTAATAATTCGTTAATTTTATCAAAAACTTATTAAATCAGGAATTATTTTCTCATCTATAAACTGAAGTAATATCATATGGAGGCTACGACTTTCCACAAGTTTAAGAAAGTAACCAAAATGTTTCAGGAACAAGGACACAACTCTAGAAACTATAATGAAAAAGTTCTTACAGCAAACCTACAACCATTTCGAAGCGATCTCAAATCCATTTCCGTCCGATTGTGGAACAGAAAACATCATGTAATCGAAGTTTGTTGCATACCTTTAGGCTTGAAACAAAAAAGTGTAATGTGATTCCACATATTATATATGTATGTATTATTGCTCTTACTTAACAGTTTGGATGCCACTCAATTTGCTTTTGTTTAAGGCGGCAGGAGAGAGAGTATTTTGCTTCAGATATAATTATTCAAATGGATATTGTACAACCAGCGATTGTATGTACTATATTATATGTATTTGTTCTCTGGTAAAACGTATACCAAGTATTCCAAGACTCTTTTAATATCAGTTCGTCTGCAATAACCTCTTCCTAATCTGAGTTTGATTCTAAAATGAACTGCTTTATGTAGTTCTTTGCGAAGTCATAGGAAAGAAAAACTTGTTAATTAGCAAAATTAACAGGTGTTTTCATTCCGAAGCGAATTTTTTCCCATGATCTCCTAATGCGTTTTCGAAGCGAATATTTGAATTCTTCCCATATAGGCAAAGAGCAACAGGGTGATACATTTTTTCTCTTATTAGTTGGAGAGCGCTTTACTGGCACTATTTATCGTTTTCCTTTTGTTACTTCGGTCCTTTGGTACTACTAGCCTGACGTTCTTGCTCTTGGTAAACAAATTTTAACAGATCTCTTTAGGTTTGATTCAAAACAGCAAAGGACACTGGGTTTACTAGCTGGCTGTAAGCACTAATGGAGCTAGAAGCGGTAAACATTATTTATACACTTGTGATTAAAAATACAAATAAAGAAGTGGAAGAAATCCGGATCAAAATTGACCATCAGTTATTAATGCGAGCTCGTTGCACGCATAGAGATCTAATTGTCAAGGGAGTCAGAAGTAAGTATATAGCAGAACTACTAAAGGGTGAACCAGAATTATACGGCGTTGATATCAAAGAACGATCCATTTCGAGGCTTCTTACATTTTTAACGAAAAAACATAGAAACTTCAAATTTAATGGGAAATGTTGATTATCATTCCAAAGAACATACTTTGGCATAAAATAATAATAAAAAAAAAAAAAACTCTTTGGCTATGTCTCAGAGTGTCCATCCGTTGAGTCCAATTTTGCATGACTAGTTCGAGCATTTCGACTCGTAATTGGCGAATTACACGCTTGATGCTCCTTGCTCCAAGGCCTGAACCGAAGTGGAATTGTCTGCTTACATACACTTTAAACTTTACATATCCTCAAAGACACAAGTCTAACGGTGTGATATCCTACGATCTTGGTGGCCAATCGAACGACTCAAAACATGAAACTATCTGCTCTCCGAAGTATTCTCTCAATAAATCCTTTGATTGATGTGTTGTGTGGAAAGCGTTGCCGTCTTGTTGAAAGCAAATGTCGCCGAGTTCACGAGCTTCAACTTCAGGCATCAAACAGTCGGTTAACATGGCGCGTTAAGGGTCACCATTGACGGTTACGTTCTCCCCGGCATCATTTTTGAAATAATATGCGCCGATTATAATAAATATTTTCCTTACTAAAATTCATTTAATCTTTCATATTATGCGGCCAGCGCTTTCGTAAAAATTTTTTCAATTTTTTATTAAACTTCCATTTTACTATCGCTTTTTCGACTTGCATGCCAAGCATTAACTGGTACTCAAGTGCTAAAAAATTTATGATTGCGAAAATGCATACAAAATGGCACATAAAGTACAAAGTACGTACGCATATACATATACACATATATAAATGTATATGTGTGCCTATAAACATGCATGTGTGTGTGCATGGTCACATAAGTTTTTAGCTAATAAAAATTGTAAGTGCCTACACGTCCTTGAATTATTGAAGTGCTTATGAAAGCAAAATGGCAAATAACACATGAAATTCATATAAACATATGAAAAAAATATTTATAGGTAAATATATAGTATTTATGTAAATAAATACTTACTTGCATAATCAGTAATCCAAAAGCAACACTTTTGTAGTACTTGCAAAAACACTTTACTGCTTTATTAACTTTCTTACATTAAATGTAGTTGTAGCTTGTATGCATGTGTGTCTGTGTATATGTAAATGTTTTTTTATGTTTTTGTTGTTGCTTACAAATAGATTACAAATAAATTTACTTACAAATTAGCTGTTATGCTACAGTGTATGTATGCTTTTTTGAGTGCTTGCATTTGTAACGCGAATCATCAGGCTCGCTTGGCTCAAGCAATGCGGCAGCGGCTAACACAGGGTGGCACAAACGGCCTTCAATCAGCCTATCGACCTCACCGCCTCGGCTGCAGCACTTTTATTGCGACCTTTATATGCAAACTGCTTGACCTTGGCCATAAGTTACACTTGACTTAACTAATAAAATGTTAATTGAATTTTAATTACAGTTGATTTATAAATTAATGGGACAAATATGCAGCAGACAATAATATTGTACAATATTTTACTTACTTATGCACTTATATAATTATTTTTTGCATGCAAATCTGCTTATGTAATGAATATAAATTAAGTTAAAGTTTTGAATTGATAGTTTAACAAACATTTTAATCAACACAGTGGGCAATAATAGTGTGTATACAAATGTGGAGTTTGTAAACTTATGCTATATGCTGTTAACTGCTTATGCCATATACTGTACATTTTTATATATTTCTTTTAAACTTTTCATTAGGCCAATTGTTTTTTGCTTGTTGAGTGATGAATAGCAGATTTTGTTGATGTTGATGTCTTCGATTTGCCATTGTTACTCACCATCGTTAGCGTTACTCACCAATCGAGCGAACTATATCAAATGCTCAAATAAAAGCTTAGATCTTAAAGTGCAACCCTGCGCTAATATGTTTTGTGAGGAATGCGACCACTGAAATGGCGATTCGAAGACAGCTAATGACAAATTTCAGTTTTTTCTTTTTTACTTTAGCAAGGCGCATAATACTTTTATTGGAGAGATGAAATAACTTTAAAAAGAGTTCAGCAAGTTTAAACTAGATTTTTGGCAATTTTTTTGTTTACAAAAAGGGTCTCTCTATAATGTTTGATTCACCTGCGGATCTCAAAATTTTCTACTTAGTAGTCTCAACTCAACTCAACTCAACTCAACTCAGTAACCAGTTAGGCAAAACTGTTATTTTATCGGTTAAATTAACAGGTTACCGGTTAAGGTAACCGCTTAAAGTTTTAATTTTAAGGTTTTTGAAAGGTGTATTACGCTATTTTGCATTTTAGGTGACGATATGCAGAGCAAAATGCCTCATTTCAATAAAATATATTAATTTTAGTGTCCTGTGAAAGCCTTTTTGCGAAAAAAATCACTATTTTAAAAAGAAAACCAAAAAAAAAAAAACGTAAGAGATCTACTGAACAACTTGTCCTGAGCAAGATTCATTTTGTCGCTATCCTGGGCAGTCTTACTGGACACTGTCCAGGTATTCATTCGAAGAGGCTCAACATGTTTTCGGACACTAGTTATCAAAGGTATAGGGAAGAGAATGAGGCCCAAACATTCAGGCACTTTTCCCTCTATTGTCCAGCCTTTGCAAAACTGAGGCTGAAACATTTCGGTAGTCTTATCTTCGACGAGCCAGTAGACATAGCCGAAATTGATATTATCCGTCTCAACAAATTCGTGATAGACTCAAAGTGATTTGTCGACCTGTAAGCGGGGTCTTGTGAGCCAGTTTTTCAGAGTTTTCGTTACCAAAACAGATGAAAGTTCCAAGCTATTCAAGTGAGATCCCTCTTAGAACCGATCTGTTAATCAAATCTAACGCAGAAGCATGTAAGATCAACTGCTAAGCTTTAACGACATTTTTGCCGCTGTCATAAAATGAGCACGAAATATATGCTTGGGGAACCGTAAAAATGCTCAAAGCTGGTGAGAAACCTTGGATTTCATAGAAAAACATTCAGCCAAGTTTCACATACCAAAACTTGCAGTTAACCTCCAGTTCATCACTCAAAAACTATTACCTTTTACTAATACTACACACCGTCACAAATGCCCTACCAATACTTTGCCTGCGTCTGCGTGGGCAGCGGATGATTATAAGCCACCGCGGCGACAGCAGCCGCGCTGTTCAGCTGATTGTTGTGCGCCGCTGCAGCAGCGCCAGCCGCCGCATAATCATTGAGCGTGTGTTGAGCGGCAGCCGCATGCGCATGATGAGCGGCGGCAGCATTGTAATTGGCGGCCGCTGCTGCCGACTGATTCAGATGGTAAGCGGCTTGTGACCAATTCGTGGTGGAGTCCAATTTCGAGTAGTTCTCGCCGGTTAGATGTGACAGTGATGGTGAAATTTTCGAAGCATTCTCCAGCGTCAGTTTGGAGAAGTCATCGATTGAGAGCTTAGAGTAATCTGCAAATGAAAGAGACGATAAAAAAATATGTTAATATTTTGAAAAAAATTTTTTCAATATTTTGCACCTCGCACTTCGCTACCCACCTTGATGATAGTAATTCTGGCCGCCGAAGTGCCCATGTTGAAAACTGCTGGCGAAACCATGTTGCGCCGACTGCGCCACCAAATCATAACCGCCCATCTGTGTATGGTGATGCGGATGATGCGCAGCTGCTGCGGCCGCAGCCGCCGCTGCATGCGCCGCATGATTCTCATTCATACCCGCGCTGGCTGTGCTGGCAGCGGCGGGACTGTAGCCAGCCATGGAACCGACTGCGGCTAGTGGACCGAAACCGAGTGGCGCTGTTGCAGCCGCACCGCCGCCCACGCCACCAGGCACACCAGCGCCACTGCCGCCACCATTCATGGGTGAGAGTCCGGTACCAGAGCCGCCGGAATGTTTGCGTAGACGCGCGCGCCGATTACTAAACCACACTTGTATGCGCGCTTCGGTGAGACCCGTAGTCTGTGCCAGTTCCTCGCGTGTATACACATCTGGATACTGTGTGCGTGTGAAGGCGCGTTCGAGCGCCTCCAATTGCTCGGCCGTAAAGGTGGTGCGCGAACGACGTTGTTTACGTTTCAACGGTATGCCAGGCTCCGATTCGGTATCGCTGATGTCTGAGTCGCGTCCTGAAAAGAAGGAAAAGGTAATGATGTAATATTTTGTTCTTGATGAAGTGTTAAGAGAGTTTCAAGCTAAATGTTGGTATTTGAGTATCCTAACTCTGTAGCCTACATAAGTGCAATCCCAGCTTCTCTAAACTGAAATTTTTTTTTTGAAAAAAAGGTCTATATATGGTATATTACTTTTAGGCTGAAAAAACATACATTGTTCGACCAGATATTTAAGAAACCACAATCTCAAGTGGAAATCAACACTTCTTTCGGAGAGCAGTCTCAGCAACCCCGATATAAAGAAAAACATCCCGACAACTGACCTCGAAGTCGGAAAAGTTTAAATATTTTTTCTTATGTGTCACTAGATACCAGAAACTTATAAAAGTACTTTAAGAAGGCAGTTTTCCACATACAATTGAGAATATTCTTTTGTGATCCTCTTCTCATAACAGTTTTCCTTCATTAAGTTATTCTAAGAAGACTTTCATTTAGACTTCTTATGAGTACTTTTGGATAACTTATTCTTTGGCTAGTTCTTCCGCCGCTGAAAAGGCATTAAGTTTAGATCTCAGCTCACAGGACGAACGTTTGAAGACCTGCTGTTGCATTTTCCTTATCATCTCTTCCTGGGAAATAAACATATTCAATGCTCCCGCATCCAATCGCGGAGCCCGCCCGAGCGGATTTATTGAAATGTAACCCGAAATTATTCACGCCTCGTAAAAATTAATAGATTTCCACACACACACCCCACACACAAGAACGAGAACAGGAACATATGCAGCAGACATTGATTATGCAAGTAGCGGAATGCTCCATACTTAAGCAGCTAATAAAGGCATGTAAACCATTTCACTTGCTTAAATTCTATAGCGAGCAATCTACGCGAGGCAATGTGGCCACCAAAGATTTTGTATCGATTCAGGTAAAGCCAGAGAGCTATGTGATTGGCGTAGGCACACAGCTATACTCTAATAAAAAGAATATAAACTAATAAGCAGAAGAAATTAACGCGGTTATGACTCTTGACTATTAAGACATATTATATTCTATTGAATGCCGCGTACCGCAAGTGTATTTGAATGAGGAGCTCAATGTCTGTACGACCACCATGCCTTCACAAGCATAAAGAGACATTTGGAAAACATACAGACATATGCAGATGCCTTACAAAATCAACCGCGAAGCCAACCGCCAACCATAAGCAGATTTTCTCAGCGTTACGGCTCGTCAGCTTCCCTGCCCAACAAGCCGCATATCGCTGGTGGCCACAGTTTGGCTGGGTGTGCAGACAATTAATGCTTCATTGCATTTGAATTCAAACGTCAAAAAGCGTCGCAAATCTGTCAAAAGAACTCGCCGCCTGCGCTGTTGCCATCGCAGTCGCCACCGCCACCAATTGTCTAACGCTTAACCTCACTCACTGCAGCCTTTCGCGGCATATGGTTCAACTGCTTAAACTGGTGCTTGTTAGTACACGTTTGGTGTCCATAAGCTAAGTGGGAAATTATGCCATGTTAAATACTCTGAGGGCTTTGGCTTGCATGAAATGTTTAAAGAGTTTCACTACAACTTAATTATGTTGCATGTTTAGCCATTTGAACAGTTAACTTGGCTGAAGTTGGCACACAAATTTGCGATGCTCTCCGTACATATACAATTGAGGAACTATTTGGCATGCCTTTAGAAGAGTCGTTCGAAAGTGGTCAATAAATAGTCTAGTGTTGCCCTGGCACCATAGGTCTATTGTGCTCATAGTGAACAATACTCTGCCTCAAGAGATCAGGGTTTCGGCTTTCGGCAGTTCGAATCCAACTTATATTTGGAGTTTCTCAACTCTGATTGAAGTCGGAGTTCCAACTACATTTCTGCCATTAGAGCCCAGTTATTAAATGGCACTGGTATTATCCTCTCTCATTCATAAGAACTACTCGCCAGCTTAAGTTCCTTCACAAATATGTCATGCGTACAGCAGAGGACGAATACAGTGTATGTCCGCTAAGACTTACTAACATCCTACCTCAACGCTCACTAATGACATGGACAATATGCTGAAAAGAAAATTTTATCCGAAGCAGTTCGATTTAACTTTCCATTCGTGGTTGTGGCTGTGTGCCGATCTGAGCCAAGAGCACGAAGCGTCGCCAACTCCGCCTATCTTTTGCGAGGTCGCGCCAGCTGCCAGTGTAGTCGACTTCCTATCCATTGGTTCTGGTCGTTGGTCACCCATTGGTCTCGAATCGAAATAGCTTTGCTCCAA
>CM050325.1:98573530-98604158 GCA_027475135.1 Bactrocera correcta
TTGAAAAAAAAAAATTAAAAAAAGAGAGGAAACGAAAAAATTTAAAATAATTATGTTACATATTTTGTGAGTCAACATTTTTTTTAAGAAATTTAAAATATTATTTAAATTTATATTTTTTAAATAATTTTTGAAAAGTGAGACAAAAATTTTCAATTAATTTAAAATATATGTATGTGCAAATTAAAAAATGGGGGAAAATACATTTATATTTTTTAACTATTTTTTTTAAATTTTTGGGAAAAAAGCGACAATGTTTTGAAATTAAGATTTGAGCTCAAGGAAACCTTGCTTCGAAATGTATTTTAGTATTGTAAAAATAAAATTAAAATGAAATAAAAAAATTGGTATATGATTTTTTATTAATTTGCAAAAAAATTTAATTGTTAATATTTTTTTTTTAATATTTAAATTATTATTATAATTTTTTTTTTGTTTCAAACAGTTCAAAACATACACTGATATACAAAATATTTCAAGCCGAAAAAATATTTTGAACTTTGAAAAAAAAATTAAAAAAGAGAGGAAACGAAAAAAATTTCAAATTTAAAGTAATTATGTTATATATTTATTTTAAATAAATTTTGTGAGTCAACTTTTTTTACAAGAAATTTAAAAATTTTTTATATTTATATTTTTTAAATGTTTTTTGAGAAGTGAGACAAAAATTTTCAATTAATTTAAAATATATGTGAAAATTAAAAAATGGGAGAAAATACATCTGAACATTTTTTAACATTTTTGTTTTGATTATGGAAAAATGCGACAAATATTTGAAAAAAAGATTTTAGCTCAAGGAAACACAACTGGGCTTCGAAATGTATTTTAGTATTTTAGAAATAAAATTAAAATTAAATAGAAAAATTGGTATATGATGTTTTATTAATTTGCAAAAAAATTAACGGCAAATATAGTAAAATTTTTTTTGGGAAAATTTTGAATTTTTTTTTTTTTTGAAAATTTCCCATCATCTATCATTAAGATAAAATAAATTTAATGTACATTAAATATATAAAAAATCTGATATATCTGAAAATTCTTAACTATTTTTTTTAAATATGTTGTAATTAAGATTCAAGCTCAAGTAAAAAACATAAATTTGCTTCGAAAAGCATTTTAGTATTAAAAAAAATTAAATTAAAATTAAATGGAAATATTTATATTTTTGGGGTTTTTTTTTTTTTATTTTACAAAAAATTTTACGGCAAATATTCTTAAAATTATTTTTGGAAATTTTTTAAACATTTGTTTTTTTGAAAATTTGTTTTTAAAATTTTAAAAATTTTTGTATCACTTTCTATATTCAAATACAAATTAATTTAAAATATATTAAATATTTCAAAAATCCACCTTTCAAACAAAAATAACGCAAATTTGTTAAACCAAAATTGTAGTAGGTACATTAAACATTTAAAAAAAACTGATATATCTGAAAATTCTTAACTAATTTTCTTAAATGTGTTGAAATTAAGATTCAGACTCAAGTAAAAAAACATAAATTTGCCTCAAAATGAATTTTAGTATAAAAAAAAAATTATATTTTGGGTTTTTTTTTATTATTTTACAAAAAAATTTACGGCAAATATTCTTAAAATTATTTTTGGAAATTTTTAAACATTTTTTTTTTTTGAAAACTAGTTTTCAAAATTTTATAATTTCTGCAGCGCCTTCTAATATTAAAATATAAATTCATTTAAAGTACATTAAATATTTAAAAAAAATATGATTTTCAAACAAAAATAACACAAAATTGTTATACGAAAATTTTTGAGGAATGTCAATTGAGTTTTTTTTCCAAAAAATTGATATTTCACAAATAATCTTTTAATATTTTATACCCAAATTTTCAAATTACTAATATCGTCTTTCTAGCAATCCATAGGCCTTTCACTTTTCAAACAATTATTGTACACACTTTATATACAACAAGCCAAAAGTACTTACAAAGCAAAAACCTCAAAAATTTCACTTCAAACACACAGTTTCAAGAAAAAAATAGAAACACAAAATTATTGAACTTTCAACTTTTTTATACACTTTTACTGAAGATTTTCGAGATGGACACAACCGCTCACTAGACGCTTTGAGGAACAAGTGTGCCATTTAAGGCCGCGCAATTGACTCTTTAGTCCAAAAAACGCGGACGGACCGGAAGGACTCACACAGGACTCGCGCTCCGCGTCGAAAGTGAATGCGAGCAGCGCCATGTATGTGTGTGTGTAAGAGTATATGTAAATGATGAATCGTGTGCACTCATATGGCACACAATAAACGCAACGACAACAACAACAGCAGCATTAATAATAGTTAGTAGTACATTTAAGTCAGAAAAATGAATAGATAATTGGCCCGAATAAACAACCCCTGCGGCCGCGACACTACCTGGCTTACACTCAATTCCACTTCATATGTGGGCAAGTGTGCTGACACTTGACCGCCGTTGCAAAAACAACAGCAACACTCGGTAAAAATAAAATAGAATATAGAACACACACAAACAACCATTGTTGTTGCTGTTATGGACGAACTCATTTGGTGGCGTGCACGAAAACAACAATTGCAGAGCGCAGAGGTCGAAGTGCGGGCACTGCTCTACTTGATCCCAAAGGGACCTAACGGCTATCAAAGGATCAGCAAGTGTTGTTAAAATGCATTCAATTCAATCATATGCCCCAGACAAGCGTTGGTCAAAACCTAAGTTCACCAAGTCAGTTGGATAAGTCAATACAAACGGTACGTACGAACCAAGGTGACTCGGTTAAGTTGGGATTGTCAGGATACTTCATTGTGCAGTGCTTGCCACTTATGAAGGACTGCAATACAGGTTGCACAGGTCCGCATACACAACAACTACACAGGTGTAGTCCTGCAGGTGAGCTGTCACGGAACATTCCTTCGAAAGCTGACTCAACAACCCGTTCTAGCTGGTTCAACTCAACTCAACAACGCTCAACTCAGCTGAGCACAATTATGCATAATTCAGGCAGCATGTCGTCCAGTTCCGCTGCTTGTGTGGGGGGTAAGCTTGCAGATTGTTGCATGCCACGAAACGTCGAAACACTTACTTGGGCAAGACGTCAGGCCAAGGCAAGCCGGGCCAAGTCAACCACCACTGTTCCGCTGGATTGCGTTCCGAAAAGTCATATAGCACCTTTGCCTTTTGCGGTAGCGCTTCAGCACAGGTGTTGCCTTGCCGACACACACATACACACAAACTCGTATGATTTTGAATTGTTGGGGGTTGTGTTTACGGCAGCGTAGCGCGTTTTGACAATACCGCAAAAGAAGGGTCAAAAGTCAAATTTTAAGCGCTACAATTGATCTAAATGATGACTCGGTCATGGTGCGCCAAGCATAAGAGCAACCAGCAAGGGATGTTCATATTGTCTAAGGGACGGGGTGCAATATTTGTGTAAGAAAATAAGCCATAAGTCACAAAGCATGCGGAGTTCTCACGATTAAACTGGCCAAGTACTAAATAGACACCGAAAAGTGGAAGGTATAATGATGAGGATATGATAAGATGTTCTTTCGTTCACAAGTTGTTTAAGAAAAAACAAAAACAAATATAATTGTGATGAAGTCAATTAGAATAGTAAGCGTCGTCTGTGGGAACTTCTCATAATTGACAAAGAATATTCAAATTTTGCGTACATTTATAAGATGGTTATCTTGGTCGTGCCATATGGCTGCATGGGAATATTCATACATTTTTTTAAATACGCAATAGTAAGTATATTCATAAAACTTTGTTCAGCGATAAAGCTCTCTTTTGTTTGAATGTGTGCGTTGATAAACAAAAGTGTCGTATTTAGAGTAATGAAAATCCACAGACGCTCGTTGAGACACCCTTTCATCTTCAAAATATCGATCTTGCTCCGTATTTCTAAAAAAATGAAGCCGACCATAATATTACAGTCACTATAAATACTATCGAGCCATTATTAAGAACCTTTTCATTCTAAATTGGAGGATGTTCATGCGTACGACCTTTTGTTCCAACAAGACTACATGCCATACTGCCAACGAAACAATTAATTTATTGAAGACAACTTTTGATGAGTGCATTATCTCATGGCCAGGTGTTCTGGAGTTTCTGGTTCCATTTCACAAAACCAGCAGTTTGTTCAAGAGACTATGCCCGTGTTGGACGGAAGTTGGAAGTATTTCTTGAGCCTTCAGTGCCAAGTATAGAGTGCGACAGGCAGACGGAATGTATCTCAGCGGAGCTGGATCATATATCTAAACCTTGCTGAGATGTAACCTCCTAATAGTAATTTGGCGTGACGCATTCTTGTTGTCTGTTGCCAGTGTCGTACTCTCCCCACTCTCTACTCCGTGCGCAGCAACTCTTTAATGATGTGAGATCCCACGCAATGCATGGTTTAGCCTCATCATCCTGAAAGCCGTTGCAGAGCAGACTAGTTCATCGGTTCTCATTGCCGGCTACCCCTTTATGCCCCGGCAACCAAACCAGCTGAACACGGCTACAAACTAATGGGCGGTTCGGGCTTCTTATACACCTGTTCACTAATAACGATTTGACTTCATAAGCTGAGATCGCTTTTAGTGCCTTTTGACTATCGCTGAGTATAGCTATACGCTGGTTGTGATTGTTGCGTTCGAGATTGATATCTGCACACCGACTTATTGCAAAGACTTCTGCTTGAAAGTTGCTCGTAAAACATCCCATTGATATGAATAACTTGGTATGCAGTCCCGCATTACCTGCCCTAATGGCTCGAGCCGTCAGTGTACCACTGGATAGTGCTGCCCCTCAGTAGTAAGCTGAGCGTTGAATAACTTCATTCCGCCTTACCGCCGAGAGTAACTTTACACTTCTTCATAACGTCGTCTCTTGTAAAAAGGGCCAGTTGTGTGTCTGCCCCTAAGGCCTTCGTTTGTTGAGACAACAATTATTGGATAGGACGCAAGCTAAGTCCTTCCTGTGTTAAAAATTATTGAGACTTAAAACTATCCGATCATCTCTATATCGCCATAGTCGATATATTTTCTGATAGAATCCAAACCCTGCCTCTAGAAGAGTGGCAGAAACGATGCTTTTGTATTAACTCAAACATTTTTCCAATGAAAATAATAGTTTTATCAAACGACATACAACATTTTCATTATTCTACAATGTTTATCACAAATATCACAAAATTAAATTAAGAGTTATATCTCGTCGCACAATTAATCATATGACTTTAGCTCACACTTTTTTTCATTCATACACAAACAACTCGCTATACCCATGCCCAATCACTCATTTCCCATATGTGACAGCAGATAAACAGCGAGTGCCATCCCTCGTTTAATCCTTTGGGACCCGCGCGCATGCGTGTGTGTGTTTGTAAGCATCTGAAGTCTGAAGTCAAGTTAATGTTACCTAATCGCAGCATCAGCGCACAAATTAAGATCATCATTGATGCATTGTTCGCCGCCGCATACACCGAAATAACAACAACCGCACTAACAATGGACACAGCAGAACTGCAACACTGAACTAGAGGTTGGTACGTGCTGGGCGCGTGTGCCACAGCCAATGTGGCGCTGCCAATCAAGCCAAGGTGCTGTGATAAATGATGACAATCGGCGGCGTGACGATTGATGGCACATTGATTAGAAATTGAGTGTCCAAATCAGGCGCGGAGAACCGCATGCGCGCGCATTAGCACACAAACATACACACTCATGTACGCCGCACGGCCGCAGAGTTTGACGAAAGAGTTACGCGGCACCGTTGATTAGCGCACCGCATTTTGTTTTTGTGCTCGGCGCTCGTGCATTGTTGTTGGTGTGCAGTTGGGCAATTGTCGCGCAAATTCGTTGTCATTACAACAGGCAGTCCGTGGCGGTGGGAAGCGTTCCATGCCCGCAGCTATTGCCTGACAGCCAGCATCACGGCTTTCGCGTGCCCATTGCAATCTCGTCTACAACTGCAGCAACAACAAGCGCTGACGCGCGTTGCACAATTTGAAATTCTCGAAAAATCAATTTCGAATTCAATGCCAATGTTGCCTAAACTGCTGCAGTTGTCAATTGTGTTAACGGTTGCCAGCAAGCGACAGCAAATGATTGATTCTACGCTTCAATATCTGGGCGCCTACTCAATGTTGTTTGTGTATTTAAGTATGTGTGAGCGCATCCGCAAGCGCAAAAGGGTTAACTACATACATCAATATATGATTTTGTACGTGAAGGCGTAACGCGAAGCGGATATGCAATCGCTCAACTTAGTCAGCGCAAATTGAGGCCAACGCTCAGCTATGACGCGCTAATTGAATTTTAATGCAAGTAATGCCTCATTTTTATGCGAAATTTCTTAGTGAAATGACATTGTGCAAAATTGTGCAATGCGATTAATTTTCCGCTTTGTTAGCTAACGGATGTATTCCGGTGAATTCTTTCTCTGCTGTCATTAGAAGGATGAGCGGAACTAAAGTGTGCGCTGTGTTTATCGGCGTTCTGACTTTTCTCGTGAAATGGGATTCCCAACCGCATTTATGCAAAGCAGCTGGCCGCAGTGACAAGCGTTGAGTAAGCTTTTGTTGGCAATTCCAATCGACAGTTCCGTGTTTCAATTTGTAGGTGATCTAGTTTATTTTACTTAGAGAATTTTTCCACTTAATTGAATCACCTCATCGATAAAAAATGCTGCATATGAAATATATATGTATGTAACTTCTCACAATCGAGTTAATCGATTGATTGGGTTCCTCTCACAACTCTTTACAGAATTTTAATTAATTTAATTACTTAAATTTTTACAGATTAATTGCATAAAAACTTATTTTAATTTCATCAAAGTAATTAGAGTCTGTCAAGTAAGAGCGTGGTCGCGTTAATTTATAAAAAAAAAATTATTTTATAAAACTTTCATTACAATGATGCAATTTGGTCAATAATGTGTCCAGTCACCACCGGCGTCGAATTGTCCGGCATCTCCGAGGCATGCTTTCTACCAATTTGATGGCGTATTCTAGTGGCGAAGATCTCCAGATCCGACGAATTTCGTAAGACAACAGCTTCAAAGTGCATGTGCGTCTTCCACGAAGCTTCTGTTTAATATATGCCCACACATTTTCAATACGGTTTGCATCGGGCGACTGCGACGGCCAATCCAGCGTATCTCTATCAATAGTCTCATGCGCCCAAGCGAGTCGCTTTGTCACAAGTTTTTCAGTCAACAGAGGCTTCTTCACTGTGTTGCGCCATTTCAGATCATGAGTATGAAGAAGGGTTCGGATAGTTTCGTAGGATATATCTTAACCTTTAACCATTAATTTTTCTTCTCCTTGCCGCAGTATTAAAGCAGGATTCCGCGAAAACAGATACACTATTCTTTTTTCATCTTTTTTGTTCACTTTTCCCATCGAACCACGTTCTGGTAAATCATCGACATTTTTAGCCACTATATATCGGCACTTCTGTACAAATGCCTTCGACTTTCTCATATATTTAGCAGCCGCTGCTTGTGACATTTTGGGACCTTTCGGGTGGATGCAAAGGAACACAGCCTCGTAGCGCGACGCGTACTTAGCACTCATGGCGTTCAACGTAATTCTCTTTCAAAAGATAAACGACAACTGAACCTTTGTTAACAATGCATCAAAGCTTCCCTCTATCGGCTTGCGAAGGACTTAGAGCGAAATCTTTCATTAACTGTCGGTAAAGTCGACCACGCTCTTATTGACAGACTGTAAATCAGTGCACAAATATGTAATTGCAGGATACCAACTAATTCCGACTTCTTTTCGATTCAATCGGTTGCACCGAACTACAATATGCTTTACAAATACAAAAAATCCCTTACAAATCCATTAATCGGACTGCTTGTATGGCAACTATATGATATAGTGATTCGATATCGACGGTTCTGACAAATAAGCTGCTTCTTGAAGAGGAAAGGACGTGTGTAAAACTTCAGATCAATATCAGAAAAGCTGAGAGACTAGTACGCGTATATACAGACAGACGGACGTGGTTAATCTGATGTATACTTTATAGGGTCTCCAACGTTTAGTTGGGAGTTACAAACTTCGTGGCAAACTTATTATATTTTATTCAGGGTGTACAAATAAAAATTGCCTGTCCAATCTGCTTTAATAAACGTCACATGTAGACTTAGGTCCCGTTTTTTATTTTGTTTCTAATAGCACGAGTTCCAAGAATCACATTCGTCTGCAAAGACCATGTTGACCCAGTAATCCCCATTTTGTATCAAAAAATTTATAGTCCAATATACATATCTGATAAAGCATGAATAAAGTAAATCTCTACTATCAAAAAAAAATGTGCAAGTATATCCATTTTTTAGATCTCCAGATTTGTCTAATCTACAGGGTGGGCCATATAAAATTTTAAATTGACATTTTTCAAAGGTCTAACATTTATTTAAAAGGTTGTTTTATGAAATTTATTTGTGGAAAACAATTTCGGACAAATGACCACCACGGCTGCGTTTAGAGTAGCTTATCCGATCCACCCAATTTTGGAGTACTTTCTCGATGGTTTCAAGCCTTAAGGCAGCTACAGCAGCTTGAATCTCGTACTTTAGATCTTGAATTGTTTCTGGATGGTTGTCGTAACATTTATCTTTAACAGCTCCCCACAGAAAATAGTCCAACAGAGTTAAATCGCAGCTTCTGGGAGGCCAAGTAACATCACCTCTTTTGCTGATTATGTGATTTTCGAAGATAGGGCGTAAAAGATTGAGTGTAGCGTTTGCTGTATAGTACGTAGCGCCAACCTGCTGGAACCAAATGTTGTCCAAGTCTTCCTCTTCAATTTGCATGAAGAAAAATTCGGTTAACATTGCGCGATATCGCTCACCATTGATGGTTAGGGTGGCTCCTTCTTCATTTTCGAAGAAAAATGGGCCGCTGATTCCACCAGACCAAAATCTGCACCTTACAGTCATTCGTGCTGGGTGCATTGGCTTCTCCACGATTACGTGCAGGTTTTCTGTTCCCCAAATGCGACAATTCTGCTTGTTAACATAACCGTCGAGGTGGAAATGAGCCTCGTCCGAAAAGATGATTTTTCGGTAAAATTGACCACCCTCGGTCAAACGATCTTCTGCCCAATCTGCGAACTGTAGATGGTTCGTGGTCAAGTGGCTTCAGCTGTTGCACCAATTGAACTTTATATGACTTCATAGCGAGATCTTTTTTCAAAATTCGTCGCAAAGTAGTTCGCGGAATGTTTAATTCTTGCGATCGACGACAAGTTGAGATGGATAGATTCTCACTAAGATTTTCAGCCACAGTCGCAATATTTTCGGTTGAACGCGCGGGAAATGAACGTTGACGTTTTGGTTTATCCACCAACGAGCCAGTTTCACGCACACGCTTGACAAATTGTTGCACAAATTGAACTGATGGCACTTTTTGTCTGTCCATTTTTTTTTTTGTTTCCAAATTTCTCACAGTTTGGGTTGAAGGCTCACCACTTTGGAAAAAAGTTTTCAATATTTCCAGGTTTTCTTCTAGTGAATAGCGACCCATTTCATAAATTTTAGACTTTTTACTGAGTATTTGTCACATTCCGAATGGTATTTGACGTTTCCAATGTCGAAATATAGATAATTCAAATTTAAAAAGTTAGATGGCCCACCCGTTATTAAGCGAGTTTCCAATAATTGAGCGAACTTAGCAATAAAAGAAATATTAGTGGTATCAGGAATACTGTTAAACTCGGGAACATTCTTCTAAATTATTTGTGTGATGTTTTCTAACTCTAAACCACAACGGCTATTCATGGAATGAACAGTTTCCAAAAGCTAGAAATGCAGGGACGAGTCTAATGTACCCTTATGTTAAATTGTGAGCTGCACTGGATTGCTTTTAAGACTTTAAATATACTATATTGGTGTTTGAAAGCCTCAGGTTAGCTTAGGCACTTTGACTGGTAAGCACAGTCCTTTATAAGGCCAGAATACTCCTGCCTTACGCCCGTAAGAATTTTGCGACTGCGCAGGAACTTTTAATTGATCAAGGCCCGCCAAGCACAGCAAAGCTTTCAAGAAAAATTAAAAAAAAAAAGAAAGCAACGGAACTCCAACTTGTGTTTATTCTACTAATTACGTGACTTAGGTACCTTCTTATGAAAGTTCATAAGTTATATAATCTCTAACGATTTTGCTGCGGCTTGGTGTGATACACCAATCATATCTAGACTCAACTTGTTTAAAAAATTTAAAAAAATTTGAAAATACTATGTCTTAAGTTGATAGCTTAACTTTATTAAAGCAATCAGCCAAATGTCAATAAAATCTATCAGCCATAGCTGAGAGTGTACACGAAGGAAGGATTCGGCGCCGTTCGCATCAACTCGAACTGACACATGGAACGACTTGCTGCATTTTACATAAAAATCTTAAATTGAAAGCGCATATAATACAACTTGTAAAAGAACTGAAGCCGCTCGACCTTCCCAAGTGACATCGCTACGCTACGCCCTATGGGCTCTTAAAAAGTTCCAAGAAGATCCGACGTTTGGAGCCAAATTTTATTCAGCGATGAGGCCGATTTCTGGCTCAATAGGTATGTAAACAAGCAAAATTGCTGCATTTGGGACGAAGATCAAATTGAAGTGACAATCCCACTTCAATTCAGCTCTTGGCGCAAAACATCACGCATACCATTCGTCAGTTACCAGTTGAAATGCTCGAACGAGTCATCGAAAATTAGATTCAACGGAAGAACCATCTGAAACGTAACCGCGGCCAACTTTTAGAAAAGGAAATCTTTAAAAAATAAATGCGAAAGAATATTCTTTCAAATGATGATAAATGTTCTCCATTAAATTTAAAATTTCTGCGTTTTTTCTTTAAAAAATTAGGGAACCTCGAAAGAGATCACCCGTTAGCAATCTGCTATATCTTTATGTTTAAACTATAGGAAAGTGCAAATGATGGCAGAAAATTAAACAAATCTAAGATTAAATTAAGACGGTAGGAGCACTTCATGCTTAGCTACGTTCACAACTTGCAAGCTGGCCTTGAACAAAACTGTTTTCTTCGAATACGGAAACACCGGCCAACCACATATAATGGTAAACCACATGACTTGGCTAACGAATTTTCTTCAAATAAATTAAAAATTTGTGAATCAAATTAACTCTGGAAAACGCACATTAACAACAAGACCACAACCGCCAACGAGCGAACGAACAGCAAGGGTCTTAACCAGATGTCCTTCTGGCGCGAAGTCCTTGCAAGAAGGGGTGTGCAGTGCGTGCGCAGTGCACCGGAACACGAACGAAGAATCGCTGAATGTCATTACAGAGCACGAAACGAAGTAATAAGTAGACACATACATACACATACATACTTAAAATTGTGTTAAAATACGTTAAGAATTTTCACGTGAAACACCGAAAAGTTAACGAAGTCCGTTGTAGAATATTTGGCGTAGAGGCAGCGGCTGGTAAGTCACCGCTGTCGGGCAGGTGCGCCCGTGAACGTTGGGAAATTCTCGCGCGAAAACGGTTACAAAAGTAGAACCTTGCCGCCAAGGTGATATGCCATACCGTTATTAAGTGTGTATGTATGTCAGTGGTTGCATGAATTATTAATTTACATAGAAATGTAGCAGCGAAATGCACAATATAAATGTGCGCAATTTTATTGAAATTAATCCTGAGCTGTTGGGCGTTGCGTGTCAAACGGTCGCTTACAAGCGCCTTAAGCGCCCATCACGCAGTCAGGATAAGCGCGCGTACTAACGCACAAGCGTCGGCCAACGAGCGATCAGCGGCCAAATCAACAGATCACAATCGCAATCACACGCGTTACACAGCACAAACACACACACGCACACATGCATACTTGCAGGCAGTGGTTTTGATTGTGGCGCGTTCAATTTGGCTGCATAAATCCCACATATTTGTAATTAACCGCGTCACGCATGCGCCGCCGCAACGCAGCCACCACCACCACCGCGTTGGCACCGCGATTGCCGCGCTGATTGGCGATTGTGCCGCGACTGTCAAACGGCCACACGACAAGTCAGCGCTGCCTCAATGTGTACATTTAATAACCATGTGAAACAACAACAAACGCAGTTAAGTCGAATTGTTGTACAAAAACTAATAAAATACTGAAAATATAAAATGAGCAAACATATCCTGCGTCTGTTGAAGGCTGCTTTGTGCATATGTATGATATGTTTGTGTTGTGTTGCATGTGTGAATAGGCTCGTGTAATCACTGAAGTTAAGCTGTCGAATAATGCCACTGCCTAGTGATGATAGTCAACAGCTACTGAACTGACTAGTCATGATGGTTTTGTGGCTGGCGCACAGTGGGCTCACCAAGGCGAAATATGCAATATTTTAAGCACTATGAAATTCTGCCTACCATTTAACGGGTGATTTTTTTGAGGTTAGGATTTTCATGCAGTAGTATTTGACAGATCACGTGGGATGTCAGACATGGTGTCAAAGAGAAAGATGCTCAGTATGCTTTGACATTTCATCATGAATAGACTTACTAACGAGCAACGCTTGCAAATCATTGAATTTTATTACCAAAATCAGTGTTCGGTTCGAAATGTGTTTCGCGTCCGTGTCCGATGAGCGATGAGGCTCATTTCTGGTTGAATGGCTACGTAAATAAGCAAAATTGCCGCATTTGGGGGGAAGAGCAACCAGAAGCCGTTCAAGAACTGCCCATGCATCCCGAAAAATGCACTGTTTGGTGTGGTTTGTACGCTGGTGGAATCATTGGACCGTATTTTTTCAAAAATGCTGTTGGACGCAACGTTACGGTGAATGGCGATCGCTATCGTTCGATGCTAACAAACTTTTTGTTGCCAAAAATGGAAGAACTGAACTTGGTTGACATGTGGTTTCAACAAGATGGCGCTACATGCCACACAGCTCGCGATTCTATGGCCATTTTGAGGGAAAACTTCGGACAACAATTCATCTCAAGAAATGGACCCGTAAGTTGGCCACCAAGATATTTGCCAGCATTTTTTGTGGGGCCGTCAAGTCTAAATCACAGAAATAACCGCAAAATCCGCGGAAAACCCCCAACCCCCTTTCCCCCGGAAAATTCCCCGGGGTATTCCGGGCCCGATAAAGGGCCAAAAAGTTGCCCAAAAATTTTACTTTTCCAAAGGAAAAAACCCCCAAACGCAAAACCCCGGTCAAAAAAAAAATTTAAAAAAGGAAAATTTTCCCCTTTTTAAAAAGTAAATTTTTTTTCATTTTAAACCAATCCCAAGTTTTCAAAAAAAGAACCCATGAGATTTTCAAATTTTAGGGGTTTTTTTTTTTTTAAAAAAAGTTATTTGGGGCTTAAAAAATCAACCCTTTTTTTATAATAAACAAATCTTTTCTCAAGGGAAAAAAAAATTTTGGAAAATTTTTACCAGGAAAATAAATTTTTCTTGATTTTGTTTTTCCCGGGGCCCCACATACGTCTAACGAACCATTTAATATGGGTTGTTGTTATGAAATAAATTTCGATTCCTTTTCACCCTTTACTATATTTAAGAAAGTTAGGTTAGATTGAGTAAGGTTAAGAGCTTGATCCGAACAGGGATCTCACTTGGAAAGCTTAGAACGCCAGTCCGTTGTGATACCTAAAACTCTTATATTATAGATCATAAGACTCTTTCAAATCAGCAAAGCGATTCAAGTCTATAAACACTTTTTGAGACGGTTAATGTCAATTTCTGCTTTGGCTTCTAGTTCGCCAAAGTTTCAACCCCTCAGTCTTTCAAAGGCTGGATAAGGGAAGAGCAAGTATTTTTGTCCGACTTACAAGTCCAAGTTCAGTCCGAAAAGGATCTTTTACCAAAAACCCCCCATAAATTTCCCTAAGAGGCAAGGGGTAAGTATAAAGTAGGTTAGTATATTTCCAAAGTTCTACTCTGCGCCAAAAGGATCTCGCAACTGCAAAAGAGCTGGTTTTAAGAAAATTTATCATAAAGTTTTTTTTCCTTACTTTATTTTAGGAAGAAAATTATTGCGGAAAGTTATGAACAAGTTGTAGAAATTTGTATCACTAGTTGAAGCTGACTTTGCTTCATAGAGCGGTACGCTTAAGAGGTCCATATAATATGAAAAATGAAAGAATATCTCACAGGATACAGGTTTTTAAAGTAAAAAGTTTCCCTTTCATTTAGTTCCAACATTTTAACTCCTAAAATTTTTCTTGAAACGGCTTTTTACTTAGAGACATTTGAGTCGCTCTCAAATCTTTTCTGCGTATTTTACCATAAACCAAAAAATTTGAATTGAGGGGAAAAACTGTAAATTCGAAAGCTTGCAAGAAAGAGCACCCTTTAAACAAAATATCCCATCAGGCTGTGAAACGAGCAGATGTTCCCCTATCTTCTTGCATGCGGACGTTGGATCGATGGGGCTCGCGGGAGTTCAGCAAGCGTTGGTCAGAAACCAGAACTTTTTGTTATTGCCAAAATACAGAGCCGGAACAAAATCCTTAAGCCGCAGTGAGGCCTGTATGGTCCCAGTTAAGAAGAATAATGAACTCCTCCCCAAACAGTTTCTGCTAAGGTGTTTTCATAGAAACCATCCCTGCAATCATCTGCTTGAAGCAAAACCGACATAAGACAATACGTCTTCACCGAGTCCCATTTTAGTGAATAGGGGTACTTGTAGACAAACCACCACCCATTGTAGGCGACGAGCTCGAGTTGTCGCGCGAATCGCAAGTGACTTTGGGCAGCTTCATTCGGATACTGTGTCAGGTTAAACTCATACTTATAGTATCCTAAATCGACCCTGAAATACCAAATATATGTCCAGCATGCAAAGAGTCCCCGCATGACTCTAACCACCTCTTTGCATACCCAGCTAACCCTGCACATTTGACACCCCTTTTTCCCTAGGGTCCGATCCTTTTCGAAACAACACGTTTCCTGGATCCACCGTTGGATGACCTCAATGACAACTTAACTGAACTTTAGCACCTTAACGGCGAGTGGATAAACTTCTTTTAAACCCAAAACTTGTAGGATTGCGAAAGCATTCTGGCCTAGAATGAAACATAAAAGATCCCTGGAGCTACTAGCTCTTAGCTAAGTTCACACAGCCGCAACTGCACACTGTCTTATTGGCACTCATGCAGTGAGGCTAAAGATTTTGGAAGACGTAAGTTGTCAAAGTTTGAGGGAGGAAGAGGAGTTGAGATCAAGGCACTTACTCCTCCTCTGTCTAGCTTTCACCAGACTAAGGTGGAAACACCTCGGTTTTCATATTTGCAAGGAACCCGACAAATTGTCTGTAGTAGATATTAGAGGTCTCAACAAATTTATGATTGGCTCTAGACGCTATGTTGATATGCAAAGGTCTTTCCGATTTATAGCTAGATGTTCTGGGTATTAGAACGGAAGGACGACTGTTCACTAGCTGTTCAAATTCGTGGTCTCACGAGAAAGAAATCAATCCATTTACCTAACCTAACATAGCGTAAGTATAAGTATAAGTATAAGTATAAGTATAAGCATAAGTATAAGTATAAGTATAAGTATAAGTATAAGTATAAGTATAAGTATAAGTATAAGTATAAGTATAAGTATAAGTATAAGTATAAGTATAAGTATAAGTATAAGTATAAGTATAAGTATAAGTATAAGTATAAGTATAAGTATAAGTATAAGTATAAGTATAAGTATAAGTATAAGTATAAGTATAAGTATAAGTATAAGTATAAGTATAAGTATAAGTATAAGTATAAGTATAAGTATAAGTATAAGTATAAGTATAAGTATAAGTATAAGTATAAGTATAAGTATAAGTATAAGTATAAGTATAAGTATAAGTATAAGTATAAGTATAAGTATAAGTATAAGTATAAGTATAAGTATAAGTATAAGTATAAGTATAAGTATAGTATAAGTATAAGTATAAGTATAAGTATAAGTATAAGTATAAGTATAAGTATAAGTATAAGTATAAGTATAAGTATAAGTATAAGTATAAGTATAAGTATAAGTATAAGTATAAGTATAAGTATAAGTATAAGTATAAGTATAGTATTATAGTGATCAAAAATCGGATGTTGTCAAACCAAAAATTATTTTTCATTTTTAATATATTTTTTTTAAATTACGACGCCATTTTCTCAGCCTTGGATTTTTGTCAATTTTTAATGTTCGTCGATTCTACGTCATTGTACATATAATAGCTTCAAGTGAGCAGCTTATTTTAGGAAGAAGGGTATTTTTTATATATGCATGTCAAACAAAAATACTTATCAGCGCTGAATCTCAAATGCAAATATAAGTTATGAATGCGCCGAGTACACGGATCACGATTAAATTGAGCGTATGCCATATTTTGAGCGTATTTGCCTTGATGAGGCCGCTGATGAGGCGACATTGTCGACGCCTGGCCGCCAATTACAGTCACGCGCTACAACAAACTTACGTATGTATGTAGCTGTGTCAGGCGCTGTCAACACTCCTGTGCACGGCTGAACGCCTGATCGCCACAGAAGCCAGTCCGACTGGCCTGTGAGCCTGAAAGTGCGCGGCAGCCAAACTGATTGCGCTGATGCTGCAATGTGGCATCAATGGTGGTTGTTTAACTTGATATTGATATTGTTGTTGTTGCTTTGCCTTAATGGAATTATCAAGCATTTTAATAACAAACGAAAACATATGCGGTCGCCTCATAATGCGCGCCAGCAATGAGTCTCGTATTGTGCGCATGCGCAGCGCTCGGAGAAGGGTGTAAATGGTGTGAGGCGGAAAGTGTAATTTTAAATTGAAATCCCCGCAAACAATCAACGCCATGTCTCATAATTATACTCACATTGTTATTAATATTGCATTTATTGTTCTTGGCTTTAAAATTGTATTATGTTGTTGCTACTGAAGCATGTACAACTGTATATTTGATGCTTATCGCAGCCACTGATGTATAGTGGCCGTGTCAAACATTTGACAAACCCTTTCAGTGGCACCCTCGCAAGCCGGTTGTCAACTCTGCCTTGTAATGCGGCAATCAAACGTCTACGAGGATCAAGCCTAAAGCTGGCAGCTCCTGCCACAGGACATGCGCAATTCTGTGATTGCACAAAGTGTGAATAATGTTGCAAGTAATTGCAGCATGTATCATATATTCATATGTACAACATGTGTGTTTATGCCCACATGTTCGCCGTTGTTGGCAACAACAGCAACACGCGTGCCATGTGGCAAGTCACGCGTATTGCCGCAGCGCGCCTTATCAATTGCATGTTTGCGCTCACTAATCGCCAATCATATTTGCTAAGCACAAACATTGCCCTTACACACCACCACCAACAACAACAACACATACAAAGTATGCATCATTTTTCAATTGGCCTCCGTTGTGGTTGCGCAGCTGCTCGTTTTCCCGTTCCAGCGGATCAGCCGCTGCAGCATCGCGATAAGCTTGACAGCAGCATCGAAGTCAAATAAATGGCAGATAAATGCACAAATGCGTTAAAAATAAACGAATTTAGTTGCCATGTCTGGCACCCTAACTATGCACGGCAACACATCAGTTACAGCGCTTCCTAAACAGTTACAGCGCTGCCTCAGCAATGTATTTGTGGTGTGTCTCCTCTTTGTGTGATTAGTTTATCAATAAAGGCGTTCTTTACTCACCATTATCACGTTCGCTCTTATCATCGCCTTGCAGCGAGCCAGTCGTCGCGTTTAGCGTGCCCGCATCAGCGCCATTGGCGAAGCCATCGTTTAGGTGTATGGGTGTGCGCGGCCGTCCATCGATGGTGATTTCCTCGCCGGCGTTTATATCACGATTTGTTTCATACCAAAGCTGTGAAAAATCAAAGTGTTATTTAAAAGTAAGTTAAATGTGTATTTGTTGTTGTTAGAAAATGCATTCCACTCACATATCCTGCCACCAGGAAGTTCTTCAGATTAGCCTCTCCGTCATTTTCGACAGCGCGAATTTTACGCAGCCACGTCGCAACATCATGAGACGGTTCCAACCAGCCGCGGAAATGTGGACCTGCAATGACCTGTTGCCAAAAGACAAGTTTAATTTTAAGTATGATCGAGTTTATAAAGGTATGTAAATAAGTTTTATTGTAACTAAGCAAGGAAATGTAGCGGCTAAACAATTTCATATGTAAACGATAATGTGTATGCTTTTAATGCAGATATACTCTGTGCCCAAAAAACAAGGTGACATTGTATTTATTTTGAATATTTCTTTATTTATTCTTCCAAATCAATTTCATCCCCTTCAAAGTAATCCCCTCCCGATGCAATGCACTTATGCCAACGGATTTTCCAATCTTCGAAACACTGGTTGTAGTCACTTTCCGGGATGGCTTTCAGTTCCGTCTTCGCTGCGGCTTGAATCTCCTCTATCGTATAAAAACGGTGTCCCCGGAGCGGTCTTTTGAGCTTGGTGAACAGCCAGAAGGCGCACGGCGCCAGATCAGGTGAATACGGTGGTTGCGGAACGATATGGGTTGAGTTTTTGGCGAAATGATCACGAATTACGAGGGCAGTATGGGATGATGCATTATCGTGGTGTAAAAACCAAGAATTGTCTTTCCACAATTCCGGCCTTTTAGGTGGATAGCGTTACGCAAACGACGCATAACGCTCAAATAATATTCCTTGTTGACTGTTTGACCGGTTGAAAGGAATTCATAATGCACAACACCACGATTATCGAAGAAAACAGTCAACATGACCTTGATTTTTGAGCGACTTTGGCGCAATTTTTTTGGTCTCGGCTCTATTTTGGCACGATATTCGCTAGATTGATCGATTGTTTCGGGGTCGTAAGCATAGATCCAAGTCTCATCGTCAGTTGTAATGCATTTCATGATACCCTGGTAGTCGAAAAGCATCGTTTCACACACTCAACGCTACGCCTTTTTTTTCCAAAAAATTCAATGTTTTCGGTATCAGTCGAGATTTGACGCGCTTGAGGCCCAAAACATCCTTCAAAATGGTATTGGCTGAGCCTTTCGATATGCCAACTTCATCAGCAAGGTCTCTAATTGTTAACCGACGGTTTTTCAACACCAAATCTTTGATTTATTGAACGTGAGCTTCGTCGGTTGAGGTTGATGGTCGCCCTGGACGCTCTTCGTCTGCGACACGATCACGGCCGGCTTGGAACTCACTATACCACTTGTAAACATTTTTTTTAGACATAGCCTCATCACCAAAGGCTTTTTGCACCATCCTCAACGTATCCGCGGCAGAAAATTGATTCCGTAAACAAAATTTAATGCAAATTCTTTGCTCAACAAATTCCGACATCGCAAAAAACGAAAAACTCACTTTTAGCAGCTCACAAAACGACACGTATCTCAAACACTAATGAATATTTTGACATGAAATTTGACATAAATGTGACTGACAGTACTACCAACCTAAAAAAAAATAATTCTCCAAATCCTTCGACGCGCGCGGTTTAAATTCAAATGTCACTTTATGTTTTGGGCACAGAGTACAGGTTATTTTGGGATTTGAAAATTGAAAACCTTCGTTGAAAATCAAATTCTTTTATGGAAAACCTCTTTATTTGACAGGATTTCTTCTCGAAATTTGGACACAAACTATTGTCTAAATCAAGCAATGATTTCCGAAACAAAAATTCAGTTTGGCGCATCACAACATACACCAGCAAAGTTCAAGTGTTTTCTCTCTTTTTCATTTTACTTAATTTTTAATTTTATTTTATTATGTTTTTAATTGTATTTTTTAATTTTTTTTTAATTTTTTTTTGTTTTATTCAAAAAACCAATTTAATCCACCATGCTTCACGTATGTACATATGTTCATACGCATATGAGATAAAAAAAAATCTAAAGCAATTGCGAGCGCCATCTGCCGTGCCGTAGCTAGCAACGAAAGTGTTATACCAAGCAAAGTTTGTATGTCTATGCACGTAACAGCAAATGTGGTAAGTAAAGTAGCACAGTGGTGAGTAATTGATTGCTTAATTTAAAGGCCTGAGCAAATATAACACATTCATGTGTCCATCTACATTCATTCAAAAAAGGTTTGAGAACTTTGCAATCATACACTGCCAGCTACCTATGGGTTAAATAAACGATTAGTTAACCAAAAACGCTACCAGAGTGATGCCGTTAAAGTTTCTATGAGTTTTTAAGGCTCAATTGACAAATTAAACTGAAACTTTTGAGTAGATTTTGTAGAACTACTATTACGAAAACTCCAAGTGGAAATTAATAAGGCGTTACTGGTTCGCGATTTCCTTAGTCTAAAGCATTTGGTGGTATACAAAGCATATAAGAAACGATCAACTGAAGTGGTTAGGCATTAAGAGAAAACGTACAAATAAAACTATACATATGTACATGGTTATTCACTTAAGCAAGTGTGCGTTGGTGAAAACAAATGTAAAAATTATGGCGGTGATGTCCTATGTGAAAAAATATTCAAAAATTTAAGTTAGCAAAAAAGTTGTATATCAAATAATTTGAAGCGAAAAGTTTTATTCATGAGCACGAGTGAGGTGAAGGAACGTATATTTCTCACCGTAGGTAAATACTAGGTGACTTTACAGCCACAATTTAAGTCTATGGGCGTAATATTAGACTCAAAACTACAATTCCAGCAGCACCTACATAGCTTATGTGTCAGGAAAAGTCCAGCCAGCGCCTTCTTATCGTAAAAGTAGTGAGCTCAGTAATATTGTACGTGGCTTCAATATAGTAGGTCCAAACGCTGGACAACAAATCCTATGCAAAATCAAAAACCACAGCGCATCGACTTTCTGCTAAGCAAAAATATGCTGCTGCTGAAGTATTAGCTAGTATGCCACTCATTGACATCCAGGCAGAAAACAACGCCTAAAAGAGTATCGTCAGAGACAGAGGAGAGTAGTAAGAGCAACAGAATCTGATAGCAGAATGGATTATCCACATCATCAATGAATGCTGGACCCATAGACTTATAACGGATAACCAATTGTAGATATACAGTCGATAAAGGGAACGGGATATCCATTTGTCTGAAATACCTAATAAACATGGGTGGTTTAAAAGGCAAGTGTTAGATGGATGGTAAGAGAGCTCGACAACTCTCGCGTTCGAATGATTTTGGTGAATATTTTATTGTGAAACGCGTTTTTGCTCGACGCGTGCCGACAAAATTTAATTTTTTTCAAAAAGTGTACCGTAAATAGGTCTCTTTGGACATGCATTCGAATTCCGATAACACATACTTGGAGAGCATTATAACTGCCAATGAGACATGTGTTAATGAGTTTGACGTGCAAACAAGTCAACAATCGGCGGAATGCAGAAAAAAGACAGGAAATCAAAAATACCACGCCAAACCCGCTCATAAATCAAGTTGATGATTATGGTTTTTTTCGATATTCATGGTATTGAAGCATCATGAATTTGTTCCGGAGGAACAAAAGTTAAATAAGGAGTTCTATTTGGAGCCATTGAGATGTTTGCGTAAGAACATCCGTCGAAAACGGCTGGAATTGTGGAAGAACATTCTTAGATTTTACAGAATGATAGTGCACCGTCTCAACGAGCTACGATTGTGACCGAATTTAAAGCCAAAAATGCAATGAATATTATCGATTAACCACCGTATTCACCAGATTTTACTCCGTGCAATTTTTTTTCTTTTTGCTCAAACTGAAATTGCCGCTCCGCGGAAACCATTTCAAAACAAAATTCGTTGAAGAAATTGAAGGTCATCCAATAAAGTGCTTATGAATTATTTTTCGGGGTCTGGAAAAATTGGAAACTGGAAACGTGTGTTAAATCTGGTGGGGATTACTTTGAAGGCGGCAAAATAAAAATTGAAGAATAATTAAATATTTTGCCTTTTATTTACAACTAGCAGTCCGTCACGGCATCGCACGGGGTAGACAATTATTTATTTTTGGAAATTTGGATATAAAACACTTTTTTTCACAAATATTTTTATTTGTATTAAAAAAATCCCACAGTTATTTTTGTATGTGAGTCTATTTATGCTCAATTTCTTTGATGGTTTAAGTGGCGGGCACTTTTGAAAAATTAAAAAAAAAAAATAATAATAATCAAAAAATTAAAATAACAGTAATAAATAACGAATTCAGTCGTTTTACATATATTTTTGGCACTGCACTCGCTCAATTCTGCTAAATAGCAGCGACAACGTCGAATTCCTTACTTTGATTCTATCGGCTCTGTTAGCCGCCAAATCGAACATCATACAGAATTCAATTTGCACCTTCTTTATATTTTACATCCTCTGGCCCGGCGCGCTTTTCAGAATGCATCGCAAACAACGGCCACGGCGCTATGGCGGTTTTGTTTACTTTTTGAATTTTTGAATTCGTAATATTTTTTGAATGGAAAATCCAATTTAAAAACTATTTTGTAGGTAGTTAAATGGTTTTGACCAAAAATAATTTATTTTTATAAGTATTAATATAAACACATAAATAGCATGGTTTGAATTTGGTTAGCATTTTCATTAATGTTTGAAATGAAAAAAATTGTTGTAGTGACATAACTGCAATAGTTGGACATATGCTACCGCGGAGTTTTTTGTAGACATTATGATGTTCCTCAATATTGTTGTAGATTATTTTGTTCTATCGCTAATAGTTTCGGCAGCGCATTCGATGAAAGACATTTTAAGACTCATTTTTGTACTCCTTCGGTTACATTGTTCAAATTTTACCAAGGATCCCTAATTTTTTTTTTTTCCAAAATGAAATGTAGCCTATGTCAAATTGGAAGAATGTAGCATTCTACTAGTGAAAGAATTTTTTAAATCGGCTCAGTACTTTTTTAACCTATTCATTACAAACATACAAACATACAAAAATAGGTACAAATCTTTCCTCTTTATATATTAGTATAGATTTCCACAAAAATTATGTTTTTCAAATTTGATCTCTTAAGATGATGATTTGATATTGGTGGAGCTTAACATTTTCTTTAAGGTTCAATTAAAAATACAAATTTTTACGGACGCAGCACAAAAAATCAAATCGTTCAAATATTGATGAGAGATATTGTACAGATTATTGTTAAAGTTGACCACCTTAGTGTTTCTAAACACATATGATAATGATCCTTATCCCCTTCCATTAATTTCTAAAGCGAAATAATTGTTTTTAATCCTGACAAATATTACTAAATCAACTTTCAAGCGCACCGAAGCATCTTAAGCTGAACAACATGCCGTCTCCTGCGACCAAATCGAGTGTCGCCCGCTGCGCTAAAACCAATATCAAAATCAGCAATTACAGCCAAAAATCACATACTTATACTGTGGTTGCTCTAAGCAAGAATTTGCACACACTCACACATGTATATATGTACATACATACTAAGTATGATTATTAACGCGATTTTCCCCCACAACGTGCGTTTCCGCCTCATTGCCCGCCAATTACGACAGTGTCACATGGCCCTTAAATGACAAATTTAGCCGCGTTTGCCTAAAAAAAAACTTGAAAATGATGAAAAAATCTGACCGCCGGCGGACGGCTGTGCGTCATTAACTCAAATATCGGGCGCATAAAAAACAGTGCTGAGCATTAGAAGTGCAGTGAGCAGTGCGAAAATGCGTCTATCGCACTAATGGCGAGCACAGTCGAAGGGCGCACGCGGAAATCAGCAGTGTAATAACAACAAAATGCACATTAAACGCTTCGTACTCAAGTGTATTAATGTGCGGCAGCTTGTTTTTTGCGTGCGCCCACCTCCCCGCGACTGACGGCTGACGGAGCGACGTCAATTCCTATTTGCTTAGAATTGAGTTGTTAGCTCAATTTGCAGAGCGTGTGCGCGTACTCATGCACACGCGGTTACGGTTACGCGCTGCCTGCCTGCTCGCCTATATGTGGTGCGCGTAGCTAGGCGCGTTTATCCACATGTCCGTCTGCGCGCTGTAGCGCTTACGCGTATGTGCCACTTTGTGGAAACGTCGTTTTTCCGAATGACTTGCGAGATAAGAGTTTCGGTGCGTTGTGAACAAAAAACAACAAAAACTGCACACATTGTGTGTGTTGTTGTTGGTTTTGTTGTTGCTGCTGCTGAGTGTGCACTTAACAGTTGTTGGGCGCGCAGCAACGGCGGCGCGCATTTTGCACTCCAATTGTTTGTTGCACGCTGGCAGCGTCGAGACGATTTGTTGTACAACACATTGTTTGTTGTCGAAACTTGTGTTTTTTCGCATTTTCATATTTTTTTTTCTGACTTTTTGTGATTTCCATATTTTTTGCATTTTGTATGCACACAAACGCCGCGGTCGCTGCCTGCCGGCTTGGGGGTGTGTGGCCCGACAAATGTCTCTTTACAAATTAAATTGTTTGGTAAATTCACAAAATGCTCGCTTAACCTCAAGAAACTTCAACGCGGCGGGAGCAATCCCGAAAGCCAGCGGGACCTTTTGAAGGAGTCATCATAGTCACATTTACGGTGGCTCAGCTCATCTTTTTATGCCGATGCCAACGGTTCCAACACCACAGGATGCACTTCAGTTAAGCCTTTGCTTAGCCTCCTTTTATCACTGCGATTGTAACTGAAAATTGATAAATTGTGCGTGACCGAAAAATTTATGTGTGCGCATCCCAATTCCCTCAACGCTCTGCTCGCTACGGGGCCCCGCAGCTCAGACAACCCGTCGCGCAGTTATCTTTGTTTACCAATTCCAGTAGCCGCGTAGTCCCGCTGCGCCTTGACACCCTAGTTAGCAAGCCGACCTTTGTTGGTTTTGTTGCCGCTTCGTGTTCTTCCTTCTTATCCTTTTTTTACCTACACTTTGTGTTTTCCCTTCGCCTGTTGTGCCTTCTTCCCGTGTGTCTTGTCTTTTGTGGCGCGCGTAAACATGTGTTGCTGTCTTCTCGTAATTAATGTTAGGCTACTTATCCGCTCGTTTGTTGCCATAATTGATTGCTGTGAAATCCTTTTGGATGAGCATAAATGTCATTTAGAGCAACGAGTTTAATTGGCTGCTGATTTTTTGGTAGAAATCAGTTGACTTTTGGGGTTTAATTATAAAGTTTTGTGACAGTTAAGCAATTTGGTAATTGTCGAGGTCATGGAAAAGAATTTGAAACAATGTAATTTGTAGCATCGTAAATTAAGTGTCAGCGGCTGAGATCTTTAATGTATTAACTTGTCATGGCAATTAGTCGACCCTGTCATCTTTTTGCTATAAATTTTAAACTTGTCGCGAATCGCGCATCATGACGCAACCAGGAAATCTCTGACTTAACCCTATAAACTAAGGCAATTGACAGGATTTTCGGTGAGCAATGATCGACTCAGCTCTTGAAAGGCTGCAAAATCCTTTGATTAGTGGGGAGAAAGCATTCAAATATATGCTCTCAGTAAATTTCGTCTCGCCGAAGTTGTAGAGGTTTTAACCTCCGGAAGGCGGCATGAATGCCAATATCCAAAGTTGCTTAGAGGCAGCTCCTCGCTCGACTGCTACCTACGGCAAAGCGAGCAAATTGGTTGAAATCAAACTCATTTGCCTTACAGTTTCCTACAATATCGGTATGGTCAGGAATTACAACCAGTCTAATCATAAATAACTCAATGTTAGAGATCTAATAGAGAAAGTATAAATATCCTTTACTAGACTTGGCGCAAAGTCAGCGAATTTAAGGCTAATAACGCTGAACTACAATCGGAGCGGATATTAAAATTTTCGAAGAAGGCTGTACTCCGGAGCAGTACATCTACGCTACTTTAGGGCAGGCCCCTCAGCTTGGAAGACGCTAAAGTGGTTAAGAAACCTAGAACTGAAGCTGGTGGAAAGTTTCAGACAATATATTCATCCATCAACCCTCTCCGAAAGTTTGGATTTTCTATAAATAAGCTCACCGGCCATCTTTTGCAATGAATACTTACATTCCATGCTCCCTCGCGTGTGTTTACGTTCTAACTTACTAACACTAACTAATTTTACTTTCCAACACGCTGATGCTGACATGGATCCAGTTCCAATTTAAATGAAGCCGCTGATTGCCGACGAAAAGTAAAACGTGATCTTCAATTGTTTCATATAAATGACCAAGCAGTTGCAAATATTTTTTTTTTAATGTTACATTGCAGATTGTCATCAAACTACCAGACTATCTACACTACCAACAGACAACAAACACAACAACATTTCTTGGGTAAAGAATCAAATTGCCAACATATGCAATTAGGTTTCAAAGGATTAGCAGGACAATTGGCAAGCAGCAACACAAGCCAAAGAGACAGTCACAGTCGCAGATGACAACTGACAACTCAATAATTCGGAAGTTCAGTTTAATCCGTTGCGAATGTATGGGGCGCATGGTGTCGCAAATTAGAAAGGCAAAGGTATAAAACAATTACTGTTTGCCTGGCGCATTTGCAGCTCGATTCTGCTCTACTTTCAACAAACTCTATCTCCACACTACTACATATGTAGCCAACCCATACACATTTCACATTTTGAAAATTGGCTTCACAAAGCGCAAGCCAAAAAAAAGGTAAGATAATAACAACAAGCGATGTAGAACCCCTACAAATGTGTGTCAACAATAAGAAAAATATTTACACGCACCAGATAATCTACTATTTGTATGACGATGTTCACACCAGCGGTTTCATGCTCACGAATTCGATGCCGACGCGCTGGCGCTGCTGCCGAATTGATCGCTCGATCTCGTCACTGATCGGTTTGCAATGGGAAAAGTGTGTCATTGTTTGTTCGGTATGATGTTTCAGTGAAGTGTTGTTTTTTAACTTTTTTTTTTTTTTTTGAAGGGAAATTGTCTTTTCCATGGCTCGGCAGAGTTAAAGTGTCTATGCCGGCAATGTTTGTTCAGCTAAAAGTTTTAGTTCGGTACTAACAGTATGAGCTGTCGCTATTGACGAATTAAGAAGGAAATTCTTTCTCACAAATTTTTACTGTGTTTAAAAGCTTGATATGAACTTGTATACCAAAAAATATTTTGCAAAGTTTAGTAAGCAGATCCCTTTGGGGCGCGTCTTGTCAAAAATTGGTTTATCCCTTACTTATCAAACTTTTCTAGACATAAAATTTGGTTTTGGGTTTGGTTAAATTTGGGAGGCCAATAAGCCACTCATAGTCCAGTTTTGGTCTTTCCGACACCAGATGAAGTTTAGTTCCTAGGTCAAGGGAAGTAGTCATCCCTTTTTGGGTGCCTGGGCTTGAACCCAATTCTAAAAATCTGCGGCCTCACTATCGATACATCCCCCAGTGTATCAAACCGTGGATCCAGAGCTTACAGCGTAGTCACAAAGAGGGGCCCCTTGTTTCTCTGGTGCTGTCAAACAATTCCTGTAGTTTTTCGATCTGCCTTTTAAATTTCATTAATTTGCTTTAATAAAAATTTTTTTGAAATTTTGAATTTTTCGATTTATGGAAATCACTTTAGAACTCAATATTTTGCAGAAAATTTATATTATCCTTTTTTCATCAATCTATTTTTTACCATCCAGTTTAATTTATATTTTCCTCCTTTTTCAAGAGTGTAGGCACTTACTATTGAAAACCGTGTGTTTTCAACAACTTTAAGAGGATCCCGTCTGGGATCGAGTACACTTTAAAGCTAAACCCTTATTAGGGCAGTAGAAAAACAAAAGTTTACCTTTCTCTGTTCAATCTACGTAATTCGAAGCATTTTAGTTATGAACTTTTCAACCCCACGTATTCGAAAACTTTCGGACATCTTCGCTTGTAATTTTAACTGAAGCTTCAAAGTAACTACTTCTTGGGAAGACAATGTAGGGTAAGATCCCGTTTTTTATAAGTACTAGTCCCTTTGATTCATCGTTGTCCGTAAAGATTGTCTTGGAAATGATGATTCCAAAGTTTTTTATACCAAAATGTCCAAAACCAACTGAATGAAAGATCAAGGAACCAAACCTTGATAGAATATAACAGTCTCAGGACTATGTTCCTGAGTGAATTATTTCTTTTCTAAAACATCCTTTTCATAAGCTTCTTATTCGTGCACTAAATCTCTGATGTTCTAGAAACCAAATTTATTTCCATATTTTCAGAAACAAAAACTGGATCAAAAAACTCCGAGCGCCTGCTACGAATTGATTCGGGGATCATCCTGAGCAAAACATATGCTTTCCAAATATTTTGAAAAATACCCAAAAGGAGTTAGCAGGAAGAAATGTCAAAGAAACGTCGACTAAGCGTCTACCAAAGCGTGAGGATCAATTTTAGAGTAGGCTGCAACTCGAGTGGCTTGCTTGTTGAAACCCCTCAGTAGAGTTGAATGTAACTACCTGGGAATTTTTGTTATTGTTTACTTAGAAATTTTTATGATTGACAATTGTCAACTCGACACACAGAACAGAGCGCAGTTCTCATCTGCGTAAGGCGCGATAATTTGATTGGATTGTCAAACGGTAGCGCCCCACATACATACATACTATAGAACAACGAAGAACACAGCGGACGGACGGAAAGAAAAGTGCAGATGAATGGGATGACAGACAGGCAGCCTGACAACAGCACCGGAGCTAAGATAACTGAAGTGAGGTAGTCACCAACACTTGTGTGTGTGTATGTAGTTTCGTGCAGAGCAGGAAGCGAGTGCTGTAGTCTGCACGTAATGCTGTGCCGGACCCTAATTGGTATTATCTGCTCGTTGGCGAATTTAAGCCTCATTTGAGGGACACTTTGTGGATTTGCGCGTATTTTTTGCACACGTGTTGTCGTCGCTTTGCTTTCCACACACACACACAGCATTTGGGTGCCGGAAATTAGCTCCGGTTTGTGGCACATCCCTAAACAATCCGTTGCTGCTGTGTGGCGCGCTTCCTTACACTCTCCTTCCGCTGCTATCTCAATGCAGACTCGCGCTCGGTTGTTTCAGCAGGGGCCGCTTGTCACACAGCGGTGAGGCGGTGTGACAATTTGCAGCCGCTTTTCTGATTGACAACTGATGCGTGCAACAACAGAAGTAAAAACAACAATAACAATCCTTTTTGAGTCTACTTTAATCGAATATTTTCTTGATCACTTAATTTTCATTGATTTTGTCGCATTTTTGCACCCAAAAAGATGCGAGCGAAATAATTTTCGAAAAAGTCAAAATGGGACTGTGGTAATTTTGGGTAACGCTTTATGGGATTAAATTTCATCCACACACACACACCCACACATTATTATGCAATTTGCGACCGCTGCCAGTAATGCGATCCGCATTTGCAATTTTCGCACAGATGCGAAAGGATTAAGCAACGGAAAAATTTCAACCAACCAAAAAAGAACAAAGCAACGGTGCTCACTGACGAATTTTCACCCAAAAATAAGTGCAAATTTCGTATGAAATCGCTACGTTTTCCCACTAAACTAAATTAATCAGCATCAGCTGCGTCTTGATATACACACACATACATGCAGTAGCACTTACCTCCCAGGCCAGGCTGGGCGCCGTCGGCTCGCTACACAACTTCACCACAAATGGGCCGTAACGCGTACCCGGCTGAGCCGCACTTTCGCGTAAACGCCGCGCTCCCGATATCCAAACCCTTTACGGAATCGTCGCGTCCACGCAAACGCGCCAGCTGCGTGAAGAAGTCTTCCGCGTGCGCTTTACTGCCAAAGAATGAATTGTACATTGGATGCGCTGTACCGGCCCCGGAGGTGGGCGTTGTGGCGGACGTTGCCGCTGCCGCTGCTGCAAGCGCTTGTGTCGGCAGGTGTTGTTGGTTTTGTTGTGGTGGCTGCAAGTTAATGCCTTGTTTGTTGTTATTGTGATTGTGTTGCTGCTGCTGCTGTTGATGATTGTGATATGCCCCCCCAATAGGTGTCGCATAAAGTGGCGTTGCTTCCAAATCGTATGACGCCGCACTATTGTGGCCGTTTTGTAAAATTGATTGGCGTTGGCGCTGGCGTTGACATTAGCGATGTTTAGGTCACCGCTTCGCGTTTTTGTTCGCCGCGTTCGTAATTCAACGACGGCTGTGCGGCGCTCGCTGTCAGTGGCGTCGTTGGAGGTGTGTTTGTTGTTGGTGGAGATGATGCTGCAGGGGGAGTTGGTGATTGAAGTGGTTGCTGTGGTGATTGGGGAATGGCACAAAAATTTAGGTGTCGCACTGCTGCCGCTTCGTACTCGTCGCCCTATTGCCTGCAAAAGAAAGTGAAAAGGAAACGCTGGATTAGATTTGATACAGTTGGATATCATGATAGATGTTGTTGATAGTACTGAAATAGTTATGATTATGATATGCGTATAATTCAGAACACTTTTGTTTATTGAAAACTTTATTTTTAATAATTTCAAAAATTTTTTTTAAACCTTCAAAGTTTCAAATAAGCGTTTGCAGCAACGATGCTCTGAAACTCGTTTTTTAAAAATCAAAAGTATCAAAACCCTTTTGGAGACTTGATATTGAGTCGTATTCCATATCAAACATACTCAGAAGCTCATAGAAATCAGAACTTAAAAACAACTCGTAAATAAACAACATAATGCCCCATCCCCCAAATCGATATGGGGCACTCTTTCCAAGGCCTGAAGAGTACTGAATTTATAAAATTAAAAAATAAAAATTATTATAAATATATTTTGAAACGATTGCTCATATTTGAAACCCGAATTATGTTCATAACAAAAAAAAGGTTTAAAGGTTTATATTCCTGAGATAGATTCCGCTCAAGGTGTTGGTACTT
>CM050325.1:98604658-98635135 GCA_027475135.1 Bactrocera correcta
AAGAGGTTTTTAAATACAGCAAAACCAACAAATGCCGCATTTCAACACCACAAACAACATGGCGCATCGGCCACGTCGCATTATGATTGTTGTTGTTTGCTCACATTGTTGGTGAGTTGTAGTCGAAAGCCCGACAAAATAAATTTATATTATGTTCATAAATTCAGTGTGAGCGAACACGTACTGGCGTTTTACAAAAAAAAACAGAGAATATTACAGTAGTTGTTGCTTGTTCCATTGCAGCCGATCCCGATCGGTTGTAATGTGATATCGGTATTTCTTTGTGACATTGCGATTCCTCCATATTTTCAGATTTGGAAAGGTGCACTTGTAGTCCTTGACTTTTCCTGATTGTGACTTAACTCTTAATATATGGATATGAGCTGATGGGTAGTAAGCAAATAAAATAATATTATTGGATCTATTGCCATGTCTATCATCTAAATAGTATTACTAAAATTATTTGCCTATCTGAAGCTATAACATTTTCCTGTTTTTGGCAATTTTTGGATTCCTACTCAAGACAACTGCGACGGCTTGGGGATCCAAAAAGAATTCATAATAAAATCAAAAAAATCATAATTTTGGTGGCACTGTTCTAATGTGAACCGTATTCCAGTGAGGGTGTTCTGCATCGACCGGAACTAGTGGTACTTAGAAGGGCCAAAGTCAGGGCATTAAGTTAGGGGAGGCTAAACTTTCCAGCCACTGTTTTCAAAGTATTTTTTTTAACTGATCTTACAACAACAGGCCAGATCTTTTCATAATGTAAAACTATTAAATTGTGTCTAGTACCAAATTTTAATATCCCTTGGCTTTACCTGATATGGCATCCAATTTATTCTTGCTCTTGACATAATTTGGTTGCGTCGTTTCAACATTTAGATTTGGTTGTATGAGATGCTTTCAAAGATTCTGTTTGCTCTTGTAGTTAAGGTAACACGAAAACGGCTATGGCAGAGCTTAACGTGACAAAAGTCCATCACCTCTTTATGGCAGAATGCCGACTAAAAGTGCGTAAGATAGCCGAGACAATAGTCATGCAAAAGACAGCGTTCTTGCTATATTGCGCATGCTGATCCCTGTAAACAATAGCAACCGGGAGTCCACTTCACCGCAGACTTTGATACTATTTAAGCAGAACCCCAAGAAATTTTTTCATCGTTTCGTGATCGTTGATGAAACATTTATCCACTAATAGTTGAAACAGTGAATTTCACCTGTTCTGAAGAAGAAAGGTCAAAAAGTCACCGTTTTCTGGGGTTCACTGGGTGAGTTCTATTAATAATTGGAGAGAAAGAAAACGTTCGCAAGGCCGTTTTATACCGAATTAATGAGTAGATTTGATAACGAATTGAAAAAAGAAGACTTGTCGAAAAAAGTGCTCTTCTACCAAATCAGCGCAAATTTTAGTTTTTTTTTGTGCAGACTAAAAAGTGGCTGAATTTTTATGTCTCGACCTTATAGAATTAAGTGTGAATATTGAGAGACATCTTCGAAATCTTGATTAAACCATATGAAAGCTGGATGCTCGGAAAGGTAATGTTTCAGCATCTTATTATCCTCTGGGGTCTGCATTCGTCCACTGCCACTTCGACAGGTTTTTGAATCTTATAAGCAGAAGCTCTTTGGCGACTCCTATAATGTTACTTGGTTCAATCCTACCGAAAAGTACAAGCTTTTTGGTCTGTCTACTACCAACACCATCTACTACCCTACTTTTGTGGTGTCTATTCTTCAAAGACCCGACATGTTGATCTAGAGCCCTGATCTGAATAGTCTAGGTCAGCTTCTGGTAACGGATTTTTCATTTCCTTAAATTCCTATTTGATTAAGTACACGAATAATTTCTATGGATTTTCCCCACTGAAAGTTTAGTTATTGCCTCATTCGTTCCTTGACGCAGTGAGACTTACTGTAGGCGCCACCTATAGTCTTAATTATGTGGAAGCAGAAAATAAATAATCTTCATTGATTCTTATATTGAGGATAATTAAGGTCACGAATTTGTCTCGCCGCTTTGTCTCCAGGTTAGACAAAGAAAGCAGAACTTACAGAGCGTTCGTTATGGCCAATGTCGATTCTCTTTTCCCCGGTCCAGATTTGGCGCATGGTGAATATTTTATCGTTCTTTATTTTCTAAGCCTGAACCAACACTGATCAGTGATCACCAATCAGTTGATTGACGGTGAACCTTATATGCGATGTTCAGGAGGCTTGTCCCATGGTAGTTGACGAAGATTGTGGGATCTCTCTGTCGACCAGCTTGTCTAGCTCTTCGTACTCATTTCGGCCTCTCTACTTTTTGCCTGCGAATTATATTTCTATTCCATTCCGCCCGTGTTGTGGTCAATTGTAACCTTGCGAGTTAGGCAGCCTGTTTGCTCTTCTCTGTGACACGGCCCTTTGCACCACTTCTCACCGTTTCAGCTTTTGACCTTTTCGAAAACCAATGATTTCGCTTGCAGCTGTATGCAAGGAGCTTAAAATGCCGTTTCACAGTCCCCGTATACCGAGTAGCTGATAAGTGCTCTTAGAGAGCAGGAGTGCAAGTCGAGCAGAAAACCGTTCGGCCGTTTGTTGTGATTGCAGCTCGACGTCGAACCTTTCTTGTGTTAGTTGACGTGCGTTTTCTGTTGCACAGAGGCGGGTGCGTATCCTTGCTGCAACAAGATAGTGATCTGAGTCAATCTTAAGTCTTCGGAGCGTACGCCCTTCTAAAACATTAGAGATGAGTCTTCCGTCTATTACAATATGATCTATCTGGTTGGTGGCTTTTCGATCCGGGGCTTGATGATTTTTCCTATGCTGGATTGAAGTGTAACTTATAATAATATTCTCTGAAGTCACTAATAACTTAGAGGAAGTGTTTCTCAAAATTACAAGCGACCATGCGGAAGATTATTAATATTGAATTATACATAAGATCTTACGCGAATTTTATTTTCGGGGTCCACGTCAACGCTTTGCACAGTACTCAACACCTATCGTTCATATTTGGGTATATGTGCGTCTGCATGTAATAGTTGCAATAGTAGACTTTTTTGGGGCCACATGTCGGATGTTGTCTTTTTGCAAGCACATTCATTGGTTTGTCCTTTGTCATTCGCTGCAATACCACCTTTTACCAGGGTACGTGTATGGCTCTATGACGTGGCATGAGAGTGTGTACTTTTGAAATGCAAATTTCAGCGCACATGACCAGTCCGACTGGGGGGCATGTGAGCAGCATTCAACATTGCCGCATTGTCGTCACTCGACAACGGCCAACCAAATAACAACCAATCAAGTGTGTCAGCAGGCGCATCAGTACGACACACAACTACACATATACTCACATTGCATACTGTAGGTACGTTGGGGCCCCTCAAGGCCTACGAGCACTAGAACAGAATATCTTACCAAATAGCAAGCAATATTGCCGTGACAACAATTGTTGTTGCTGAGTGCTGGGCGAGCTCCAACCACAGCGAACATTGGTTCGGTTACTTGTCAGCGAGGCAGCAGTGGGGGTTCGTCCGAAAAAACCTTTCAACAGCATTGCAAAGGGGAGAAGTGAGATTTTCTGGGTGCTGCCACCAATGCAGTAGTTGACGATGCGGCACCATTACTCGTAATATGTTTGTTTTACTTCAATTTTGAATTTTTTGTGTTCATTACACTAACCACCTCTCCTCCCCTCACGTTGCAGGTGTTATGGCATGCGGCAGTGACTCGTCGCTGTCGAAACATTGCTCGTTGAGCGGCAGAAAAAGTGTCGACATTGTCACTTCTCGCCAGCGGCCCGATAGCTCTGTCTCCATGACGATTTTGCTACCATTTCGACGCCACAGTTAGTGACCATTGGCAGGCAGCCACCCGGACCAGCATACGAATTTGTTTGCTACTCTTTGCCACTTGAGCTGTGCGGCTCATGTGGTATGTTGCATGCCGCTACTTCGGTTGTTTACCCAACTTCACACGTGCAACATGCATGCTTGCGCCGGCCTCCAAGTGTCGCATTGTTTTCTCCGCTGCTGGTTCCGTGGCCGCTGGCGACGGCATTTATAAATTATGCCGGACAGCAAAGTGCCATTTTGAATATGAAATTTGATGCTTTTTTAAGCCTTCGTTTACTCTTTTGCTTTATTGTTGCTGGCTTTTGCTATAGTTGTTGCTGGTGCCCTTTTTTGCTGCTGCTGTTGCTGTGTGGCAGCCTTTGTTGGCCAAGTGTGTCCGTGGCGGTATTTATATGGTGTTGTAACTTTTCGGCAGCTTTGGCCCACGAAAGGCAAGCCGATAATTTAAGAATCTTAAATTTTTCCGTTTAAAAGAGCTCCACCTGGAAAATTTCGTGCCCGAAATTGATAAATGTCAATAATTTTCTGCATTTTCCGGTCTCAATGCAGTGGGTTGTATGATATTTTATGTTTTTGAGGTTTTCGGTGCTTACATTTGGTGCTGATACATATTTATGACAGAGTTTAGTGTGGTCGTTCGGTGCTTACAGATTCTTATTTATCTTTTGGTCGACCCATAAGTTTTTATTAGAAGTGGACGCTTCGGAAGTAAGGCTTGAACTTTCAGTAAAGTTGCATGAATATCGATGAAGGTAAACCAAATAAAATATTTGTAAATTTTGAGTTGTGTTTTACGTCGAGGAGTTAAATCATTTTAATGAGCTTCTCCGAAATTATGTGTGTACAGTACAGACTCACCTAATAAATCGAATAATAATAAATAGTAATATAGCATTTTCTAGTAAACTGAGAGAGAGAAATATATGTACCAGAACTTTCAAACGAACATTCAGGAGTAGGTTATTCTTACTGGCATAAGAGGTATTTAGATACTGTTAATTAAAAATTTCCAGTTTCAAAAGTAAATCTCTAATATTTTTCATTAGATTGAAGGTTTTAGTGAGCATAGGAAACATTATAGGAACATGCAGTAAGCTCTTGCTAGATCTGGAGCATAAAGTGGATCCTTAAGAACCCCCCACAAAGCTTTCTGTTAACAGGACAGGTTCGAATTAAGAACTTGGTCGTAAGGGAGTTCCTTTATTCCTTAGATGATTCCCTTCCAACTTCACCAAACATATAAAACACCTTTTTGATCGTCAATCCTAATTTAGCAACTGTTTGTGCTGACGCAATCTGCGCTGTAGTAAATGACCCATTTTACTTCACCAGTAATCATCCCATATATCTACTTATACATCCATTGGTGTTTTTGTTTCCAGATTTATTTAAATGATCCCAAATAGTTTTTTGGTCAATGTTTAGCTCGTGGAAAATCGAAGCAGTGCTTACACGATGGCCAGACTCGACGATCGCCGTTTTCGCCTGTGTTCAAGGAACACTATAGAAAATTGCGTATTTTTTCTTTGCCGGTTTCCATCTTTGTCATCATCAAAATTGTGTGTTATAGGTTCTTATTGTCTTCAATAATATTATGTAGAATTAGTCACAGAGCTCTTGGGACACCTAAGTTCCAATAGATAGGTTTCCTTATATTTAAAAAAAATAAATATTTTTTTTAAGTTTAAAAGTGGAAAATCGTGTTAATCGATAAGATATATGGTTATATGTATATTCTTTTTTTAGTTTCTATCACATTGATCATCTACCGATATTCAACACTATTAATTACTTAATATTAATGCGACAAAGTCGGCTATACAGAAAAAATGATGTGAAGTGGGATTGTCATTAACATCTAAGATGACACAGTCGAGCTTTATGCCTGAAAAATTGTTTTTGCGGGGCGTTTTTCTTCATTACTTTAAGGCTGAGGTTTTCAGCCGAAAGACCTCGCATTTTAGTACAGAATTATGGAGAACTTGCTTAGAGCGAATGTGTCAGAAGTGGTTTCCCCGATTTAAAAGCAGTGCTTTTGGCTTGGAAGAGGCAGTACATCCTGGTATGCCAAATAATTTTGAAGTTGTCAATTACAATAAGAGCTCACAGAATTTGGGTGCCATATGAATTGAATCCATTTTGTATATCAGATCATGTTGCTTGAGCGCTACAAAAAGAAGTTGGTTTTGTATCGGATTGTGACTGGTCATGAAAAATGGATCCAGTACGACTAACCTTAATGCGAAAAATTCATATGTGACATTTGGCCAACCAAGGAAATCAATGGCAAAGCCGGTTATTCGGCTTTGACACTCTGTGTCAGGAGGGATAAGAAGGGCGTGCTGAGCTATGAACATTTAAAACCGGGTGAAACCATTAATGAGAAACTCCATCTAAAACAAATTATGAAATTGAAGGGGGGGTTTGCCGAAAAACGCCCGGAAGTTCCGACTAGACACAACTGGCAGGAAATTTTGCCTGCCCCACCTCATGGCCCAAATTGTTTCGGTCTATGTAGAACGACCTCACGTGAAAACGGTTCACATCAGAACAGGTTAACAAAAATTGGTTGGATTCATAATTCTTCGCCACGTCAGTGCGCAAAATACCATAAATCGTCCGCAGAATAATTCTCTCGAAAATTCATAACCTCTACTCATCACATGTTGTCATCGTCCATGCCTCTGCACCATATAGCAGGACGAAAATAATGAGTGACTTATAGAGTTTGGAGAGGACTTTACTTTTCAACTACTTAGTCCGAAGTAACACCTTTTGGCAAGAGTTATTTTGCATTGGATTTCGAAGCTGACATTGTTATTGTTGTTAATACTGGTTCCAAGATAGACGAAATTATTTACGACTTCGAAGTTATGACTGTCAACAGTGATGTGGGAGCTAGTCGCGAGTGCGACGACTGTTTGTTTGATGACAGGAGATATTTCGTCTTGCCCTCGTTCACTAGCAGACCTATTTGCTTCGCTTCCCTGATTCAGTCTAGAGAAAGGAGAATTGATTTTTTTGGAATGGAGTCCATAAATTGCCAGTTATATGAAGATGTTACGGCCTCGTTCTGGAAATTTCGAAATTTCGATTTTCACTGATGGAATAATGTCTTTAGCGAAAAATGAGAAAAAGTGGTTGACCAAAATGGTACGTAGATATTTGTTTATTTATTTATTAGTATAAATATAAACAAAATAAGTTGAAATTTGATTAGAAATTCGAAAAGACTTTTTCGACTAACCAATATTAACCGATATGTTCATAAACAAATATAGGACACCGAAAAAACTAACTTGCCCCTTGACTCGCACTGTGCAGATTTGTTATTTGCAACTTTCCATTTTGTATGTGTGTGTGTGCGTAGATGCTATTATTTAACAAAGAACTGCAATGCTCTCAATTAACTCGCACAATAGTTTAAGCAAAGTCTTGGTTTAATACGCTTAAATGAATTCTATTTGATTGCAGCATTTCGGCATTTCAGCATTTCACCGTTGAGCTGTAGATTTATTAAAAAATAATAATTAAAACAAATATATATGCAAGGCAAATAAAATTCCAATACTAAATCCACTTTCAAAAGTGGACTTTGTTGCACAAAGAAAAAGCGTATTTTTCATTTCGTTGCAATGCTAAAAACTTGAGTTAACTTCAACTGCATATTGTACAACATGCAACACATGCAACATATTTATATAAATATGCATGTGTGTGTGTGTTTGAATGCAAGGATTTATGAATTCTTAATAATGCAATGCAACACAATGAATATGGATGCGCATATGTTATGCGTTGTTGTGCTGTATTTGTTGTTGTAGTGCACAAAATGCCCTCACGCGTGTAATGCACCGAGATAAGCAAATTCATGCAGGTGGAAAAATGCAGATAAATGCTGCAATTGTGAATGCGAACGGATTGGAAATGCAATGCCAAGCGACGCTATGCTCTGCCATGTGATGCTGTGTGTTACTCTGCAGTGCACAATGCAATGAAATGTCACTGAGTCGAGTGGCATCAAGTGCCTGAATATGACAGACAAAAATGTCAACATTTGATGAACCAAACACTTTCAAACACACACATTTCTTTTATATACATACATATGGTCATATGCATATATTTATAAACGTGTGTGTGTGCGAGTGTGTGCTCTTCAATTTGGAACGTTTTCGTTGGCAGCGAATTTGCAATTTAAAATGCGAAATGTAAAATGTGGCCTTTGCTGGTTGAAATTGTTGCCAATATTGGCGCATAAAATAGTTCGTATGCATTTATCTATTGACGAGTATACATGCAGGTATGTATATGGTATATCCATATATCTGTGCGCTAGTGCATTAAGTATACGCAGAGCGTCTGCATAGAATCGCAATAAGGTCCAGCAACAATAAGAGTAACAATACAATATTGGAGGTCAACCTTCGCATATGCACACAAGTAGGTACGGTCTTTCTCTACAGTGAAATCAACTAGTTATAATGTAAACTACTATCCAACTAGTCTGAACGTAAGCCAAACCAGTCAGGCGACTACTCTGTAAGGATTTTAGACAGAAATATATTAGTGGTATATAATGACCTTAAGGGTGTATGTAATAATAAGTTTTTTGTTTACTATGAGGAAGCATTGAAAGCCGAACTAAGCCTCCTCCTGTTTTGTTTCGATCCCCTCGTACTAAGGTCATACATACAGGATTTGTCCGGGAAGTAATGGGTTTGATTTTCCTTCGCCACAACTGTACTTCGGAACGTGTGCGCACCGAATAGATTCAGTAGAGAGCGTTCCTAGCTAACGAATGTGCGGCTGGTCAGTTGTCTCCGAGCACCTAGAGAGTCAGGACAAACATTTTCGCGTTACGTATTTTTGTGAGTGGTGCAAGCCGAAAATGCAGCGTTCAGTGAAACTCGATAAATCTGCGACAGAGACGTTTAATATTATCAAGCAGGTTTACCCAAATGATGCTTTAGCAAGAAGAGGTGGGTTTCGGTGACGTCAGTCCTTTTTAGAAGGCTGGGAAGAGATCGCTGATAAACATCGTACTAGGAGACCTGAGACTTCGATAAACACCAACAATGTGACTCGTGTGCGCAAAGTTTCTCCTGAACAAGCCATCAACACCAAGTTTTATGTGGAAGTCCCCAAGAGACTCAAACCAAGGGTCAATCGGGTCCGACAAGACATCGCAGCCGATTGGAAGTTGCACCACGACAATGCTACGACTCACGCTGTCTTTCTCGTGAACCTACCAACCAAGGTCGGCATCTCAACGCTCCCGCAGCCGCCCTACAGCCCAGATGTGGCCTCCCTGAACTTTCTTGTCCTTGCGCGAAAAGGCCAATGAAAGGCAAGCATTTTGAGACGACAGAGGGGATCCAAGCAGCATGAACCTCGGCTCTCCAGGCTATTCCAGTGAATGCCTTCCCTGGCGCTTTCAATGCTAGAAAATCGCGCTGGCAGCGCTGTATCGAATCAAGAATTTTTTTTAAATCGACTCAGACCTATTACTTTCCGCACAATTTTTATGCATTCAGTAAGCAGAATTTACTTGACCCTACCTCGTTTTGTCTCATAACCTCAATTGTACACTGTTTGCCCCAAAACTTTTCTTGTCTGCTACTTCGTACACTGCTTTCCACTTATCTAGTGGTTCCACCAATATATGGTTTCCACCGTATGAGTATTTGGGTTAAGTGAAAGATTTCGCCATGCGGTCTCTTTAGCCATAGCTCAAAATGCTTGGGATTAATCTGAATGCAGAGCGGCCACTTTACTGTATCTGATCTGACTTTCTAATTTAAAGTTTTGATTGTTACTCTATCGTTTAAAGGGTATAAGAGCTTTTTGGCTAGGTGGTCTCGCGGGTATTGAGCATTAAAGGTCTGCATATTTTAGTAGCTAAACCACGTGTTCTCTACACGACATTCTTGCATCAAGAACAATTCCCAAATAGTTGATGGCTGGTTGAGTGGTTATGCTTCCATCTTTTGTGTATAATATTAAGGGTGTTTTTTAAGACATGTGTTTTTCAAGAAGCAATAAAATGCAGTTTATTTAATGCAATAATCAAGAAATTTATTAAAAAGATAAGGATTATTATGTTTTAGAAATTATTTCGGGCAAGTCAATTTCGACCAGAGGTCCAATTTTCGACCAATTTTTGCAGCAATTTTGGCCATATTTCAGCAATATCAGCAATCGTCTAGGTCTTATCTGCGTGGAAAAGTGACGTGAAATAACGTTGCAAAGGATAGCCCAGCGATCTCAAATCGCACGACTTTAGAGATCACGTTCACGCTCACCAAATGTTTCCTTCAAAGGATTGATTGTTTCGATTGATTCGTTGTAAAGATCGGGATCGATATTCATCTTGTTTCGGGCCCATTTCCTAAACATGAGACGAGCTTGATGGCCGTTTAGGCTCAATTCTTACATAAGTTGAATTTTGTAAGCCCTCAAATTAAGATCCATCCAAAAGCTTCTATAAAAAAGTAGAACAGTAGTGAATTCGAATCTTCTTCGATAGTCAATACTAAATTAGAAGACCAACTCCGAAAAAGTGAAGCCCCATTTAAAATCACACGTCTAAAAAAAAACACCCGCTATTAGTCACAAGTTTCAACCCTTCATAAAGGACTAAATCTTTGATGTTGGCTGATAATGGCCTAGTTTCACCACCCAAACAGCGCCACCAGCGCAAGAGAAATTTACTAATTTGTAAAAGATTGCACCTAATATTTCAAACAGATTGAAGATTCTTGTTTTTGGAAGGAAATGAAATCAAAGAACGCTTGAATACTACATGCTTCCTTATCGATGGCGACTGCAAACAATTAATTTAAGTAGGGTGAACGAGGTCGGACGTCAGTTTTTTAAGAACCGAAAACGGCTACCACAGAGAATACCTTACAAAGATCTACTTTTTCTTATTACAGACCAGGTTGATGGTCTGTGATGGCATAGCAGAAAGTGTGTTGATCATATCTGAAATGGAATAGTGGACGAAATAAGCCAGCTAGGTCAAACCCTTCTACCTTATCAACATTATTCTACAGGTTTGGCACAGTATGAATTATTTAAGTCAAATATATATTTTTTTAATAAGTTGGAAAATCGCAGAGTCAAGTCTACCGAATGAATAGGGGACCGCCATAATAATAGGTTTTTTGTTGAGTCTATCATTATCCGAAGCCACTAAGAATATTAATGGATCGGCTAATAGGTCTACAGTACTTTTAAAGAAAATGTACCCGGAAATTATAATTTAAATTCTCCGAGTAAAATGATATTTCAAAAACTGTATTTTGCTAAGTTGGTAGTACTGTCCTTAATTAATATACTTTTGTTGGATATTTTGCGTATGAAACGTATCTTGCTCGACTTGTCCCGATAATGCTGAATTTTTTTCAAAAAGAGTAACGTAAACAGGACATGGTTAATGGTTCAAAATGCGATCTCACATTCATGGAGAACATTATAACTGCCGATGAGATATGGGTATATAACTCATAAACACGAAAATAAGTCAACAATCAACCACGCCACAGGCGCTCAAAAATCAAGTTGATGCTCAGTGTTTCTTTTTCGATATCGTTGTTTGTTTCTTCATGAATTTATTTTGGAAGGACAGACGGTCAATAAGAAGTTATATTTGGCCATATGTCGAAAACGGCTGTATTTGCCACTATTGTGACCGATTTTGAAACCAAAAACCCAATGAATACTATCGATCAACCATCGTATTCACCAGATTTAGCTCCGTGTGAATTTTTCTTGTTCCCTAAAATGAAATTGCTGCTCTGTGGAACCCGTTTTCAGTCGATCAAAGAGTGCTTATGAAAAATGTTTCGAAGACTGGAAAAATTCGTGGAATATGTGCATTATATCTTGTGGATATTATTTTGAAGGGAACAAAATAAATATTCCAGGAATATTTTTTATTCTAGAAAAGTTGTATTCCTTCTATACTTTTCTGCTGGGTATATAAATATACCGTTATTTTCTCCAAAACCTCATTACTATAATAATCTTGTATGTTTTTGTGTTGGTTAAAGCTGTTGTTGTTATTGCTTTTGCTGCTGTCAAATCATATTTTAATCTATTTTGATTGCTGACTTTTATACCTACATACAAGCCCACATAACACATATGTATGTATATACATGTGTGGGTGCACGTGTAGGATTTGCATATGGAATGTGTCCGTACTGTATCCAGATAAGGTAATTGAATTTTATTTATTAAAACGGTAAATGAATCAATCGAAATTGGCTTATTCGTGCATTTCGCACACAAATACATGCATAAATATGTTGTATATTCATCAGAAATATGTAGCGATGGCTATAATTAAAAATTAAATAAAAATCATCAAAAATACACTATAGTGAAAAGTGTGTGGGTATGAAATCTGATCATTGGATAGTTATGAAGAAAATCCATAAATACTAGCAATGAGCTATAAGATCTTAGTTTATCTTCCAAAAAATCACGGCGGAGAAAAAATCACCTGGAGACTAAGAAGCCAACTGATGTCCACACATTGAAATTTGATAGCATCATTTGTGACTTAGTTACAGCACCAAATTTGACTATATCTCATATATAACTTTTCAGGGTGCCATGTTCTATATATAAGTTTTATCAAGACTAAAATCTTTAACCAAGTTAGTGCTTACATGGACGGACGGGAAGAACATACAGTTAGCTGTAAATCATTCCGCTTCTACAACCTATTCAACCAGACTCCAATCAGATCAAATGTGACTCGGACTCGGTGCACTTAAACTGTACATGCTAACCGAATTGATAATATTTTCCTAGATTGGTAAAATCATTTTTGAGATCGTCTGCAGTTTGATACCCATAAGCCAGTTAATGGGTTTTTGGCAGCTGGTTGTTTACGACGCGAAAAGTTTGTCTGGCGAGTGTCGCGTAGTCATCGAAAACTTGTATAGCGAGAGCATGTTTCCACCTCTTTAAGGACGATATCATCGAAAAAGTTGTAGACACTGTTTTTGAAAATCGTCGTGTAGGCGCAAGAGAGATCGGAGAGGATTTTAACAGCCCTTACGGATAGACTTAACTCATTTTGTTTAATGGTTTAGGTATGATGCGAGTCAAGACTCGTGTTTGCAAATATAGGTCGCAGAAGAGATGCTTGACAAAATACATAGCTATGGATTTCGCTAAAAGTATCGAAAGTCATCTCAGTCGAAGCTAGTGCGTTGTATGTATTAGCTCAGAAGCCTATTTTAAAGACGATAATAAAGTTTTTTGTATTATAATACGGAAAATATAGTTATTTTGTCAGTCTGGATCATTTAGTCAATTATGTTTTGAAACAACCTTGGGGAATATTAGATCGAAACCGATAATTCGATGGCAGTTTGGCGAGTATCGAGTTTTAATGTGATCAGATCTTAAGTATTCACTAAACAAATTAGTACATATCCAGCGAAACCATTGGTTTTTGGAAAGGTCGAAAGAACAGCTAGTGCGTTGAAGACTGTCGTGTTTCAGTGGGGAGAAAGTTAACAGCATACCTTGCAATGTTGCGATCGAACACAACACGAGTGGATGGGATAGATACCGAGAGTTGCAGAGGGAAACGAGACGCGTATGCAGTCAAATAAAGGAAGAGGCCGAAATGGGTATATGTGAAGAGCTTAAGAAGATGGCTGGAGCATACTCTTGTAGGACCCAAAGGGGTAATCTAGTTGCTCATGTTCCAAGTATACTGAAGCTATGAAGAGAACAATTTTCCAGCATACAGAACGGCAGTGAAAGTGCAACATCTGATTTCCTAATCGATGACAATTATCCGCATGAGGAACAACAAAGCGGCAGTAGCCAATGAATTACCGGGCGAGCTATGCAAATACACCGGCGAAGAACTGGCAAGGTGCATGCAACAGCCCGTTTTGAGGTATGATGGGTTGAAGGCATGTCCGACGATTGGAACCTAAGAGTGCTCTACCCAATCCATAAAACGGGGGACCCCACAATCTGCGCCAATTACCGTGGGATAAGCCTTCATATATCTCATATAAGGTCTTATCGAGCGTAATGTGTGAAGGACTGAAGCCCATCGTCACAAAATTTATTGGTCCTTATAAGTGCTACAAAGCTAAATAGAGAAGGTACAATCTCTATAAGAGTGCACTGTTGACAGTCATAACTAATTTCGTCTATCTTGGAACCAAATTTTTCGGAAGGCATTGCGCATTGGCAGCGGCGAATACCGCAGTCGATGGAACAATGAGCTGTATTAGTTCTTGGCTTACTTCAGCTAATCTAGAGATAGCGATTGCGTTGGCTAGGTCATATTGTCCAGATGGGAGAGAATACCACAGGTTTTAAGGGTTTCGATGCAGTACCCGCCGGTGGAAGCCGAGGGATATGAAGATCACCACTCCGTTGGAGAGGTCAGGTGGAGAAGGGCTTGGCTGCACTTGGTATTTCGAATTGGCGCCAAAGCGATGCCTACGACGGAATATATGTATTTACTAGATGAATGTTCGAAAGTGCAATTTTTTTGGTTTTGTTAACAGACACATATTACTTTCGAATATGCTGAAAAGAAAGCCGAATTACCTAATTGCAAACACATTTGTATATAAATACATACCATACATATGTATGTATATACTTAGGTACATATTAGCATGTGAATGCTCTTCTGCCATATAGACGTACTTAAATATAATATGTAAATCCAAAATTAGTTTTGCTTGTTCAGACCAAGCTGTAGTCTTATAGAAACATGTATATATTATTAGAATAACATATTCTCACTCACATAAATGTTCCATATAAGTTCGTATGTATGTATTTATGTACAAACCTATTTACGCTTTCCTGCATATCCCTACATTGCTTAATGTGGTGTCACCAACTATTTTACCGTAGTGTCAACTTAAGCTCTACTATTCTCCCACTATTTCTATATACTGTCAACATATTCCTATCTCCATCTCGCTCGAACACACGGTCGTCCTTGTCGCCAATACGCTGTCGTCGGGTTGCGGTAGTGAGTTCGCCGTACTTAGTTGGTTGTTGGTTGGTTGACATTCGTAAAATCTCAAAATCCCGAAGGTCGTTGCCAGGGATTTTCTTAGATTTTGTTAGATTTAAATGAATTAGTTGCGTGGACGATTGATTTTTTGACCTTTTTTAGCAACTAATACCGAGTCTTGCTCACTTATTTGTTTGCACTCATATGTCTGACTGCTTATAGGTGGAGCAGTCGCCATTAGGAGCGGTAAGTAGCTTCACAGGGGATTTTTTTGGGTGTTTGTAGAACAGTTATTAGGTGCTGCCATGCTTTTTATTACACATGTTTGTAGACAAATTTTCCGACATGTGTGTTTCTATTTATACGATTGTCTTCGTGTGTTTGCTTATTTGTTTGTTGCTAATACTTTTAATTTGAGCTTCGTACTTTATTGGAATGTGAAAAGGACCACATTTGCTGTTGGACTAATTTTATATATTCTCCCATGCGTTCCCCATTAAATAGTAAATATATGAGAGTTGATTAAAAAATATATGTATGTATTTTTGTGTATGCTTTACTTGAAGATTAGAGCAAACGGTGTGTGTGAAAATTTGAGTTGTATTTGTAATTTTTAATATCCAGACACAAAGTGATAGCTGAAGGTATTTCCAAAATGTAGTCCAAGCGAAAAAGGCCAAACTTTGAGAATATTATCAACCACTTCGTTTTTGTAGAAACAATAATGAAAACAAAAAGTATGCGACCTTTTATATTTGAGGGCAGAATATAGTAGAAAAAAAATGCATATTTGAGAATTAAAGAGAACTTTGTGGAGAAGTTTGTTTGAAGGTTTACTACGTATATTAGATTCTTGTGTCATTTGTTACGAAGGATCTCAATTAGTCAAATGTGGACGCCAAGCCTTTGTTATGCCAAGAATTCCTGGTTCAAATGTTTCCCATAGATCAAACACATGCTTTGCACTTAGCACAAATTCCTTAAGGTGTCAAATTCAAACAAATCCAAGACTCGCCGATGTTATGTCAACCAAGATGTTTCAACTTCAGTTTGGCGAAGAGCGGTGGAGCGCGAAAACTTGAATAAGAAGTAAGGAAGACCTAAGTTCGGGTGTAAACGAACATTATACTCTTGATAGTTGCTAGGATCCAAGCCATAGAAATACCTTCAGTTGCATAAGCTTTGTAAATTAACATGAGATCCAAGTACTACAGGTACTATTTTACATTGCTTGGCATTTCATCAAGGTAAAGACTCCCCCTGAGCCACGTTAACAAATCCTCCAAATTTATTACGAAAATTCACGTTGTGGAAAGAATATGTTTCGAGCCCTTCGCTCACCTTATGGTCAATATAATCGGTCTACTGTGCGTACTTTTGGATAATATTCGACCCCAGTGAAGAAAATATAGCAACCGTAGCTGAGAATGTATATATATAAAAATCGTGGAGAGTCGATGCGGCGCCGTTCGGACTGACCTATGGAACGACTAGGCGCATTTTACGCCGAGATCTTAAATTGTAAGAACTGAAGCTGCTCGACCTTCCCAAGCGATATCGCTTCGCGATCCAAGACGATTCGACGTTTTCGAGTAAAATTTTGTTCAGCGATGAAGCCCATTTCTGGCACTGTTATCGCACCATGATAACCGACTACTTGATGCCTGAAATTGAAGCTCGTTATCTCGGCGGCATTAGGTTTCAACAAGACGGTGTCACAACCAACACATCGAATCAATCAATGGATTTATTTAGAGAACACTTTGTTGTGCTGATAATTTCACGTTTTGGGCCGGTCGATTGGTCACCAAGATCGTGTGATATCTTGCCATTCGACTTTTTCCTGTGAGGATATGTAAAGTCTAATGTCTAAGCGGACAATCCCGCTTCGACTCAGGTCTTGGAGCAAAACATCACGCGTGTTATTTGCTTTAAAAAATGAATTATAAATAATTTTATTTGGACTGATAATAAGCGTTTCTCATTAAAGTTGAAGTTTCTGTGTTTTTTTTTTGTTAAAAAAGTAGGTAAACTCGAAATGTATCACTCTTTATAAGGTAGATGCATAAGAACCCACAATTAAGCTCTCAGAGTTTCTAGTGAGTCACTAGGGGTGTGTGTAGTCTGGTGTTTTCCTGATGAATCACAATTCTGTTGGTCAAAGTTGGTTGCTTCTGTGCGATTTCTTTCTTCAAATAGTACAATTGTTGACAGTGCAGATCCACATTTAATTACTGCCAATTCCACCAAACACTGAGCAAACAGCTCTGATCGCTAATCCTGGCTGAACCCTCGTTTGCCCTTATTCGCAGAATTAAATTCGGTTTAAGAAGTTTTTTGTCTTAACTCATGTGGCACACATACATCGAGCTTCTTTTTATATCCAAACTTATTTGAATGGTTCCGAATATGGTTTGGTGCAATGCTTAGGTTCTGGACAATCGAACTAGGATTTCATGTTAGCCGAATTCGAAGATTCCCAATATTTAATTTACATACTGCCTTCAATTGTTCGATGCTTCTTTGCTATTAAAATTACTGGAATGAAATCGACGACCGAAATTGCTCGTGATTAGCTGTTACAGTATCAGGACCAACGGGTTTGGTCTTTTGTCTGTAAAATATGACGTATTTCTGCTTTGCTTTGCATCTCCATTCAAAAAAAACTGAGTGAAGCAATCATAAAATTGTTTGAAAACACAAGATACAGATTATTTTTAGTAAAATAGTAAATTTCCATTTACCAGGCCTTATATTTTTTCTTGGATATACATGCAAAACTAAACAATATTCGGTCACCTACGAATGCAGGCATTTCCCATTGGTTTTTAAAACACTTTTTATGCTTTATTCGAAAGATTTTAGCATTAACGTTGGGTAGTCGAAAAATGGTACATTTTTGTTTATTTATTTATTATTATAAATACCAAAAAATAAGTTGAAGTTTGATTAGAAAAACGAAAAGACTTTTTCGACTACCCAATATAATGTTTAAACTATTTCAAGAACTGCCATTTGATACATTTTGTGATTACTAATATTTATTAATGCTCTGTTAGAACACCATAAATTTACTATGCCACCACATAATGTTGAATATTTACGCATTGGTGCCTTCAGCACTCGCACTTAAATCTAATTACAAACCAATACCTGTGCATAATTACATTTACAAGTACATACATACATATGTGTATGTGTACAATTATGCGCCCACATAATTACAAACTTAACACTCCGACTAATCCAGTTAAACAAAAGTGATTGGAAATTGCAGCAAAATTACACATACAACAATTTATTTATGTAAATGCAATTACAACGCCATCAGATGTATGTGCGTGTGTAGGTAACTAATAATTTGTGGTAATCACAAACAGTTATTGAAATATTAGTATTCGATGTACTTGAGCAACAACAAATATTAATTATACAAAACCAATAGTGCGTGCGGTTATATAATTTTAATGTTATCAATAAAATAACAATTGTGTTAGTAGTTAATGAGCCGTGAGAATTCGGTTTGTCTTCAATGATGCATGATCAACGTGAACTAGAGATTATCACAAGCGGATAAAAAAGGGGAACGAATTAAAAATACAAATTTCAGTTATAAGCAAAAAGTCTTCTTCCTTCGTTTTTCGAAGTTAGTCTTGGAACTTCGAAATTGGAATAATTGTAAGTAGCATTGCTACTTATTATATGCAAGTTACTAAAAATGTAAAAGTATGGGCAACATCAGGTTTTTCTTTTATTTCAGTGCAACATAAAATTTTTCGGTCGAATCAGTGTTGGATCTTCGAAAAATTAAAAAAATTGCATATTAAATAAGGTTGGATCGAATTTCTGAAATTCGGTACTGAATGTCATAGAACGTCCTTTTTCCAGGTTTGAATATTTATATACTTTTTGTAGAAAAATTTTTGGAAAAATTATTTACATTTTTGAAATTAAAAAGAAAATATGTTTAAAAGACTTATTGAGAAAAATAAAATCGAAACACTATCATTGGAATGTTTAGGACTCAATACTTCGAAGGATGTTACCAGAAGTGGTTCCCTGTACCAGTTCTCGTATTTGGAAAGAATTATTGGGGTTTCCTCAATCAGCGATTTTAAAAAGGTTGATCCATTTCAAGGTTCCTACTTTTTTTTTTAATAAAAAACACAAAAATTCAAAGTGAAAGGGGAATGTTTATAATAATTCGAAATACATTCTTCGGCATTTACTTTTTGAAAATTTTCTCTTTTAAAAGTTGGGCGCAGCTATGGACGTCTCAAAGCAAGATTGTCCGCATAAATATTGAATGGTCGTGGTGACCAATGGACCAATGGAAATTTTCTACTCACCGTAGTGTTCCCTCCATAAATCCATTGATTGTTGCGATGTGTGGGAAGTGTTGCCGTCTTGTCGAAACCAAATATCGCCAAGATCACGAGCTTCAATTTCAGGCATCAAATAGTCGGTTATAAGGGCGTGATAATGGCGGCTATTGACGGTTATCTTCTCACCGGCATCATTTTTGAACAAAATGTGGACCGATGCATCCGCCGATCCACAAACCTTACCAAGAAATAGAGCTCATCGCTGAACAAAATTTGGTTCGAAAACGTGAGATCTTCGTGGAAAATTCCTAGGCCCATAGAGTAAAGCGATGTCGCTTGGAGAGGTCGCACGGCTTCAGTTCTTGCACAAGCTTTTTTGTACGCTTAACATTTAACATTTCAACGTAAAATGCGACAAGTCGTACGTCATCCTGAGTTACTGCGAACAGTGTCGAATCGACTCTCCACGGTCTTCGTATACACTGTCAGCTACGGCTGAAACTACTCCGTGTTGGACGTGGTCTATTCGGTCAAATATTATTCAATAACCAATATTAGGTCTCTAGATGGGTGATTGTGTAGCGAATAGTACTCTTAGTAGGCCTTTTTGCCTATATGATAATGCAATCCATTTGAAATGTTGAAATTTAAATCGAAGTTTGAATGTAAACTACTCCCAATTTATATATTATGACACTGGGTCCTGAAGCACTTTTAATGCTGTGCCTAGTCCGTATTGTAGCTGATTTGATAATTATCATACCTGTTTGTTGTTCTAGCATACATATGATATGTGTAATACGAAATGCTTGTTGTTGTTAACTAATCATCATAGCCAAGATTTATTCTAATTACTTTGCAAGACCGCGAATAACAATACTCATTATTGTTGCCTGATTACCAGCGGCCAATGAAGCGATTCATTTTGCGTACATACAAAGTTCAATATTTGTCAGTACTAGGGTAATCTATTCTGTGTGTAAATGTCAAATTTATTGATATGGTGTATAACTTAGTTTCACCGGATCTGTTACAATTGGAAAGGTCTACTCTGAGCATTTTGTTAGCGAACTGGTATTGCTTTACGCCGAATGAGCCGTGATTTTGAGATTTTTATACCCTGACCATATACTATCTATGGTTTTCCACCTGAAAGGAAACTTTGGAATCTCTATTAAATATACATATGTATGTGTGTATACAAATGATCAGCGTCCGTCTGCGTGCCCGTCTGTATGGTATAACCGCTAGCTAGTCAGCTCTTGAGATATCAATCTGGTCCAGTGAACAAACTCGGCCCTCTAAACTCTTCGAAAGCCACCGGCGAATAATACTTTGGACTGTTATAATGCAGAATCAATTAGTTCTTTCTCCAGAATAAATAACAATTTCAAAGATTAGAGACAGTTTTTCTAATCTCCAGACAGTATCTCTAATCAGTAAAGCAACAAAAAAGAGAGATAACAACGAATAAACTTGATTCTCGGCTCGATCACCATGGTTGACCAAGTGCTACTTTGATTAGGGTAGACTATTTAGAAGTAAAGTTCTTTTGATAAAATAAACTTACATTTCGTTAGACCTACATCCAACAAGTCTTAATATATAGGGGAAAAGTTTGGACCACAACAATAGCTGATGACCTTTTGATGAAATCTGAGTTATGCGGCTCATTTCTGGCTATTTCTGATACGAATAAGGTGAAACGATCAACATTGCAAAGCTCATTTGAATATCAAGATATTTTAGCTAATTCAGAGCCGATGCCTTTGTTGACTAGAAGTATTATAAATATCAGCTGTTGGTAGTAGAAGAAGAGTGTTGTTGCAAATTTCAAGGACTTTGCTTCAGTTCAACTGCTTTGATAGAAGTAATTTAAGCAAATAAGGATCAAGAACATGGTACTGTCCTAATTTACTATATGGGAACATTTAAACACCGACCTTTGATAGGCTTTAAGAGAGCGATTCCGAATTTAAAAAAGTCTACCCGATCACCCGAATGCAGCAGTCCGCATATCGCGGTTGCATTTCAGCATTGTGCGCATATTTACCTTCCATATTTGCATTCGCAAACGCTTCGGCAAATACCAATGCATTTGTGATTGCAATCGCTTATTCACATATATGTATATATCTGGTCAAACGCATTAAATGTGTATGTGTGTTGGTGCTTGCGTGTTTATGTGCATATCTGCGAATTGTTAGATCTCTGGTCTTTGCGATTTGCATTGCATTTCGATTTGCAAACGCCTAAATTCTCATTAGGCGCATTAGCTGCAAATTCCCAGCTGCCACACAATTACAGTAACACTTCGCTACTCGTGGCATGCATGTCGATAAACATGTGTATGCAATTTATATGTGTGTGATTAGTTTTAGGGTGAGGGGGATCTGTTTGCCCGTTAGGAAAACACTGAACAGTTTATTAGAATTTTTAGTGATATTTTGATGAGATTATCATAACTGTTAACAAGGTAGTATTTTTAAAAATGTTCACTTCAAAAGTTGTGGAACACAGTTCCAAAGTCTAGAGCTCTTAAGAATACCAAACTTGACAATTTTTCTAGGAGTAAGGAAGAAGGTTTCAAGTTCCTCTTCTTCAGTCTTTATTAAACATGAATTAAATTAGATTAAATAAATGAATGACGATTGTAGCGCGACCTAAGGTCTATTGCGCTCTCTTCTAAATCACAACGACTCACTTAGCCCCAGCATATTGATAAATTCCAATATACTGCTAGGTGATGTGATCCCTATTTGAAAACATGGATCCAAGTGATTTTTTTTTTCGCCCCTATAGACTGCTGTACAGTCAATTAGCAATCCGCACAAGAAGTTAGGCACATGAAATAAGCAACATGAATAACTACACAATATCATAATGATATTTTACTACATTCTATGTGGAGACGAGGTTATGCGGCCCGGTTGTTCCACCTTATATATGTAGATCTACTGGCCCTTAGTTACATATGTCAGACCAGCAGGTTCAGTTTAATTACAGCCAAATGATTCGTCATCTAGTTCATTGGATTACGAAGCCATCTAAGACGTGTTCTAGATAAGGCTAGACGGAAACATAGAGGGTGATCCAGAATCTTTGTCATGTCTACTTCTCTGCACATTCTGCATGCATTGTATTACTTATGCCCATCTGGCTCGCAGTCATTAGGCCAATGTTCTGCAGACCTCTCGAGACTATGGTGTTTTTCCTCGAAGCTTTTGCACATGAACTTATTTTGCAGGTTCTTAAGGCATTTCACCTAGATCTATCTGTTAGCCCTCAAGGCAATTTTATTATGTATCATTATTAACGACTCGCGTATAATTTGGTGCGCTAGCCAGACAGATAACAGTTTTGTTTGTGATGTGAGATCATTGCCTTAATTGTCGTCTGGCTATCGATGTATATTGATCCTTTTTATGTTGTTACCTGCGATGGTAGATGTCTCAGCGGCTTTTCAGACCACAAAGGCTTCCGTCTGGAAGATACTGAAGTATTCCGGAAGCTTGAATGGTCGAGTAAGAACCAGCTCTGAGCAATATAATTCGGCGCCCACTTCATTAGCAATTTTTGATCAGTCTGTATAGGTGTAATAAGTTCCGGAGGAGTCGCATACTCCTTTGCCATCAACTGTCTTTTGAAACCTTCCCTTCTAAATAAAGCGTTTTTGTTGAGCTAAGATCGAGGTCTTTGTGCAGAATACTCCAAACGCCGTCACCAGATGACGAGCAATATTCTACAATGTCGATTGGTGATAGGTTGCTAAACCTTTCAAGTGGAGTGGTTATTGGCGCTTCCGCAAAGAAGAGAATAGCGAGTCCTTGTATCCGCTCCACTAGCTTTCTGTATGAGATTTTGCTGATAGCGACCCATAAAACCAAAGCACCGCAAAGCAAGATTGGATTGACTTCCGCTGTGTAATATCAATACATTGCTATTTCCGTTCCCATGACTGTCGGGTCTAAGTAACCGGTACGGATATGGATTTTTATCCGGTCAAAGACTATGAACTCGGCACCATTCCTCGAAATCACTTCAGGAATATTTTCTGCTGCTGCAACAACAGCAACATCAATGGATGAAGCCAGTTGATAGGCCCCCCTCCCCCAGAGGGCACCACTGACATTTTCACTCTCTGCTCGAAAGCTTGCTGTAAAAAATTACTTCTAGGTGCTTGGTAGGCTTCTTGATTGTTAACTTAATCCCGCTGAACTTTGGGGGCTTTCGGTATTTTGTACCTCCATGTAAATAATACCATATTCGTCTTATCGGCATTTACCCCTAGGTTGCCCGATATTTCCCATCATTGTTGCCCAGGCAGTTATTGATTTGCGAGATAAGCCTGACTAGGGAAATTCGGTCTATAAATAGATTCAGGTTACAGAAAAGAGCGATAAAAGACTTTATGTTTCATTAAAAAAAGCAACGAGAAGTGAAGATGATGGGAAGTTAAAATACAGCTTTCTTCAAGGACTTTAAAGTCATTTTGATATTGTGACCACTTTTTACATTCGGTGTAAGGTCAGAACCTTTTTTCTTATATTTTCAAATTTTCTTTTAAAACCCAGCAGACTCTTTTATGTTTATAATATGCAAGAAATGCTAACGCTCTCGCAGTTTTAAATTAATTATAAATGCACAAGTGGATTTCTCGGCAGGGTGTCGCAATATCCGCGAGTAAAACCACAACCAAATTCAATAATAATAATTGATTGCTTATTGGAATTTGCGCACCCACACACCTGAATATATGAAGAGCCATACATTTAATGCATGCAGCTCTACGATAACACAAACATGCACACACTTCAATGCACATTTAGGCCTACACATACACATTTCTAAACCAGAATTAGGCAAATTCGTTTAACTATGAACACATGTTCACGCTCACGATTAGAATTATCTTGGCTTTAGTTCGAATGGGTGGCAAATAATCGCATAAACAAGCAGACGCACATTCGCACAAATGTTCCACCGCGTGTATGCATATGTGTGCGTACAGGTAGGCCGGCTTAAAATAATCAACTGATTTTACCTTTGTATTAGTTTAAACTCATACAACATATTTATATACACCTCTCCTCTGGCACCTTTGAAATCCCGATTTTGCTAATCACTGTATAAATTATTAATATTTTCATTTCGTTTCATTTCCGTTTGTTTTATTTACATCAATTAACTTATTGCATAGCACACATACATACATATACATATGTTTATATTTAATAAAAGGAATTGGCTAAAAGTTGCAAATTTTGAATTTCGAAAATTTTCTAATCAATAAAACATATTATATACATATCAACTAGAGAAATACATTTTTTTGATTTTAAAACCAATAATATTGTAATATATTCTAATTTCATGGAAGTCCGCCGGAAGTAATGAAAATATTGCTGCCGTTGAGGCAAGTGTTGAAGAAGACCGCAATTTGTCGATTTTAAGACGTTCTCAAGAATTGGGATTGTCTCAAACCACAACCTGATTTTAGGAAAAGATTTGCGCTTGCATCCGTTTAAAATTGTTCTCACTCCAGAATTAAAACCATTGGATCACCGTAAAGATTGTGAATTTGCTGATTTCGCCTTGGAACAACTTGAAAATGTTACGAGTTTTTTAAGAAAATCATCTTCTCCGATTACACTCATTCGAGTAATGCGGTAAATAAGCAAAACTATCGATTCCGCTGCGAAGAAAATCCACAAATTATTCAATAACAACCATTATATTCACCCAAATTGGTTGAATTAATTTAGTGTGGTTCTTTCGAAATGAAGCTGATGATGACACTGTTACTATTAATGGAGGGCGGTACAGATCGAAGATAACCAACCTTTCATGGTAGAAATTGGAAAAAGTTGATTTTGACCACATCTGGCTCCAACAAGACGGTGCTTCGTGTCACACAGCAAGTGCAACAATAACAAGAAAAGAAAAAGAAAATGTTAGCTTCGACTGCACCAAAGTTAATATACCCTTCAATGGTGCATTTATTTTAGTAACTATAAGTTCAGTTTGTATGGAAGCTAATTGCTATAGTAATCCGATCTGAAGATCCGGAGATTACACTATTACCTTAAGCAGTAATCCATGTCAAATTTCGGGAAGATACCACGTCAAATGCGAAAGTTTTCCATATAAGCCCTTAATTCCGATCGTTCGGTTTGTATGGTATCTATAGGCTACAGTGAGGTGATCTGAACAATTTCTTTCGATTTTACATTATTTCTATGAACAATAACTCATACTAAATTTCGTGAAGATGTGTCATCAAATGAGGAAGCTTCCAATACAAGCATTTGATTCTGATCATTCAGTTTGTATGGCAGCTATATGCTATAGTTAACTGATCTGAAAAATTTCTTCGAAGATCACATTATTGCCTCAGAAAATAACCTGTTCCAACTTATGTGAAGATACATTGTCAAATATGAAAGTTTTCCATACAAGACCTTGATTTCGATCGTTCAGTTTGTATGGCAGCTATATGTTATAGAGTTCCGATATGGGCAGTTCCGATAATTCAGCAGCTTCTTGAAGAGAAAATGGCGTTTACAAAATTTCAAAACGATATCTTTAAAACTGAGAGACTAGTTCGTATACATATATACAGACGTACAGACACGCAGACGGACATCGACTCAGCTCAACATACTCATCATTTATATATATACTTTATAGGGTCTCTGATGTTTCTTTCGAGGGGTTACAAACTTCGTGGCAAACTTAATATACCCTGTTCAGGGTATACAAGTTTGGAGATTCGATTAATGCATAAAATTTTTACATTGAATGGTCTCCCAAAAGTTGTGATTTAACACCATTAAACAACTTTTTGTGAGGTTATTTGAAGTCAATAATTTTTAGCACTAAACCAGACTCTTTTCAAGCTTTAGAAGTCAATATTGAACGTGCTATTCATGACATACGACTTAGTTTAGTGGGAAAAGTACTTGAAGATTGGGTTCATCGAATTCGTTCCTGCAAAAGAAGTTGTGGAGACCATTTGAATGGCGTTATACAGGTATTCAAAACTTAGTTGTATTGTTGATACTTCAAATAAAATTAATTTAAATCATGTCACTCTTATTGGAAATCCATGTATTTTAACTAAAAGTACGACGTATTGCATTCATTATTTACAATTATAGGTAAGATTCTTTCTTAATTTCATTAAGATACATACTTACATATTGACATATAGAAGTCGATCGGAAGTTCGAAAATGTTTGAATTAAGTATATGGGGACTAGGGAAGGTACAAGGTTATGCTACTATCACAAAAATCTTCTCCCCGAATTTCAACACCAGAACTCAGAGATTGATCGATATGCAAAGGCATACGGCTCCATATATTTGCTGTCTGGGGTCCTTGAAGAGTTATAGCCCGATTTCGACAATTTTTGGGCATCATAATGAATATTTTATAGGCAATACTTGTGCAAAGTTGCATGCCGCTTTATTCATTGGTGATTTGTGTACTGGATGTGGAATAATAGATGGAATTTACATTTATACGCGAAATGGGCGTAGTTGTTGCCCGACTTCACTCGTTTTCTCAGTGTATGTTAAGCATGTTTAGATAATCTTACATACCAAATTTGGTCAAATCGTTAAAAAAAAAATAAATATATATGTTCCTTGTTACTGGCTTGAACACACTGGCAGAAGGACGGAAAGATGAACAGACTTTTCTCGTAATCCTGATTATTTATATAAACAACTATTGAGAAATAAATGTGTATCAACACTTCCCATACTCAGAACTTTAATGATGGTATAGAACTTGAAATCTTCACTTCTTACTTTGGCGGCACTGTATCTGCTAAAGAGTATCCAATCAAATTTCACCAAGCGTATAAAGAAGGCCAGTAAGATATCGGCGATATGGAGCTCCTCGGGAAATCAAAGTAAAACATGGAATCTCGTAGTCTCTGACATCAAAAAGCTACAAGTTCTCATGAACCGATAATGCAACAACATTTGCCGTATTTTTTGGCTCGTTACCGTCCCCAACATGGTCTTATGGTTACGTACAAACCAAGACTGTGTGGACCGAAAATCTAGAAGATAAAAAGGGCTGGCCAAGGCATACTTTGAGACGAGCTCCAGATACAATCAGTCATCACGCTGTCGACTGTAATTCATAAGGCAGCCCATAAAGCAGCCGAAGGGAACAACCCGCTCTAACTTGAAGAAGAAATTTGGACATTGAATTATCTAAAGTCTCTCTCAAAGAGGCTTTGTGGCCTTTTGCTCTTTCTCGCAGCCATAGCTCCATGTTTATATAATATAATGGCTGGGGACAGCCGTTTCATATAAAAATAAGAGTTTGGTATTTATGCATTTATTCACATCAGCTCCATTTGGCTTTCAGTGCTTTTTGAGAATGAGTTTTGATGGTTTCAGTGGACTCATGGCGCGTTCGCTGCAGCGGAATTTCTTCAGTTTCAAATATCGAAAAAGGCGGCAGGAAGCCAAAACTGGTGATTACGGTGGCTAAGCGATGACTCTCATTTCGTGTTTGGCGAAAAAGTCAATCTCAAACTTGTGTGCTTTTTCAGTTTCGGCTCATTTTTTGAGTATTATTCCCTAGATTGTTAAACAGTTTTGACGTCATATTCGAAACCCTATGGTTTGTTACAATACTGATGCGTTTAACGAGTGTAATTTTTGCAAAAGATTCGGGTCATTCGCACAAGGAGTGTTGATATCCTCTGTTATGTACTTATATCTCTGATCTCAACACGATGATTGGCACTTATCGAAACGAACATAAGTAAAATTGTAAAATCTCTGCGACCAAGGAAATCTTCGACAATTTAGAAACTGATTTGAAAGCGTTGTCGTCTAGTGAAAGGTGAAGAGGTTAGTTAGAAGTATTTATACATATTATATGTCTACAGGAGATTCAAACTGTGATCTTCTCTAATAAAGTCTCAATAATCTTGTGTAAAAATGCATCTTTTTGCTAGGGGTTCCTATTTATACATACATATGTATGCAATAATCAGTTAGTATATGCGAATGCCATACTTACTTCGATTTTTATGGCAACATCGACCTTCTGTTTTACATTCATCCCATGAGGAGCGCAAGTTATTATTCCATCAAGCAGTGTGTTAAATTAGAGAAATGATGATTATTTTCTTTGGCGTAAATGTGTGTCAGAAAAAAGTGACTGTGTGTGTGTGTGTGTGAGTGTATATGTGCGAGTATAAATCGGCGTATGCTAGTGTGAAGCGCAAAAATCCAATAACACTAAAATGAATAAAAAAGTGTTATGTCCCTTTGCGAGCCCAAATAAAAGCTCGTATACTCCCTTTTTCAAATGCTATTAGTGGAATTACACCCATACACACACAAACAAGCATCCGCATTAGACGAAAAGCACCGAAGTGTGAGTGGAAAGTACGTTTATATGTGCGAACACTCTCATAAGTACTCAACGAAGATGCTGGAGATTTGCTGCACACATGCGCGAATAAAGGACATTCCATGCGCTCACACACACACATGCACATATACAGACATATGCATATGTGTGCGTTGGCTGCAAAAGTGACTTTAGGCAGGGATAAAAATAAGGATTTAGCATAATCTACAATACATTAGCGGTAGCTTTGCTGTGGATTTCAATTCAATTCTTCAGGTATCGAACTGAAATCCATGTAAATTACGATTTGGCACCTACTTGTGCGATGAACCATTCGTAGCCACTCATCCGAGCGAGCGTACAAATTTCGCTGAGCATAGAAAGTGGGTGAGGTGTATATAAGTTAGTGGGAAATGAGCAATCGGAAAAGAAAATAACGTGCAAATAAGTGGAAACATAATAAGTAGCAACATGCAAAAAGTGTGGATGTGCGCGGCAAATCTATTTATTTATATACTAAAAATAATAAGTATATGAGTAAATATTTTTAAAAAGTGAGGGAGTTTTGTTTGTAATATGAAGTAGTAAATGTGCCAGCTATAAAATGTAATTAAATAACTATTGATATGTGTGCTTAAACTGAAAGTTTTCACATCACAATTTTAAAAATTTTTTTACCTAAGCATATATCTGATCTTCGATTAATTTTCATCTTTTCCGCCTTAAAAATAAAAACCCTCTTATGTTATCTTATGTGGATGCTACAACCCAAAGTCAAAAGGACACCATTACATTTAGATAACATACTTATGCATATATGTATAAGCAAATTTAGTAGGAACCTTGTAAGAAAATCCTCAATCAATCATTGAAATCATAGAGCTTTTTTTAGATTAAGATAAATAATTTTTAAAAGCAATAAAAATCAAATTCCGATGAAACCCATTGAAAATGAAACATAAAGTCATACCAAAGGCATGTATTGCATACAGTTTTGAAATTTTTTTTTCCAAAAAAAAAAAAAGCAAATAGAGTTCTGTACTACATACAAGAGAGTTCAGGAAGCCTTTGTAATTAATTAAATAAAATTTAAATTCAAAACACGTAAGAAAAGGCTAAGTTCGAATGCAACCGAACATTTTATACTCTTGCAACTTGGAAGAATCAAAGCCAGGGAAATACTTAAAGATGTAAAACGTCAACCAGAGGATCGAAATTTGAGCATTTTTATATATACATATACTAGTATATGTAACCCTTAAACTGACAAACACATAAGGTTTGTTAGAAAAACGAAATCACTATATATAGTATATGGGAGTTAAGGTAGTAGCGATCCGATTTTTATATATTTTTCCCAATACTACATACTAATAAGATGCCACATACTAAAAAACAAATAGTTTAAAGTAAAGTCAGTCGGATGTTCGAAAACCCTGATATTAGTTATGTAGTGGTTAAGTCAAGTTTTCGCTCGAATTTATCTATTTTAAGCAGAGAGATACACTGTTATGAGTAAAACATTGCTTTTCATTTTCATTGAGATATATCACATGTTGGCCGATATATGCGGTACAAATTCACCCGCAAGTTCGAAAATCTTTATATTAGATACATGGGGACTAAGGTTCGATTCAACCCATTTTTGACGTACAGACATACTATGGTCAGAGAAAGATTATCCCTGAATTTCAAATATACATATATCTCACACACTTATCGATATTTTCGATCAAAAGTTGAACAGTTTTTCGCAACCTTGGTATAGGAATATTAGGAGAATACCACGTACGAATTTTTTTTCTTGATATCAGTCAGTCGGGTCCGGAGATAAGGGGTTCTCCAAAAAGGGGACGATGCCACGCCCATCCTTAAATGTTAACAGTTATTGTAGTACTAAACGACTGG
>CM050325.1:98635635-98666044 GCA_027475135.1 Bactrocera correcta
TTTTTTGCTGCACAGAGGCGGGTGCGTATTTTGGCTGCAACAATATAGTGGTCCGAGTCGATGTTAGGACCTCGGAGCGCACGCACATCTAAAACACTGGAGACGTGTCTTCCGTCTATCACAACATGATCGATCTGGTTGGTGGTTTTTCGATCTGGAGACAGCCAGGTAGCTTGATGTATCTTCTTATGCTGGAATCTAGTGCTACAGATAACCATATTTCGGGCCCCGGCGAAGTCGATCAGCCCCAGCCCATTTGGGGATGTTTCCGCGTGGAGGCTGAATTTACCGACCGTAGTGCCAAAGATACCTTCTTTGCCCACCCTGGCATTGAAGTCGCCAAGCACGATTTTGACATCGTGGCGGGGGCATCTCTCATAAGTGCGCTCCAAGCACACATAAAAGGCATCTTTGGTCACATCGTCCTTCTCTTCCGTCGGGGCGTGGGCGCAAATCAGCGATATGTTGAAGAACCTCGCTTTGATGCGGATTGTGGCTAGACGTTCATTCTCCGGAGTGAATGATAGTACTCGGCGACGGAGTCTCTCTCCCACCACGAATCCAACACCAAACTTGCGCTCCTTTATATGGCCACTGTAGTAAATGTCACAAGGACCTACTCGTCTCTGTCCTTGTCCCGTCCATCGCATTTCTTGGACGGCGGTGATGTCAGCCTTTATCTTTACGAGGACATCTACCAGCTGGGCAGCGGCCCCTTTCCCCAATTAAGGGACCGGACATTCCAGGTGCATGCCCTCAAATCATAGTCCTTATTTCGTTTGCCATGGTCGTCATAAAAAGGGGGGTCACTCATCCGAGGCTTGTTGTTGTCTTTCATTGGGGGTGTTTTTTTACGTGGCGGGTCCCAAACCCAGCGCACAACCCTGCAGGGGTGTTTCGCCTTCTCACTTTAGCTCGCCTTCAAACGGATGTTCTTAGGCTACCCAGAGGATACTTGGTCAAAGACCGGAAGTCGTGAGCTGCTTGAGTCATATGTAAAAGAATCGTTTCTGGCCACTCCCAAGTGAATGGCGATCAGAGAACTTTCCTCACTTGCGTGAACTTCTACACATGACTCCATCCTCCAAGTAATTACAGACATATAAATGGGTATATCGAATTCCGAGATTCTTACCTAATTTAAGCTTAAATGACTGGACTAAAAAATAGGCAAAATATTTTTTTTTGTTCAAAGTGTCTATTGTACTAACAGAAGCATAAATCTAAAGAGCAAATTTGAACCAGATTGGATTTCGCTTTGTGTGAAGTTTGAACTGTCCGGGTTAAATTTGATACCGAGTGTGATACCGAGATGAAACTTTGATAGAAAAACTATGTATGTATGTATCTTGATTATTTTAAGATTTTTAGACCGTTAGCTATGTACATATTATCAGCTACTTTACGCAACATGTTTGAAAACCAGATTACAAATTATTTTACAAAAATTAAACAGAAAAGAGGAAAATAAAATATCCAAAAAAGTTATTTAATGAAAAATTTCAAAGACTCCATACAATTTGTAAAAAAAAGCAAAAAAAAAAACTTAAATATTGTAAAGCAAATTAAATTCGTACTCAAAGCAATAAAAAAAAATCATAAAATCAAATAATAAAGCAACCCAAAACCTGAGGGCATAAGTATCATAGCACTAACTACCGTTACACCGTTACAATTTTTATTCAAGCATTAAAATTTGCATGAGTGTGCGCCAAAGAGATGCCCTTTGAGACGCTTTACACATTGTTTTCTTAAAAATTCTATGTAAATAGCAACAACAAGAAAAAATCCAAAGCTCCATGGCGTTTCAAGTTCAAATTGCCACTCGTTGCTAGAAATTTATTTGCAGGCATATCATTAAATCATTAATTTTTCTTTTAATTAAACAAATTTTTACTGGCCGAGAGGCAAACAAATTAATTTTATAGCGGAACGCGGTCATAATGGAATGGCAGATAAAGGTTAGTGTGCGGCGCTTTGTAAATAGAATGCTTGTAAATGTCCGTATGTGTGAATGTAAATATGTATGTCAGTGAATAAGTATAAGTGTGTGTACATAGCTATGTGTGTGTATGTTTATGCTAAAATTCACTACACAAGCGCACACATATTGAATGACAGCCTTGCCACAGACAGAGTATGCCAATTATTGATTTTTTACAATGTGCCACGCGCAATGAATGCCGCAGTGCTACATACACATATATACAGTTATAAATACATACATATGTATCCACATCGAATTAAATAAAATACTCTTACACAACAAGAATGATGTTTGTCTTTTAATGCCCCATTTCTATTCAGTTTATTTTACAGCATTACGCAAGCACACACATACATACACTTATATACTGTAATATATAAAATGTATGTATGTTTATGTATGAATTTATTTTCATGTCGTCTTCTATGTGTAATAAAATTGTCTAAGTTTGCTTTATCCACACCGTGACACTGATTTGTGGTCGCTTTTGCCTTCGATTGCTCGCAAGTTCGGTTGTATTTTGATTCGTTGGCGCCACAATTTGTCCTTTTTCAGGGTCAAATTGTTTTAAAATCACACTCTGCCACACCGTGTAAGCGTTAGTAATTTTGCTAATTTTATCGGTCTTAAAGCGTTTATATATAAGTATATACTTATAGATATGTATATATGTACATATATAACGGTATATTAATATTTATGGTAAATTTTAGTTTTGATTTCCTCGTTGTTGAAATTTATTTGTAGTGTCTTATTCATTTAGAGAATATGTGTATATTAAGGTGCCTTGGCCTTGGAACCGTCGCCACAATGAAAATAAGTTTCTATATTTTTCTAAACCAGAGGTTTTTCGAAAAAATTTTCGATATGTATTTATATTTGGTACTAATAATTATTATATTAAAAAAAAACCCTTTTAAAAATTTTTTCACTTTTAAGTGACGTGGCAGCCTTCAATGCCCAGCAAAAATATTTATTTTCCAGATAATAGATCCTAGCATCATCTAGTGGAAAGATTCTAAGCTTTATTTGTTGTGGTTGTTTTAGACTGAAATAAGTTGCGAAATATTCACAGAAGATTTTTAAGAAAACTCAAAAGAGGTAGAGGCTAACCCTAAAAGCATTTTTCGCGTTTTTAAACGCCTTAAAGTAGATGTCGGCATTGATAGGAAAAAAGTTCTGGTAAAAATAAAGAGCCACGTGATCATAAGAAGCCGGAAAACGCTGTGATCATCCTCAAGAAAGACCCAAGCATTTCGAGAAGGAAATTGGCGAGGAAGGCTGGCTGCTCAGAAACTTTCTTTCGCACAACGCAGAAGGAAGCTGAACTGAAGACGAACAGGACACAGAAAGTTCCGGCTAGAAACACTGTCTAGAACGAAGCCGAAAACAACGAACAAAGAAGTTGGCGAAAGGTTTTGCTGAGAAATTTGAATGTTGCGTAATAGACTGGAATTTTATACAACCGCTTAATCGTTACTTCGGGTACAATCAACAGTGAAATATATGTATGTCAAGTAATATTTACGAAAGAAATTGCTACCATTTTTTAAAACAACACGAAGTCTGTCCACGTTTTTTTAAGTCTGATCTCGCTTAATGTCACTATGTAAAGTAGCCGTAGAATGGTTCCAATGGAATGGAATGAGAATGAGAAAGAACAAAACCCACTTGACAGACCAGAATTAAGGGGGTATTCTAGTCTAGAAATTTAAAAAAATCGATTTTTTTTATATTTTCAAAGTTTGACTATTCAAGAATATGTGGACAAGAGGATTTTTCAAAATTCAAACTATTTTCGGAGATATAGGCATTTTTCTGACCGGGCTTTCAAACTGGTTCGGCCGGAACTAATCGAGCAAAAGACATTAGGGAAACTTTAAACGCGTTTTTCCTCAAAACTGACTTTTTCGGAACGATGCCCACGATTTCTCAGGTTCTACTGGACCGATTTACTTGAAATTTTTAAAGAGTCTTCTTTATAGGCTTGTCTATGGTTGGAACTAGACCCATCCCAAAATTTTTATTTTTCTTATTTTTAAAAAATTCGAAAAAGTCAGAAAAAGTGATAAAAAAAAAAAATTTTACAGGCAGTCGCCATTTTGTGAAAAAAATGTTTCGCACTTTTCCGTAGTTCCGACCATTGCGACATTATTCTAGATTCATAATATTTTTTTTTTTTGGTTTCAGATAACTAGAAGGGTTGAAATCATGGGCATGGTCACGTGGAAATTTTTAGAGACCCCCCACTTCGTCAGCTCATAATTTTTGAAATTTTTATTTTTTTTCGTTTTTAATTTTTTTCTGTACTCTTCAAAAATTAATAAATAACTAATAAAAAAAATGTATAGTAAAAATATGATTTGCCTTTTTTTACGACACTTTAAAAATTACCTGAAATTCATGCTTCTAGACTAGAATACCCCCTTAAAGCCGCTTAAGAAATAATCGGAAATAAGTTTCGAAATATTCTTCTGAACAGATAAAGATCCGAGTACATTCCAGCTATATAGGATCGACTGTCAGAGACACCGATATTATTGTACCAACTCAGCAGTTTTTTATAATTATGTGAAAGCGTTCTTTGAACCGTTCCTTAGATAACCTTGATGATAATATCTGACTTACTGGAACTAAATAGGATATTGGCAACGATGAAAACAACAAAATATATCAATCCAATCTAAAATTTGATCATCAACTCAATCCAAGAATTGAACTTAGTTTACACAGTTGTCGCTGACGGGAGCTAGTCTGGGATTGCATGACCTCACTTGCAACAGCATCAAGCTACTTCCATATTAAACTTGTGCTTGGTCACAACGGAATCGTTGGAAATTATACAGTCGATGAGCTTGCAAGAAAAGGCACCGAAATTTCACCAGTGTGGGAACGAGCTGGTTCCTCTGCCTTCGTGTATTCTTTAAGAAATAAGAAATCCTCAAAATGGATCAAATGGTAAGTATAAAGCCTTAAGTTATTTAACGATCTCTATGTAAACTGTTTGGCACACCTACCTAAAAATTGCTAAAAGGCCATAACAGAAACCTGAAAAGCGGTAATCAGTGTTATTATAAAAACACCGATCACCAAAGCAGAGCGAAGAGTCTAAAAACTAACATGGTCTCCGCTCTTAACGTACTTTTCAATTTTATATTTTAATACAAAAACAAAGCAGAACACGGCTAATTTGAAGTAACAACTAATAAAGCCAAAGTTCGGCGGTAGCAAAGCAACAAAACAAGCTGTAAAAAATTGGGTGACGAATGGTATTTAGTTTACCATAAAACTGTGGCATTCGCAGTGCTGTAAAGCGACATGTTTGTATGTTTATTGATTTCAACAAAAATGTTCGAGTGACCAAAACAGAAAGGAGCAGGCGAGAAGTGCGCGAAAAAGCATATTTCTATTAGAAGCAACAACTTCCCCAAAACAACAATTTCTCGTGTCAAAAGTTTGCGAAGTGACGTAGGATACTTTTGGTGCATAGAAAGTATATAGTAGTATGTATGTATATATATGTATGTATATTTATGTATTGGCTAGTTTACTCAAAATGGCTGTAAAGGGCGACCACAGACCGACCGACCGACCGCATTTCAAGTGAACTAAAAATATGCGAATTCGCTTCTGCTCTTAGCAATAGAGTTGTTCATGTTGTCGTCGTTATATTTCCCTTCTATTTTCTTATTTCTTTTCTACGTTCCAGCCCCAAGAGCGTTGGGGCGGTATAATTAAAATTGCTTGCATAGTGTCAAAGTGGTAAAGAAATTAAATTGCGGGCAAATGTTATTAAAAGAAATGCGCACAAATTTGTAAGAATGAGCGTGTGTGGGGTATGTGTGAGTGTGTATATGTATTTGCAACATATGTATTAGCAAGAAAGGGCTCAAACATCCATACAACCACCCACAAAAGTAAGAAGAAAGTGACGTTTTGGCTAGATCTTCGGGAACTCCCAGCCCGCTCTTAGCAAATAACAGACCAGCACACACTCTCTTCCACAACACCAATTGTAAGCGTTGCCTTTGGCTTTAATATTTACTCCGACAAGTTGTTACTAAAAGTACGAGCACAACTAACTTCACCGCCTTAGTCAGTCTAGTGGTTGAGCGCTTTCTATAAAATCAAGCAGGAATTTTAATTACGGTAATGGAAATTCATGCGGACGGAAATGCAAGACAACTGCGACTACGACTATGACAACAACAACCATGACTACGACCACAAGTTATGGAGTGGTCGGGGCATGCTGTGAACTTCCTCAGCTTTCACACTGCGGTGGCTGCCAAGCGTTTACATAGACAAAGAGAGACAGAGAGTGAGGTTGAGAGCGAGTGGGAATGGGAGCGAGTGGGAGTGGGAGCGCGGCGAATGCCCATCCTCCAGGATTTAATTAAATTCGAAGTTTCAGTGTAGTTAATGTAGTCGAAAAATGTTTCTTAAAAATAAACATCAACAGCTTAAGTTATCAAACAAACTTGTAAAACCGCTTAATAACTTAAAAGCAGCGGAGGAGCGAGTATGGAGCGCAATAACGCGCAATAAAATGCATATGACCGTTAACATATGCAACTCTGTATGAAATGATTGCATTTGCTATTACGCAGCGGCAGCGTCGGGGATTAAATGTGTGACATAATCTTTTGCAAATGTCACATTATGAGAGCGGATATTGGGAGGGAGTGAAAAACTTATTTTATTTCCTTTTAAAATCGCTTTCTGTCACTTTTGTGCGCATGCAATAAATCCCTACTGTTTTCTAATGAGTGAATAAATCGTGTTTTGTAATAATTTTTGTTTTCATTAAGTTTTAGACTTTATTTAGTAAAGCTAGAATTATCCGATTTATGTGAATTATGTTAAATTTTGAAGGTAATTTAAGAGGGTATTCTAGTCTAGAAGAATGAATTTCAGGTAATTTTTAAAGTGTCGTAAAAAAAGGCAATTAATATTTTTACTATACATTTTTTTATTAGTTATTTATTAATTTTTGAAGAGTACAGAAAAAAATTATAAACTAAACAAAGTAAAAAATTTCAAAAATTATGGTCTGACGAAGTGTGGGGTCTCTAAAAATTTCCACGCGACCATGGCCATGATTTCAACCCTCCTAGTTATCTGAAACCAAAAAAAAAAAGATTATGAATCTAGAATAATGTCGCAATGGTCGGAACTACGGAAAAGTGGGAAACATTTTTTTCACAAAATGGCAACAGCCTGAAAAAAAAATGTATTTTTGATCACTTTTTCTGACTATTTCGAATTTTTTAAAAATAATAAATATAAAAATTTTGGGATGGGGCTAGTTCCAACCATAGACAAGCCTATAAAGAAGACTCTATAAAAATTTCAAGTAAATCGGTTTAGTAGAACCTGAGAAATCGGGGGCATCGTTCCGAAAAAGTCAGTTTTGAGAAAAACGCGTTTAAAGTTTCGCGTTCCTGCCGAACCAGTTTGGATGCCAGGTCAGAAAAATGCCTATATCTCCGAAAATAATTTGAATTTTGAAAAATCCTCTTGTACACATATTCTTGAATAGTTAAACTTTGAAAATATAAAAAATAAAGTTTTTTTTTTTTAATTCTTGGTTTGTGTTTTTACTTTTATTGAAGAATTGTAAAATATTTGTGTGGTTATAGAAGAAGAATGATCCTAAACCCGTCGTCTTATCGAAAGAAATTTTTGACTTGAACAGTTTTTGTTCGATTTGGACAATATTTTGCCATAAGGCATACACTAAAGACATTATTCGTGTAAAGTTTTGTACGGAAAAAATCTGATGGACTTTAAAATTGTGTTATATAGGAAGTAGACGTGGCTGTAGCCCGATTTCCCACTGCAAAATAAAAATCTCAGAAGAACGCTACATATCAAATTTGGTTGAAATCGGTCGGGCGGGTCTATATATCTGTTTTCACCTAGATAGATATAGGTGGTGCCACGTCCAATGACCAATTTCGCCCCCGGCTGCAATAAATCCCTGTCATATCATCCTGCGGGTAAATTTTAATCTCTCTGGGGTAGTTAGTTATTGATCTATCGCGCTTTTAACAGTTTTTATCCATAGACGGGCATCGCTATTTTGCTTCTGTTTGCAAAACACGATGATTGTGGATCGAATCGACTAGCAAAGAACGTCCAGTGTTAAGGGGGTATTCTAATCTAGAATTTTGAAAAATTCGATTTGTTTTTCACATATTTAAAGTTTAGACTTTCAAAAATATTACCTAGGAAGGATTTTTCAAAATTCGACTTATTTTCGGAGATAAAGCCGATTTTGTGAGGTGGCGTCTGTGTTCACTAGAATTGTCTCCTAAACTTTAAACGCGTTTTTTTCGAAACTACTTTTTTCTACACGGTGCCGGCATTATTTCAAGTTCTATACAACCGATTTACTTGAAATTTTGTGTGAACCTTCGTATCGTTCCTACCAGCATTGTGTCAAAATTTTTGTTTTTAATATTTAAAAAAAATTCAGGAGTTTCAAAAAAAAAAAAAAAAACAGTAAAAAATAATTTTTAATTTCAGGCAGTCGCCATTTTTCAAACAATTTTTTTTTCGTGTTCCCGGACTATAACAGCATCCTTACTGGTTAAGAATTTCTTTTGATTTTTTTTTTCAATGTCACCAGGATGCGCACATTTTTTTACACCTGTCTCTCCCCCGAATTATGCTGAGCTTTAGTGGTCTAGGAGATATGTACATTAAACCTATTAGAGGGCGGAACCACGTTCACTTTTTCCATTTTTTTAACTTGATGCCGATCGTTCAGTTTGCATGGCAACTTTATGCTATAGTGGTCCTATATCGGTGATAGGGATAGTAAACAACGATGTTGAACAGCTTCTTGTTGAGAAAAGAATGTTTGCAAAATTTTAAATAGACGTCTAGTCTAACTGAGAGACTAGTTCACATATATATAGGTAGACGGACATGCCTAAATCGGCTCAGTTCAATATGCTGATCATTTAAGTTTCGGTTTTATAGGGTCTCTGACGTTTTTTTTTCGGGTTACGTACTTGGCATACCCTATTCAGGGTATAAAAAATATAGTTTTAGAAAACACATAACTGGCCTAGCACTTTAAGCAAGTTATTATATACACAAGGTCTGTCGCAAAAGAAACAGAACTTTTTAAATGTAACTGTTTCTGGTGGCTCCACCGATTGGTGAGTATATGAGATAAAAAGTTTGATCCGAAACATTTCAAATGATGAAAAAAGTTTATGGTGATCAGTGTCTATCCCGTAGATAGAAGGTCATGAGCACCTCTGTGATGATCAGAAGTCGGGCCAAAAAAAGTCGTCTTCGGAAGTCAAAAATAAAGGCAATGCTGATTTGTTTTTACGATTCCGAGGGTATTGTACACCAAGAGTTCGTCCCACCTAGCCAAACGATTAATGCTGTGTTCCTTGGTGTTATGAAGCGTCTTTTGTCACGCATTCATCGTGCTCGACCACAATACCGTGAGGCAGGGTCCTGGCGCTTGTTGCACGATAATGCGCCGTGTCATCGGTCGACGCTTGTCACTAATTTTTTTACAAAAAAAACTCCATATTAACCATTAATCATTCACCCTACTCACCTGATCTGGCACCCTGTGATTTTTACCTATTTGAAAAACTTCATTTGCCCATGAAAGGACACTGGTTTCAGAACATTTCAGCTATCCAAAAGGCGGCGACCGATATTCTCAAAAGCATTCCGAAAAATTACCTTAAACACTCATTTGAAATGCTGATTGACCGGGCTAAACGCTGTATCGAAGCACAAGGAAACTAATTTGAATAAAAAAATAATAATTTTTGAAAAATATTAATTTTTTGTTGTTTTTTTTTTAACAGTCCAGTTTGTTTTGCGACAGACCTTGTATTATCGTGGTGTAACTCTGAATTCAGCTAAACCTTTACATGGGTTAGAGTAGTCAAATTGATCACTTGAAATTTAAAATTTGATATGTTTTAAGAATAATAAAATTATTGAAACCTGTGTGTTAACTGAAGAGAAAAAATACCTAAAGTAAAAAAGGAGTTGTTTTTAACGTGTCTCCATAGGCAACTCAAAACAGCGCGTTTATATTTAACTTGAAGAAATTTCGCATAAAGCCCATAGGCCTCTCGGTAATATCTCGAAACTTGTTACAGCTTTTATTTGCGAATAGCAGAAAAAGGTATACAATAAAAATTACAAAAATCGGCAAAACATTCAGGCATCAACCACACATTACGTATTTGCATAACACTTTTCCGGAAAACACTTTCCTACACGAAAATTTTGCAACGCAGTGATAACGATTACAAAGCAGAAACCAAAATTATGCTAGCTGCAAGTCAAACCAAACCAATAAAGGCACGAGAACAAGGCTGCTACGCAAACAGACGACTGACTATATGGGCAACGATATGCAATCGAGAACAACAAAATTCCGGGACCAAAAACACGAAAAGAAAACAAACGTAAAAAACAAAGAAAAGTAAACAACAAGTCGAATACACAGCTTTTATAAGGGGGAGGGGGAGGTGTAATGTGTTGCAACAGGAATTGCAATAGCAAGCAAGTATCCGCCAGCAGAGCGTTGCTGCCGCATTTGGCAAAGCCGAACGGCAATCGAAGCGTGCAGCCGAAAAAACAACAAACAACAGTGTGTTTACAGTTGTCCACAAATAGAGTTAGCAATCACAAGCAACAACAAGCCAAAAACAACAGCTGGGACCCACTTCTAGCAAAGGAGGAGCACACGTACCAACCGCCGGCTAACAACTAAATACTTTGCTGCCTACGAATGGCGCTGCAACAACACACACACACGCATGTATGTATGTTTGTATATACATGTACAAAGGTGTGTATGTATGTATGTAAGCCACGAGCGTTGCGCCAGGTACTTTCGCATTTATATTTGCCATGAGTAACTAAGCCATCTAGTACCGGCTCAGCAAACAGGCAAAATCCAGTTGTCGTTCAGGACGGATTACGTTTGGCAAATGTATTTGTTTTTGTTTTTCTATTTGTGTTTGTATTTGTATTTGTTTTGTTGTGTGTGTTTTTACGTTGCTGTTGCAAGTAAGTCACTTTATGACATCGCCCGGTAGCGGCAATAACAAAGCAATGACTATTCTTGCGATAACAAAACGAGGCACACACACACACACAGCTGCACAGATGCGACTAGAAATAATTGTGAAAGCTGATGTTGCTGCTGCAGCGGGGAAAACAAATCGAAGTGACCAACAAGCTGCGAAATCTATAAGAATCACAACACAGAGTGAGAGAACGAACGGCCAAGACCAGCTGGCAGATGATCAAACAAGCTGGCGGCTGGCCATAATACATTCCTATAGACACGGATGCATATACTAGTATATTTGTATGTAAGTATGTAGTGGATTGTGTGCGTCACTGTGTGTCCGCAACAAAGTCAAGTCGAACAGAAATATACGACTTTGGCCTTCAACGAGCATTGCGAGGAAATGTCCATTCGTCCGACTGTCTGTCTGTCCTTCGTTGTCGGACGGTGTCTCTTGACCATAAAAGGCTGACTAATGCAGCATATCGCTAGGCAGTCGTTAGATCGGTTGAATTGGCGTTAGGACGCACAGAATTATTAAGGCGCTTGCAAGTCAAAGTCGCATAAGTCGAAGAGGGATGAGGTGGTAAGTAGAATTAATAAACATACATATATACTACATTCTAAATGATAATTATACAGCGAAATCTGACAGAGGCGGATTTTTGCAAGCTTACAACTAGATTGTTGTTGACTAAAGTCGGACTAGTCGTAAAAAGACTAGTTCATTCAGAACTGTAATTTTCGAGCGCGCAACTTGAAATTATTGACTGTACCCCGACTAGTCGTAAAAAGACTAGTTCACAAGTAGACTTTTTTAAACTGAAAATGAACTAGATGGAATCTTGCCATCATACAATTAGATATTATTGACTGTAATCAAGACTAGTCGTAAAAATACTAGTTCACAACTAGACCTTTTTCAACTAAAAATGGACTAGTCTGAAAAAACCACATTTGCACCGATTGTAAAACGTTTTAGAAAAGAGTTGAAGCACTGAATTGATACAAATTAACATAGTTATTTTATGCAGTTAAACATTTTAAGCTTTAATTAACTACAAGGGATGTCAGGACGCCATCATTTTAGAGACTTTGGATCCCTAAAATATCAAAATTTTTTGAGTATGTTGAACTAATACAGCGCAACTTCCTTTGCTTGCAAGGAAAAAGTCTTAATTCTAAACCTTGCTGCTCTTACCGTTATAGGGTAGCGATTCGATATATCGTCACATAAAATGCAAAATAGCGTAACATCACTTTTCATAAGTGTGCGCCGAAGAAAAATCGATATTGAAACAAAATTTTATTTTTGGTTATAAAACGGTTATTTTAATGGTTACAAAATGGTTATTATAACTTATAAATTGGTTATTTATACCTCAAAGCGCAAGCTTCAAATTTTATGCATATAAATACATAAAACTCAATTTCGATTTATTTGATGTTACATTATTTTGCATTTCAGGCGACGCTATGTAGATATATTTCTCGGCGCATAATATCATTTGGTAACTCAGTTGCTGTACATAAGTGAAAAATAAGGTCAGCAACAGCGTTGCAACTTGCCAAATGGAGTTGTGGCAGCAAAAACCATTACCTACTAGAGCAAGTTGAAGCTCCAACAACTGCCTGTCAAAGAACTGCTTAGTTGTTTTTCCGCATTTGCCGTTAAAAGAAGGCAAAGAACGTAAAAGGCTAATCGAGGCGGAGCAAGAAAAGAATTAGAGCAGTGATGGGAACGAGCGAGCAAAGCGAAAACTGTAACACACGGCAAAAAGTGCGCACAAATGCCGAAAATAGCAAAATATTACAAAAAAAAATTGTAATGTAGTCAAAAAAACAAAAAAAAAAAAAAATACAAAAAAAAAAAAAAAATACAAAAAAAAAATGAAAAGAAATACAAAAGCAATGCAAGAGAAATACAACAAAAAAATACGCAAAAATAACATTACAAAAAAATTTCGACAAAAAAATCAAAGACCAAAATTCACCAAAATTTTAAAAATAAAAGAATACTACATATAAGGCATTCAAGCTATAAGGCAATACAGCCTTCATAGCTTGGATGAGCTGCATACATAGAAGGATGCCAACGCAAAGCAACAAAAAGAAAGTAATTCAATTGCCAAAATGTAGTGCAAAAGAAAATGACGAAAATATGCCAATTTAAAATCAAATTGTTTTAAGTACATACTTATTTGGAACTTAATGGATGGCATTAAGTGCTGCAGCAAAAGGCGCAGCAGTGATTTTGTTGCCTTAAGCGGCTATTTGAGGCAAAAAGATTTTACTAAACTCGTATTGCTGTTTTAATGTGCTATGCAGCGAGCGTGATTCGTAGCAGAATAAATAATTGAAATGCGTCGAAAATTGCCTTTGATAAATTTTATTTAAAGAAATTGTTCATTTTGAGAAACCTCTCCTGCCAGTCGTGAGATTGCGTGAGTTCGAGACAGCAATATGATTATAATGAAGCTTATCCATTTTCTTTTACATATTTCGACTTTGATAGTTTAAACCGGAGTTAACTCAGATAGTGAGTTGCTCTCACCAGAGACATTTTTTGTACTGAACAATGGTCCAAATTTTGCCCTTCTTTTTTATTGGTGTAGACAACGCCTTTCTAAGTGTAGCCAGGTCCTGCTTCACCTGGGCTTTCCAACGGAGAGGAGGTCTTCCTCTGCTTCCCCCGGCGGGTATTGCGTCGAATACTTTCAGAGCTGGATTGTTTTTATCTTTTTGGAAGACATGACTTAGCCTACTCGTACAACTTATCGCTCCATCGAATGCGATATTCGCCCTTGGCAATGCCCAAAGGATCATAAATCTGCCGCAGAACCTTTCTCTCGAAAACTCGTAACCGCGACTCAACAGATGCTATCATCGTCCATGCTTTTACACCCTATAGGAGGACGGGAATAATGAGTGACTTATAGAGTTTGGTGTTTGTTGATCGAGAGATTTACTTCTCAATTGCCTACTCAGTCCGAAGTAGCACCTATTTTGCAAGAGTTTTTTTGCATTGTTTTTCGCCCTATCACTTCAGCTCGTCTTCAAACGGATGTATTTTGGCTACCCAGAGGATACTTAGTCAAAGACCGGAAGTCATGGACTGCTTGATCCATACATATGTAAAAGAATCGTTTCTTGTCAGAGAACTTACCTCACTTGTGTGAACTTCTACACGTGGCTCTAAGTGGAAAGATCAGACAGTAGCATCGGAGTTAGTAGTTGACTATCGCCTGTTAAGCTCATTTGAAGTCCAGAGGTCCAGCTCTTGAACATAAGAGAACAACTGGCTCATCGGCTTCGCAGCCGAACCTCCCTGAAAGAGGCTGCACTTCGGAGCAATGATATAAATACAATACACAACAGCATATCTACTGCAACTAGGACATCTTCTCTTAACTCATACATATTATAGCAAGAAGTAAAGGAAAATTATGCCAATGAATTAAATATATAAAAATTCTTTGATATATTACTCTATATACCCTTAGCACAATTTACTACTTGGCAATTCGATTTAAAATGTACCTCGTTAAGAAACACAGAGAGAACGAGAGAGATCGTTAGCGGAGTTAAACAAAAGCCTCAAAGCGAGGTCATACAGCGAATTTGAAATTCTATTGAGTTCAGCCAACATTACTAACCTCATTTCATTTGCTTATGAGCGCAAACAAACATTCCCAACTGAAAGTATTCAACTGAAAGTATTCAACAAAATTATGCAGATTTCATTACTTTGTGTTCTCAACAGCGGAGAGTGGCGAGTGTGTCAGTAGTTGAAGGTACATTAGTGGGAGATAGAGATTTGTTGCAACTCTTTAATATTAATTCGCTCGGAGTGTTTTTGTGTGTAGCTGCCATTTGCGCTACGTTGTTTGTGGCATGTTGGTGAAGAGCGACTGACTCCGAGTTCATGGCTGTTTGGGCGTCGGTGCGTGTCGCAGTTTATTGTGGGCCGCATACGTAGCTCCTCTGGCGCATTAACAGTTAGTTTTACTGTTAGTTTCCACAACATCACACAGCCAAAGTACACGCCCATGCAACCACACAACACACCTGCACCGGTGTATACCCGAAGCGACGCGGCTGGCTGCTTGCCTAACAGTGTTTGCTTTGTAGCTTTCTTACGCCGACAAGCGTTTCTAAAACTTACTCAGTACATAATTACACAGTTGCCTAGTATATGTATGTGCTTTGCTGGCACTTTTCCATGTTTACTTTCGAAATTAAAGGAGAAAAAATCGATTGTCTCATTGCAATGCGGTTTGGGTAAATAAATTTGAAATTCACGAGGATTTCACAAGTAATTTCTCAATTTCTCAAAACAAAACGACCGCATTGTATGTAGAGTATTGTTTTTTTTCTTTTTTGTGGTGTAATTCACAATTGTTTCACCTTTCAAGTTGTTAGATCTCGATGGGGATCTTATACGAATGTTGTTGTTTGGGTTTCTAATGTTAAATTTCGGGTTAAAGACTGGAACTGAGACATAAGTGTGTAGTTACAGTCAATCAAGGTATGTATATTTCGAAATACGCGCCCTTAGGATGGATAATTTTTTTTTAGAAACCAGAAACAAATGAGAGTGTAGACAGTGAGATTGTCTTTGATTGTGACTGACCTTTGGCACGATACGAGAATCATCGCTCAGCCAACGTATCCGGCAAATTAGGCTACCCGTGTCTCTTTTACGTCCTTGGAACTGAAAAATCCTTGTCTTCGAAGAGTCCATAAGTCTACTGTCGCCATTGAAAGTCATTCTCCGATGTCGTTTTTTTTTTTTTTTTTCTTTTTTTTTTTTTTTTGTCAGTCCGGGTCAAATTTCATCAGATGATATTCCTTCAATTATTGAGATTCGTTTGACCAAGAAGTGTGTTCAATTCTACGTCACATAAAATTCTCACACATTCAAGAACCCCAGAAGCCATCGTAATATTCAAAACATCGGAATTTAACTATTTTATATATGGTAGGTGTTCTCTACAGAAAAATTAAACAATAAAACCTATTGTCGCTTCGAATTTAGAGTGCGATCCTATACATGACACCGTGATCTTAAAATATAGCGACGTTTAATTTCTTTGAACCGTTATACTCTCGGCCGGTCTCCTATACTTTGTTTCTTTAAGGGATTGAAATTAAATAATTAAAGAAATTTCGCATTCAGCGCTTTATTCAGCACGTATTAACTAGTTTGCGCTGTTATAAGCCCATTAGGTCAACGATTCGTAGTGTTTTTTGGGGCTTGCTGCTAGTCTAGACTAGACTAAACATTCAGCAATAATTCAGCGAGGCTGAATACATCTTAAGAGCCAAAATATCTTTATTCAGCAATAATTATGTTCTTTATACTTTTATAATCCCGACAGGAGAACGGTTCGAAGTGCTTTTTGGGGTTTGATGCAAGTCTAGACCAAGTAATCAAGACATTCAGCGGTAATCCAGCTTAAGCTGAATACGTCTTAAAAGCCAAAATATCTTTATTCAGCAACAATTATGTTCTTTATACTTTTATAATCCCGACAGGAGAACGGTTCGAAGTGCTTTTTGGTGTTTGATGCAAGTCTAGACCAAGTAATCAAGGCATTCAGCAGTAATTTAGCTTAAGCTGAATACGTCTTAAAAGCCAAAATATCTTTATTCAGCAATAATTACCTCGTTTATACTGTTATAATTTCGACAGGTCGTACGGTATTTTGGGAGTTAATGCAAGTCTAGTCAAAATAATCTAGACATTCAGCATTCAGCAACAATTCAGCCAAGCTGAATACGTCTCAAGAGCTGAAATAAGTGAAAAGCTCGAGTTTCGACCACTAGTTCTTCCACAAACTTCCAATATATTTAAAACAAATATATCTATATTACGCTTACAACCTTCAGTCTTGCATCCTTTTTCAAAATCATTTACTCACATTTACAGCAGCAGCATTGGTTAGCTACTGATTTATTGCTATATTTGCACAGCTGATTTTAATATTGGCTCTATGTTCATATATAATTTATTGCACAAATTTGTATAGTATATGCGATCAGCTGACACCCAATACCACCGAAATTCCCCAACTAACAGTACTTTGTGCTGACAACAACTACCACTGGCAATTAGGTATTCAAGCTTGTGTGCGCAGCGCCACTTCACGTAAGCCCCTCAACTGCCAACTCTGCTCGGTTGCAAGCAATCAAACAGCCAATTATGCTGTGTACAGTCCACTCACTCCCTTTAGCCCAGACCGCCTGAAATAGCACCCCACTAAAACAAATTGCGGTCACGCTTATGCAACGTCTAACGTCGAAACGTCAATGTTAATGCTCTCGTTCGAGACGACAACAAAGCTCCCCTAAATGCCAATGCAGATAGACGGACAGGAGTCGATGTAATGACCTCCAACTACGAACACACATACCTGCGCACACAAATCGTTACAGCACACCAACGCACATGGAACTCCATTTTTATATTACTTTTTCATATTTGCTACAACATTGCCATTACAATTTTCGCATTCCCCAACTCTCCCTGCTCTAGAGCACGCCATCCCTGCCACATTGCATGTGAACGCAAGTGGAGTACGTGTTCATCCAGCCGCTGGTAGCCCTCATATTTCACGTGTAGCGCACAAAGTGTATCGCCACAGCGTATATGTAACGACAAAAAGGGGGAAGAAATAACATTGGTTGCCAATGTCACCAACATTTTCCAATCAACCGTACAAAATGTGGTAATATTTTCTAATTTACGCCCGACTCGCTGCCACCTGGGGGCATCAATTATTCATGACTGACTCCCAGACAAATACACTAGTATGGGATGAGAGCAGTGGAGTTGTGTGGTGCAGTGGTCCAGCACACCTGGATACTACCGTAAGGTCATTGGCACAACGAGTTAGGTATTTACGGCCCAAAAAGGGTGATCAAGTGCCGTTGTGTTGCTAGTGGCCTCTACGTGTTTAATAGGCTTCGGCGTTCGATTGGGCTTTAATGAAGTGACGCGTGAGTTTGTTAAGTGAATTGAAATTCCTTTCTACAAATTCAAAACAAATTTGCGTTCATACGCGAGAGAGAGCACATGTCAAGGCACGCAGCAATAAATACAGTATGCATAATTAAATTTATATGTGGCAGCCATGACACACTCGTAGCACATCCTTGTTAATGCAGAAAGTAAATTAAAGCCATTGGTTCAGAGAGACGGAAATGAGCTCAACATGCAATCGAAAAGGACTGATAAGTAGAGGCGTAATAAATATTGTCACTTTTAATTTAAATACTCACTTTAAAATAAATATAGAGAAATGCAGCGAAATACTCATATTACAGTGTGGGGGAAACCTCTACTATGGCGGTGATGTATTTCAAAGTTTTTCTGAAATATATTTTGTAAAGAGACAAGGTGTTTATTGATGTTATAAGCGCAGAAAACGTTTCTAAAAAAATTGAAGAATACTGTCAAGTTAGAGGTTATCTAAGTCCGATTGTCACGGTAACGGGAACCGAATGGTATCTTCTTCTTCTTAATTGGCGTTGACACCGCTTACGCGATTATAGCCGAGTCAACAACAGCGCGCCAGTCGTTTCTCCTTTTCACTACGTGGCACTAATTGGATATCCCAAGCGAAGGCAAGTCCTTCTCCACTTGGTCCTTCCAACGGAGTGGAGGTCTTCCTCTCCCCCGCCGGGTACTGCGTCGAATACTTTCAGAGCTGGAGTGTTTTCGTCCATCCGGGCAACATGACCTATGTCAATGTCGTCGTACATCTCGTACAGCTCATCGTTCCATCGAATGCGATATTCGCCGAAAATATTCTCTCGAAAACTTTTAAGGTCGACTCATCGTTTGTTGTCATCGTCCAAGCCTATGCACCATATAGCAGTACAGGAATGATGATTGACTTGTAGAGTTTGGTCTTTGTTCGTCGAGAGAAGACTTTACTACTCAATTGCCTACTTAATTCGAAGTAGCATCTCTTTGCAAGAGTTATTCTGCGTTGGCTTTCGAGGCTGACAATGTTCTTGGTCCTAATACTGGTTCCAAAATAGACGAAATTATCTACGACTTCGAAATTATGACTTTCAACAGTGACGTTGGAGCCTAGTCGCGAGTGCGATGACTGTTTGTTTGATGCCCGGAAATATGCCGTCTTGCCCTCGTTCATTACCAGGCACAGTTGCTTCGCTTCTTTGTCCAACCTGGAGAAAGTAGCACTACCGGTGCGATTGCTATTACCAATGATATCGATATCATCGGCGTACGCAAGCTCTTATAGAAGATTGTAAATACTTTTCTATTTAGCTCTGTAGCTCGCATTATTTTCTCCAGCAGTAGATTGAGAAGTCGCACGACAGCGAGTCACCTGGTCTGAAAGCTTGTTTGGTATCGAACGACTCAGAGAGGTCCTTCTCGATCCTGACGGAGCCTTTGGTATTGCTCAACGTCAGCTTACAAAACCGATGGTTGAGGACTCTAATCCCACGATAGCTGGCGCAAATTGTAGGGTCTCCCTTTTTGTGGAGTGGACAGAGCACATGTAAATTTCAATCATCGGGTATGCTTTTTGCGATCATATTCTACAGAGAAATTGATGCAAGCTCCTTAACAGTTTTTCACTACCGTATTTGAAGAGCTCGGCCGGCAATCTTTCAGACACCGCCGCCATGTTGTTCTTCAAATGGGTAATTGCTGTTCAAACTTCTTCATGATCAGGCAATGGAACGTCTGCTTCATTGTCATCGATTCAGCAATCGGGTTCTCCAGGTGTTATGCTGTCACTGCCATTTAGAAGGCTTGAGAAGTTTCCCTCCCTAATTTTAGTATAATTTGGACAACAGTAACTAGATCACCTCTGGGGTTCTACAAGAGGAAGCTCCGGTCTTGAAACCTTCTTTTAGTGGCCGCATCTTTTCGTAGAATTTTCAAGCAATACACCTTTCGACCAGCTTGTCAAGCTTTTCGTACTCATGATTCACAAAATAAAAAAATACAAGGAAACAATTCCTGAAATTGTTCTCTCACCGGATGTAGTATTTTCAAAAAAACGAGCAACAAATAGAAATGTTCTGCTTATCACTACATAATTTTCCTCCAATACACTCTCTGTGTCAATTTTCGTTAGAAAGTTTTGGAAATGGCATTAAATTGGCGACCATTATAAGCCAGCTGAAAACAAAGTCAACTAACTCCATCAAGCAACAGCAACAAAACAACACCCAAGCAATAATGAAGAATGCAACTTTCATAAAATTTTCTACATTTTCAATAACGAACGAGGGAGCAAAGCATAATAGCGTATAAATTTGATAACAGATGCCAAAACGTGGAGTACGGGAACCAGTACTGTGAGTACTGGAGTGAAGTAAATAAGGAGAAGCAGCATTTAACACATAAAAAAGCAAACGTAAATTATATAAGAACGAAATGGAAAAAAGTGTGAGTGCACAAAGTTTGATACACAAAATACAAACAGAAACAGATTCACGTAGAAACCGAAGCGAGCTGAGTAACGGCACTGCACTTTGGAATGGTTGAGTTGTACGCTGAAACTATGGTATTTGGTATTTTTTAAGACTCAGGAGAAAATAAAGAAAAAATAAATAATATGAAATGCGTTTGCAGCAAAACTGAGCAACAACAGCAATAAGTTCCTCATAATGGACTTGGACATAGTTGCTGCGAAAGCATTTCTTCTAGTGAGGTGCGGTGTAGGTAAAGTGCGAAACTTTGCAACAAAGGTGTTGAATAACTACTAACGGGAATTGAGTGGTCGAAAAAAGTTCTCCAACGCTTGCCAAGTTATGTGCACACTTTTTGAGCAAAGTTGAGTTGGAGTTAAACATTTGAAGGGCGTCAAAAATGAATGGGCGGCGTATTAGTAAAAGAAACCAGTGATAAAGGGTTGGGGTGCCATAATAGAGCGACTGTTGGTATTTACACCGAGTTGGGATTATAAAGAACTTCGAATAGTTGGATAAGTTGGTATTTATCAAGTTAAGTGAAATATTAAATTATATTTTATTATTTTTGGCTTCACACTTCTTTGGGGAATTGCTGAGGTGCTTTTTTATAGTTATTAAACTATTAGAAATTGAGTAAAAGTTGGACGATGGTTTTCGTGAAGTTCTTGTTTTACTTCTTTCACTTTCATCACGAAGCAAATTTTTGGAATAATTTCCGACGATATAGACTAAAATTCGTTTTGTTGTAGATCTGTAACGTATTGCTTTATTAGTTTAGATAGTTTGTGATCTGGTGAGAAGAAAGGAGGAAGGCATAATTTTAGTCATCTATGATATAGTGTGACCGGTACCCGGAATTTATTTTGTGGCCTTCAAATTATTCCCCACGAGATGTAATACACTTTTCATAAACACCTTTTGGGATGACCTTAAGCGAATTTTGTCTTATTTCTTCGATCGGGTGAAAACGGGTTCCACGGACCGCCAATTTCAGTTTATGGAACAAGGAAAAATCTCATCGGCAGTTGTAATGCTCACCATGAATGTGAGATCGGTCAGGCGTGTCCAAAGGGACCTGTTAACGGTACTCTTTTTGAAAAAAAAAATTCAACTTTATCGGGACGAGTTGAGCCAGAACGCGTTTCATACACAAAATATCCACCAAAATCATTTAAACGGACTCGCGACAGATATCGAGCTCTCCTGCCATCTCTCTAACCCTTGCCTGACGATTTTCAAGCACCATATCCTACACTTTTTTTTAATATTTTCATCAGTTGAAGAGGTCGAAGGGCGTCCAGAATTAGGTATGTCTTCAACGATTTCTCAAGCGCCTTTAAAAGCTTTGTACCACTCGTAGGCTTGTGTTTTTGAATCACTTTTCCTTTTCCTTTTCCAACATTCGCAACGATTCTGCACACGAAATTGGATAAGGAACACAAAATTTTAGGCAAATTTTCTGTTCGATATTAGCTTAAGCAGCTTTCCGGGCGCTTTTTGTGAAAATGTATAACTCTTGCTGAATAAGTGTGTTCGGGTTTCGCTATCGAAAAGTTTCTCAGAGTTTTGTGATTTTCGTTAAAAAAAATTTTAGAGCCACTCTTAATAATTCTTTCGTTAAGCCGTTTTTCTTCCACGCTCTTGCCAATCGTCTAACAAATTTTCACTTTCACCAGCGCGAACCTCGAAAAATGAATGTACATAAGTGAGCATGACAACCCTTTCAATGGAGGATTTTAAATGCAAAAGTCATTTTCAAATTTCATGGCTACAGAACCGTTATAAAAATTATAATTAACGCAATATTTAGCTCACATTTATTATTTAGAAACATTTGTATTAATATACATGCAATTATATCATCACATAATGCACAACACGTGCGTGTGCACTACCTTTATAGGTGAACTTGAAAGCGTGAAAATTCACCAAAGGCATTGCGAGCAAACGGAAACGTCCATGGCTGTGTGATAATATGAAATACGAGCAATTATTTTCAAAAGTAAATGCGCGAAATTGTGTATAACACTGAAGCAAACAAATGTACGTGTTGAAAGATTATAAGAAAAATTAAACTATAGAGAGCACACAAAATGGTAAATACCGTTTATATAAACAGTAAACAAAAAGTCGAATGTAATATAAAGTACATATTCATACATATTCATATATGTAAAGCAATGTTTCATAATTTGGTCTGTAGTTATGTCAAATATGTAGACATCTCTCAGTAACTTAAAATATTCTTCTCAACCAAAAAAAAAAAAAAAGGAATTAAATCGTGATGATTTTTTACAACGTCCGACGTGAATTAACTCAGCGAAAGTGCATCGATGAATCTAATTCAATTTTTGACGATGAAGGCCATACCACGGGAACAATGCAGAACTGTAAAATCTGAGTGGTATACAATAATTACCTAGTTGTCTTTCAAGAAATCAGGAAAACTGAACGCCGAAGGCGGCATCACTCTTCACCACGGCAATCATCAAAACAGCAATTTGATGAGCCGTCCACCATATAGTCCTGACTTGAGACCCAATAACCTCTTTTTATTCCCGTTTATACGACTCTTGAAGAGGCAGTTGATGGGTTCAGAACGCATGTTTTGCGGATACCTCCATCAGAGTGGAAAAAGTGCTTCGAATATTAGTTCAACAATGACGCCACTTTCGACGATTAAAATTTGTTTTTGTTCTCGAATAACGAAATATGAAAGGTAACCTCCCTATAAGTACCGACTGAGAATTTTAAAGTCCAAAAAGTCATAAAAAAAAAGTTGCACGTTAGCTCCCTTTTTGTAGACCAGGTCACGTATATGTATATTAAGAAAACGCAAAAAAAAAATTGATTTTTTGAAAATCCTAACTGTATATAACCCCTTAAAACGAATGAACTTGATATCGAAAATCTCTGGAGTAAGAGCAAGACTTAAATTCATCAAGTAATATTTTCTTCTGAAAATTTCAGTAAGAGGTAGAAATCAGTATGTCTTTAAACTATAGTTTTCAAAGTGACTTAATTATGAATTGAGAAGGAGATTCATACCAGTCGATTGGCTGAGCTAGTTAAACGACAAATTATATCATCGTTTTTTGCCATTTAAAAGTCCTTAAGAGGGGAACCTGCTTTAGAGGCTTCAAAAAAATCGTTGTTTTTGAGAATTTTTTTGGGAGGGAAAGAAATAATTGATTGAGGCGAAATTTCTAGGGTTTACAGTCATATATTTAAACATCATTCATAAATTTTTTGGATACGTAATCTTTCTTATTCTGCCTTTGGAAGGAAATTTCCCGATGCATGTCGCAGGTACATTTGTCGGACGGCGGTCAGGATGCAGGTAGCAATTTCTATCGGAAACAAAAAATTCAAAGAGATTCATATTTTTTAATAATTTATCTTCTAGCTAAACTAAGAAAATTCCTAAAAAAGTGTAAAATTTTACAATTTTTTTTTAAAAACTGAAAAAAGTGGTTTTTGACCAAAAAAATTTTACTTTATGTTGTTTAAAAATATGTTCAAACTTCCCTTTTCTAGGTTTTTTTTTTTAGTTTAAATAGAAGATAATTTAATGCCAAAGATAATAAACTTTGCCCCAATTCCTTATGACGTTTATTTTTTTTTTTCTATCCTGTCCGCCAATTAAGAAAAATCGTAAAAATGAACAACCGAGAAATCGCGCGTCAAAGTTTTCGCTTTCTGCCCAAGCGCTAATATATCTGCTAGACACTCGGTCATTATTTCCCTTCTAGCTTCGAAAATATTCGCATCTATAATTTTGGGGACATATTCTTAGTTTATTTTTAAAGAGATTTAAGGGGTTAGGGGTGGTAAGAGGCACGAAAAAATGAGAGTTTTTTGTTTGGAGATTCATCTAAGAACAATCGGACAAAAAAAAATTAGTTTTATAAATACATAATCCCGGGCCTGATCGAAGGATTTTTTTTTTTTCAAAATTAACAAAATGGCGGCCTTAGGAATTTTTTTTTCTAAATTTTTCAAAAAAATCAACAGTCAATTGGTCTTAAAAATCGAAATTTTCGAAAAAATAAAAATCCTTCGATCAGGCCCGAGTTTATTATGTATTTTAAAAGCTGTATGCATTTCATTGAGAAAAGTTTAAAGTTTTCACCAGTACTTTGAAGTGCCCGAGCTCTCTTTGTTATTTTTCGAATAACTCAAAAACTATTTTCCGGATCAACGTGAAATTGAATGAAAGGGAATATTTTTAAGACATTACACCTAACGAAAATGCAAAAAAAAAAAAAATTTTTTTGAAAATTCTAACTACCCCTAACCCCTTAAGCAAAAATTAAAAATTCGATTTTTTGAAGCTTCTAAAGAAGACTACCCCATTAATTTAGCTTCAACAACTTGATTTCTTTTCAGTTAATGACATAAGTAGCGTACGTTATCATTGGATATAGACGAGTTTAATAAAATTTTCTCTTTTTCTCCTATTGAAGATAGTTCTAAGAACCCTTGGATACATTTACTTTAATTTACTGTCAATTAAACACTAATTACACAATTCGTTAAGTGTTGCATTTTATAACAAATTGAGGATAATTAGTGACAAGACAAGAATTTTTATATAAGAGAATTTAATAGAATTGAAAAAAAAAATACTAGGCTAAAAACGTTGGTTCAACATTCTTAATTTTCTACGAATATTTTTTACCATCCCCAATTTATGACTCAAGAGCAGAAAATATGAGTGAAATGCCAAAGTAGAAAACGCACCTCAAAAAACCCCTCAACAGACATAAAAGCCATTTGCATAAAAAATCTGTATGTGAGTCACAGAATTGCTCACTCATCATCATATTTAACACTTTATTTTAATAAAACTTTGTCTCAAAACAATTTAACTCAAAAATGATTTTATTTTTTTTCCTTTATGTTTTTCACATAACAGAAATTACTTGACTTCAAATAAACCGCTGGCAACAAATGAAAACGTTTTATGCTCCAAAAGTTGACATTCATTTGACAGCTGTCCAGCGGAGAAATATTGGCAAGTATCAAACGAAAAAGCCATTGGTTAGAGAGGCATATGAAGCTCGTGTAGCAAAAAAGTGAAATTACAACAGCAAAATAGAAGGGCTCGTGACAATTGTGTGCCGTTGTGGGGCATACACGTGACAACTCACACTCTGACCTCTAGGATAAAAGTGTATTTATGTTTCCCTCAGCGCTGGACCTTTGCTGAGCTAAAGCGACATCTGACATCAAAGCGCAATTTTTCATGTCCTTTACATTTATTTGTTTTTATTTCCACAACAGACTTATTTCTTTCGTAAAAAGAAAAAAACAAAAAAAAAACAGAAGAGGAAACGATTCAACATGTCGGCCTAATCGTTGCCATACGGCAAGGCTGAGTGCCTGAGCTGCTACATATACTACTACGTCATGCAGCATTGTGGCACATGGTAAAACGTTAAAATATATTTGTAGCTGTTGAGCCTGCGCCAGTTTTCCCAAGCAGTTGCAACATCCGCATTTCGACATAAACATGTGAAAGTGTGTGTGTGTGTGTGCGTTCATATAAAAAAAAAATACGGATTCAGCAAATTTATAGCATAAAGGGCATAAAGTATTTGCTAAATGGTGTATAATAACCGTGCTGGACGCTGCAAGTGTTTTACAGTTATATATAATGCACCACATATATTTTTAATTTCCAGCAAAGCGCTTTTATGCCGCGAAGCAAGTGAAAGTTTTCAGGCAAATATTGAATTACTCTGTCCTCCTTTCCAAAGCTACTTTGCCATAAATACCCTCTAATGCTGATGTGTTGCGTCAGTTGGTTGTTGTTTTTTGCGCTTTTTCGCTTCATTTTCTTCTACTTTGGCTAAACAACAAGTAGAACAGAAGCATACCTTAAGGCGTTTAAATGAAAATGCGCATACTAATACAGTTTACGTCATCAACGTCATCAAGTGACGTCTCCACCCACACACTGTCGCTCATTCTTGCTGGATTCAGCTGTGCAGCACTCTCGAAAATCAACCCGACTCAATTTGTGCAAGCAAATTCGAGAAAATGAAAATATCAAAAGGCAGCTTAGCTCTTAAAGGTTTGTTGTGTGCTTTTCTTTTATTATTATTATTATGCTTTTTGTGATTTTTCCATTTTTTTTTTATTATTTATATTCTCTATTTTACACCTTTACCCACGCCGTAAAGCCCAAAAGGAGACGGAGTATTTATTGATATAAATTGTGAGCGAGCTACTCCCTCAGTTTTTGGGATATCGATCCGAAATTTTGCACACATACATTTCACTCCAAAAAGCTGCTCATTTGTCGGAGTCGAAGAAATCGTTCGGATCGGATCACTACTCAATCGAATTCTCGTATGGAAAACTTTTTTGTTTGATGAGATATTTTCACGAAATTCGATGAGGATTACTAGCTAAAACAACACCATAACTTGGCGTACAAATTTTTCAGATCGGACTCTTATATAATATAGCTGCCATACAAACTGAACGATAAAAATACAGTTCTTGTATGGGAAACTTTTTTATTTGTCGAGATATCTTCACGAAATTTGGCATTAATTATTATGGAAGCCAAAGCTGGAATCTTCGAACAAATCGTTCGGATCGGAGCACTTTAGCATATAGTTGTCATACAAATAGACCGATCTCAATCAAGTTCTTATATGGAAAACTTTTTTGTTTGATGAGATATTTTTACGATATTCGGTGAGGATTATTAACCAAAACAACACCATAACTTGGCGTACAAATTGTTCAGATCGGACTCTTATATAATATAGCTGCCATATAAACTGATCGATAAAAATACAGTTCCTGTATGGGAAACTTTTTTGTTTGACAAGATATTTTCACGAAATTTGGCATTAATTATTATGCTATGCAAAGCTATAGTCTCCAACTAAATTGTTCAGATCGGACCACTATAGCATGTAGCTGCCATACAAACTGAACGCTCAAAATCAAGATAAAGTTGTTTTTATACCTTTTTATGGTCTAAGAAATGCAGCTGTGAAGGGTATTATAACAGCTTACCTTATTTTTAAAAAAATACTTTTTATTTTCTTTTATTTTTTTTTATTTTATTATTTTCATACTTTTTTTATATTTTTAATATTATTTTCAAATATTTTTATTTTTTGTGTAAGGGAATACACAAGACGTTACGGCGTTGTGGCAAGTGGCAGCGACGAATTATAATGCGGAAGTTTTATGCAAATGCGATTACTTCGCGCCACAAAAGCGAGCGCTGAGGGAAATGCCAAAGAAAATACCTGTGCATTACATGGTGATGGCGCAAAAGCAAAGTGAAGAAGTGCATTAAAAAAACAACAACAATAAGTGAACAAAATTAAATGAAATAAAAGCTGGCACGCCCCAGTGGGCATATGTACATACATACTATATATACATATATGTAAGTATGTATGTATATATGCATATACATACATGTATATGTACCGCATGTTTATAGACTCCCGTCAGCGGCAGCGAAGAAGCACATCAAGTGTACCGCTGGAGTCGCCGATGTTACATAGCCAGCCACTCGCAGGTATCAGCCGACGACATGGAGCAAGCAGTCGCACAACTTCATATCGCTACATAAAAAAATACAAACTGCACGCATTTCATGTGCATGAATTAAAAGTGGTATATTTACATATATATGTACACACATATTAATGCATATGTGTGTGTATGTAAAAAGCAAATATATAATAGAAAACCACAAAACAATGGCGATAGCCCAGTCAACAGCTGCTAATATGCGCTCTATTCGCTGCACATGCCAGCCTACAACAACAAATCACTTACTTTATTGCACAAGTAGCACATACAACATACATATGTACCTACATAAAGTGAAGTCTTCGCAGTGACTTAGCTTATGGAAGGCGTCACTTTAGCGGGTTTTTGTGGCGAGTGGCAGTACTTAAGTCGATTATAAAATAGTTCAAAAATTAACGGTAATTAAAAAGACCTAAGTATGTGCTGCTGCAACTTGCCCTAAGTAAAGTCGACCCCTTTTTCTTAATATAAACTTTGACTTCTCTTTAGAATCACTTTCTGTTTTGATTCAAAATGGTCAGCTTTATCAGAACGTCCTCGGAAACTTTGAAAAAAAAAACACCTCTCTTTCCAACCATATTTTTCTCGGCGAAGTTAGATCTTCAGTGTTTGCAACCACCATCAACAGCCATCCTAGCACCCATACCGAAACATTGAAAACTATTCCGCACACAAAATCACATTGATATAACGAACCCAAGTTTCGGAAGATCATAAACTTCCTAATACCAAAATGTCACTGATAACACTATTTTCTCAACAAAACCAACTCGAAGAGCCGCACTCAAGTTTCGGAACATCATGAAATTTCCTGAGTCATGGTACACAACTCCAGCTTCGGAAGATCATAAACTTCCCTATACCAGATCATCGTTAACAAAACTATTCCCTCAACAAAACCAACTTGAAAAGCCGAACTCAAAACTCGAAGGATCATAACCTTCCCTGAGTCGTGGTTCCCAAAATACTAGTGGATTTTTCATCTACACCCAACAGAGTTGAAAACGACACAAATGCTTTATTTATCATTCCATAGATCCACAGAAAGAGCAAGTGCCATCGATATATTCAGCCAATGCAGATATACCAAGTCAAACTGGCTGTGGATTATTTTACTAAATGTCTCAATATGTCCTTGGCTGCCACCCAGGAGTCCGATGATACAGCAAACCAAGGATTTACATGAGAATGATTTACAAAACTCTCTTGCTCGTGACAAAGAGTGTCGAAACTCTTTTCCCACTGCGCTTGCCTCCAAGTACTGATTCACAGAAACAAATGGTCTCAACTGAATCCCCGTTATGATGATAAGGATTAAATATTGTCATCGAAGTCATCCAATGGTAGGCTCAGGAAACGTACTGTTTCGATGTTTCGATGGGGTCGAACCATAGAGAGGAGTTTAACATGCTACAGAATTCCAGAACGAAGCTACGCAAGTATCACTCTCGAATCGAGAGTCCCGATTCGCGCTGCAACTCCAGCTCTTCGTCTGCCATGTGTGATGGTTTGACTCCAAATACCCATTCACTGAGAGGGAGTCGGTGAAGTTGTTAGTGGCTCCACTGTGAATGGCAATCAGTACATGCCTGACATTTATTGTGTTCGAAGTCTGGTCGGCGTATTGTTTTATGTCGTCGAAATGGTTAAGGAAGGACTTCCTGATGCTCCTAGGTGGAGGTTTCGCTCGAAGCAAGTGACTGCAGGGATGATTTCTGAGAAAGTACCCCAGCAAAAACTCCAAACAGGAGTTCGTTATGCTTCTTAACTGGAAGCATACGGCATCACTGTGCAGGTATTCGAGGAGAGACATCCTGTTTTAGTCCGGAATGCAGTGTTCTGATATGTATGTAACTTCCTCGACTTCCCAGGCGACCATATTGGTGCGGCTTAGTTAAGGACCGGCTGTCCGATTGCCTTGTTTGTTGCCAGCAACGCTTCTTTGTCTTGTCTCTTCCCTTGTGCTGCCGGCTAACGACTTTAGGATCTTGTTACGGCTCTGTACTTTGACAATAATCGCAGCCGTGTGAGGAATGAAGGAGCATAGGCTATAGAATGTCACATCTAAAATCTTGGGGATATTAACATTAATGCCATCGACTACAATATTAATGTCAAGTCTGTAGTGCTTCATACAGTTAGTGAATATGGTCGCTGTAGATTTAGTGGGGGTGAATGTTAGGTGTTCCGTGCGTCGAGGAAGCGAGAAAGGTCTGAGAGATAGCAGATGCCATCGATTTCATTGCTTGACATCATTATTATTGTTATTTATTTATTCTCGGTGCTAATTCGTTTCGACATTCTACAAAGTTTGAGGA
>CM050325.1:98666544-98696843 GCA_027475135.1 Bactrocera correcta
TAAAAAAAAAAAGTTGTTAGTCAACGAACGAATGGAGACAAAAATAGACGTTCGTAAAAAGCATTCGTCGGAAGGTGTATGGCTGCGAAAGTTGCTATCAGACTCGAACAATATGAATTCTTAAATGAACACTTATCTGAACACTTGGATATTCTCACACACTTTGAGTTTATACCGGATCACTTGGATCAAGGAGTCGCTGAACCGAACTCCGGCGGCTTCTTCTCTGCCTATATATACCGACATGGGAGCCGTGGGTGGGAAAAAGTCGTTGGAGGAGAGAGGCAATGAGCTCCTTAACGGATTGGTCAAAATATGGGGGGAAGCTTGGTGAAGGGGTTTACTGCCAGTAGCTCTTTAGCAACTCCAGCTTAAGACTTCCTGACTTTTGCAGTGATTTCCAGGCCGAGGTGCAGCCATTAAGGTAGCAGTATGTTCACTGCGCTGGATTGCAACCTCCTACAGAGAAGTGATATTGAACCCATTAACTGTGCGTCCAGGGTTGGTCGAGGAGTGCCTAACCTCGCTATGAATAGCATCGAGTGCCTTTGTGATAAGACTGGTATGGCTGCCGGACCATAGCGAAATCGTAGGGTATTGTAAAGCTGATGAGCTAGCAAGGAAAGGCAGTCTAGATTTTTAAAAGTAAATAATATGAAATTAGAAATAAACTTTTGCAGAATGAAGCCTGAAGAAAGATGTAAAGGTCTAGCAAAGCATGTTACTCAAGCAGAGACTGATACTCTTCGCTCACTTGCATTGTTTAAAGTGACTTAAAATATTCTTCTCGACCAAAAAATGGAATTATATAACGAAAATTTCCGCGCTATTATTTTTGTAATTTTTTATGTTATGCATGCTCAGAATATTTTGTTATTCACAGTAACTTCAAATATTCTTCTCGACCAAAAAATGTAATTAAATAGCGAAAATTTTCGCGCTATTATCTTTCGCCATTTTTTATGTTTTGTATACTCCGAACATTGTGTTGTTTACAGTAACTTAAAATATTTTTCTTCGGCCAATCGCGAGCATTCTCGAGCTATTAGTTTTTTACAACTTCCAACATGGATTAACTCAGCGAAAGTGCATTGCTGAACTTAGTTCAATTTTTGGCGATTCAGCTGCATTAAGGATAAACGAAGTTGTAGATCGCTCCAAGAATTTCAAAAATCAGTTTTTGCTCGAGAAACTATTGCTGTAAAACGCTCTAAAAAGGTTCATGTCGATTGGTCGAGAGAAAAATAAACATACTGTATGGGGGTTGCCAGTAAAATGTTTCAAGGGGGTATTCCAGTCTAGAAATTAAAAAAAATATATATATTTTTTATATTTTCAAAGTTTAACTGTTCAAGAATTCAAATTATTTTCGGAGATATAGGCATTTTTCTGACCCGGCATCCACACTGGTTCGGCCGAAACGCGAAACTATAAACGTGTTTTTCTCAAAACTGGCTTTTTCGGAACGATACCCACGCTTTCTCAGGTTCTTCTGGAACGATTTATTTGACATTTTTTTAAAAGTCTTCTTTATAGACTTGTCTATGGTTGGCACTAGCTCCATCCCCAAATTTTTATTTTTATTATTTTTAAAAAATTCGAAATAGTCAAAAAAAGTGATTCAAAAAAACTTTTTTTAGGCAGCCGCCTTTTTGTGAAAAATGTGTTTCCCACTTTTCCGTGGTTCCGGCCATTGCGACATTATTCTAGATTATTAATCTTTTTTTCTTTTTGGTTTCAGATAACTAGGAGGGTTGAAATCATGGGTATGGTCACGTGAAAATTTTTAGGGACCCCCCACTTCGTCAGCTCATAATTTTTGAAATTTTTTACTTTTTTTAGTTTTTAATTTTTTTCTCTGCTCTTCTAAAATTAAAAAAATAATTAATAAAAAAATGGATGGTAAAAATATTAATTGCCTTTTTTTTACGACACTTTAAAAATTATCTGAAATTCATGCTTCTAAACTAGAATAGCCCCTTAGAGCTTACTAACTGGTCAAAGAATCCCAAACTAAATGTGAATACTTCTTTTTAGAGACCTTTAAGTAAAAGCAAAAAGGTTTTAGGAAGATTATATTACACAATGGGCCTGTAGACCTTTAACTTATCAATATTATTCTAACAGAATTCTTAAAAAAAAACATTATTCTTAACAAATCTTTTTTATGTCCATCAGCTTTCGCTCAATGTCACTGAATGACCAAGCCATTTCACTGCCAAAAATTAGGTAAAAATTACGCCCTAATCGATGCAAAGCCCATTTCTTCCCCTTGAACTAGTTTGCATTTCCTTTTTGTCTTGTTTTTCGACTATCGACGCACATCAAGGTCAATTGTGATTAGTTTTTGCCTCGCACACACACGCGCCGCCGGCTGAAAGTCACAGTGACATGGGCTTAAGTCCGCCTAGTCAGCAGCAATTGTTACTACGCCTTATCCCCTCTCTTTCTCTTTTTCACTCTTACTCTCTCTCTTTTAAGGTTCTGTGACATAAGCCTTGGGAGCTGTGACTTATAGCCGGCGATCTATGTGAATATGTAATGTCATAAATTACTACATATGTGTGATATGTTCTCAAATGTAGACATACATAATAGACAAATGTATATGTAATTCACATATATATTATGTATGCATGTTTAGCGTGGCGAATACACATAAAGTTTCAATGAATACCGTCATTAAGCGATTGCAAAGTGTTAACGACATGACAATCGATAGACTTACACAGCAGTAATGACAGTTGTCGCGGCAGCCAGCAGCAGCAGCAACAGCAGCGGCAACAGCGATAAGAAGAGAGAAGCAAGTGAAAATCATGCAGCGGATTAGTTGAAAATCTATGTAAGTGGCAGCGGAAGAAATCGACGAAATAAAAGGCGAATTAGTCGCATGTGTGCGCTTGTGCTGCCGCTGATTCAAGCGGCGATATGAACGCTCTCACAGGCTTGGAAAGGACACGCTGCTGCACAAAATGATTACACTTAAATAATAAATGAGCGCACGGATTAAAGTGAAATGGTGAGTAGCATGACATTGATGCTGAGATTAGGTAATGATGTTGGCGACGCTTTTATTTCGTGTTATGTGCTATCGCTCTTATGTGAGCGAGTCGCATAATCGCACATAATCATTTTAGATATGCATGTGCATAAGTGTCAATCGAGCTTTGTTGCCCCTTTGAATATTCTAATTGGAAGCCTTTTGTCATTTCATATTTAAATTTATAAAATCAACAGACATGTGTTCTGATTTCATTTCTTTGCGATCATTAACATATGTATGTAAATATATGAAGATATGTGTATATGCGCTTGATATAATTAGTTAAGTATCCACTAATTAAAATTAATAAATATTTTGGCTGAGCGTCAATTTGCTTATGCAGCATAACACATTACAACAAAATATTGTAAACAAAATTTGGTAATTTTTTTTTTTTTTGTATTTTGTGTAGTTTTTGGTAATATATTTTTTTTATTTTTTGATAATATATTTTTTATTTATTGTTAAGTATTTGTAGATTTTTTGTTAATTTTTGTAATTATTGTAATTTTTTGTTAAATTTTCCAAATTTTATTTTTTTGTCTGTAATATTTTTTTTTTAATTTTTTGTTACTTTTTGTAATTATTGTAATTTGTTGTTAAATTTTCCAAATTTTATTTTTTTTTTTTTCTGTAATGTTTTTTTTTTTAATTTTTTGTTAATTTTGTAATTATTGTAAAATTTTGTTAAATTTTCCAAATTTTATTTTTTTTCTGTAATATTTTTTTTTAACTTTTTGTTAATTTTTGTTATTATTTGTAAATTTTTCTAATTTAAAATATTTATTTCGTTTTTAGTTTTTTTTTGTAAGTACGATTTTTTTAAGTTTTGTAACTTTTTGTTAACTTTTCTAATTTATAATATTTATTTCGTAATTTTTTTATTTATTAATATTTTTTTTCTAATATTTTTTAAATTTTTGTTAGTTTTTCATTAATTTTTTAATTTAAGATATGTACTTCGTATTTTTTTAATTTATTGAAATCATTTTTGCTGGTAATATTTTTTTTAATTTTTTGTTTATTTTTTTAATTTTTCTATTTTATATTTTTTTATTTATTGCATTTTTTACTTAACTATTTTTTAATTTCACCAAATTTTAGTTTGTTGTTTGTTAATTTTTCTAATTGAAAATATTTATTTTGTATTTTTTTGTTTTTTTTTTTTGGAATTTTTTTGCAACTTTTTTGTAAGTAACTTTTTGTTATTTTTGCTAGTTTATAACATTTATTTCGTATTTTTTTTATTTATTAATATTTTTTTTGTAATATTTTTTTAAATTTTTGTTAGTTTTTCATTAATTTTTCTAATTTAAGATATGTATTTCGTATTTTTTTAATTTATTGAAATATTACCAGCAAATATTTTTTTTCATTTTTTGTTTATTTTTGTAATTTTTCTATTTTATATTTTTTTATTTATTGCATTTTTTATTTAACTATTTTTTAATTTTTCCAAATTTTAATTTGTTGTTTGTTAATTTTTCTAATTGAAAATATTTATTTTGTATTTTTTTGGTTTTTTCGGAATTTTTTTGCAACTTTTATGTAAGTAACTTTTTGTTGTTTTTTCTAGTTATAATATTTCTTTCGTCATTTTTTTATATTATAATTAATTAACTTATAAATTATTTTATTTTTTTTTTAATTCTCTTTAAATCTTCTTTAATTTATTTTTTTTAATGTTTTTTTATTTTTTTCAAATTTTCTTAATATTTAGTTAGATTTTCTAATCTACATATAATATGTATTTCGTATTTTTTTTTATTTTTTGCAACTTTTTTGTTGCTAATATTTCTTAATTTTTGTTAAATTTTATAATTTTTTGTTATTTTTTCTAAAACTTTTTTTTTAGTTTAATATTTTTTAAATTATTTATTTTAGTTTTTTTATTGTTAATTTTCGTATTTTTTTTTAATTTTTCCAATTTTTGGTCAATTCTTCTAATTTAATAACAACTAAAAATAGTTCGGTTAATTTAATAATGATTTAAAAATATTTTTTTGTATTTTTTTTTTATTTTATATTTGTTTTTTAATTTTTTTATATTATAATTTATCAATTTGGAAAATATTTCAATTTATTTAATTTTCTTTATAATTTTAATTTTTGGTTGTTTCAATTTTTAATGTTTGTTAAAATTTTTCATTATTATTATTTTTTTAAATTAAAAAAAATTTATTCCATTTAATTTTTTTTAATTTTTTATTTATTTTAAATTTTAATTTAAATTATTTTAATTATTTTTAGCATATTTTTTTGTTTATAAATAAGTCGCACAATCACTATGCGCGTTGAAGCTCGAATTTTTTTTATATTTGTTTCCATTGTTTTTGTTGCAACACAAAAACACTTGATAACAATTGTTCACGGCAACAGCGCCAAACTGACAATTCACGCCAAGATTTTGTGCCAATTAAAATTGTGTATAAACCATTGTGTTGGCAATATTTGAATTTTCCTCGACACATTGCGCACAGCAAATTGAAAATCTGAATACTTCAAGCGCGCAAAATTGGGGGGAAACACAATTTTCAGACACTCAGATGCACATACACACATATAAATATGTATGCATGTTTTTATATGGAAATACGAAAACGTACGCAAAACACTGAAATGCCAAAGATTGCTTACAAAACCGCGTGAACCACGCAATTAATTGCAAAACATAATTTTAGTCGCTAGAACTTGCATGTAATGAAGTTATTTCTGTATATACACACAAGGGTGCTCAGATGGTGTAGTTAATGACACAGCGGAATAAGAAAAGTATATGGAAGGGGAGAAGGGAAAATAAAATACTTTCTACCAGAGGATACATCCGCTTTCCGAAGGCCTCTCAGTTGTATATTCGGAAGTATAGTTAATGTATTATTGTTAGTTTTAAGAGTAAGAAGTTGTACAAGAAATACGTCATTCAGTCTCAAGACTCTTGTTTTCTAAATAAAGCCGACAATGTAATGAAATAGCTCATCGAAAGAGCTAAAAATAATTTTTTTTAACCTAGAAATGAAAATTTGAGATAGTGCTATCGGTATACCACCATCGGCCGCCAATGAAATTCGTAAAGTTTACGGAAACGATGCCGTACCAGTTCGTGTAGCACAACAATGATTAGCTCGAATCCGTTCTGCAAGTTTTGAAATTTCGATCTACACTGTTGAAAGTATTACACTGATGGAGGAATGTCTCTATCGAAAACATGGCAAAAGGTGGTCGATCAAAATGGTATATGGTAAAAAAAACATGGTAAAAAACATAAGTTGAAATTTGATTAGAAATACGAAACGACTTTTTCGACCAACCAATATATGTATATATAGAATGACTATCCTTAGCACCTATAATGAGATCCACAATGAAATTGCGAACGTTGCCTATACTTGATTTCATTAAGCCACGGAAAATTATAATTCGAATAAGCAAAATATTAAGGCAAATAAGCGTGCTCCTAAAAGTATGCTAAGCAAATGCAGGCACATTTACACAGTGCGAAAAATTCAAAAAAAATTTCTTCTTTTTTATTTATAGTTTTTAATTTAGTTTATAAATTTAAATTGATCTACCAAATAGTTTCGGAGATTTAAGATTTTTTAAGTATTTATATATATTTGTGTGAGTTGGAAAACTCGTTATTTTTGTTATAGCATTTTCTTCAAGTATATTCTTTTAAGATTATTTCTTCCAACTTTCATAAATATATAAGCACTAGCACCAAAGTTACAGCTGTCAACAGCGCGCTTCCCCCATGTGCTTCCGAGTACCTGCTGACCTCGTCGCGATTATCTTAAAACGATGTTTTTTTAAGTTATGTTGCGGTGAACAAGGTTTCTCAAGAACAATGTTACCTATCGATCAAGTTTTTTACTGGCTATTTGAAAACTACAATGTTTTATACTTTAACAAAGGACTTTTTATTTGAAAGAAAAAGAGTTTTTTTTTTTTTTGGGAATGAAAAAACTGAATTTTTCGACCCACAAAAATCGATATTTTCAGCAATCATAACCACTTGCGTAGAAATGTTTCTTTCGCCAAATCCTCAATTTGTTTATTTGATTGCAAGTACTTATCACTCTCACAGCAAAGCGTGTAAGAAAAAATGTGCTTCGGAACAACAATTAATTCAATTCAATTATTTAAACAAAGCTCGTCTTTATAAAGAAAATAAAAAAAAAAACGGTTTTTTCAGAAAATAAGTGTATATAACTTGGTGTAATCACCTACCAAAAATTTTTCTCGAAACGCTGTAATTAGAGTCGCATAGGAAATTTTCCAAATTCAATCCAAAAATCCTGAACCAACCGACTTGAAATTTTAACGCAATCTTTCTATATATATTAGCCTCATATTTAACGAATAATTTCAATAATTAAAACCACTTTGTGCTTGTTTTGGGAAGTCGGCATTTTGTAAAAAATAAAATTTTTAAAAGTCATTGGATCATAACGAATATATCAACATCCGATAAAAGATAAAGCCAAAAACCATTTATTAAATACACTTCAGTACAAGTCAACACCGAGATAGCCACTCAGTGTGCTCATAGCAAACCACGGCGTATGAGTAACACAGTTCTCTGTAAGTGGTTACAGGGCGTATGAGCAACCTTCGTACCCCGCACAAAACTCATTCGCTACCTTCAAAAAGTTGAAATTTAAGCGACTTTAAACGTATTAAGCACTTTAAGCCACACAACAACAACAACACAAACAATCACAAGCTTAAACAGCAGCGGCAGACTAAGGCAACGCAGTATTTACGCACAACAGCGCACACGTTCGTCACGGCAATTTCATGCGCTGCAACCGCAACTGCAACCACAAGCCAAAGGGTGGTGCATACAAGTTTGCAATCAAGACCATGCTGTGGGGAGACGTCAAGTCAGCACAAAGCTGCTTACACACGCGCAAACCGACGCACTGCAAGGCGCTGCTTGGGGCAACGCACAGTCTGGAACGTACGTCATCCCTGCAACGCGCAGTGAAGTGGCACTAAGTAGCAAGCAAGCGCTTGCTGCCTTGAAAGCCACTTTCTACCCACTTTTCTTTTAAACCACCCCTTTTGCCAACTCTTGACCCACCGCAAACGCTGCCTGCCACACTCAGCTCACCACCGTAGCAGATGCACATCAACCGCCGCAAGCAATCAAGCTTGCGTTGCTGCGGCTCAGCGGCACTAAGTGCAGCAGAAGGAACTCGAAAACTCGAAAAGCTCGAAAATTCCGCAAACTAAAGAAAACTGATGACTTGCAAACGCATATAGAGTCTCGCTGCAGTTTAAAGTTTCGTGACTTTAATGGCACCAACGGCGATGCTGCTGGCAACAAACCTGTGCGCAACCAGCCGATGGATGAAGCCATCAGTGGAAGCAGCAGCCTGTGACACACAAAAACGCAGCAAATGAGTGAGAAAGCAAATGAAGAAAAGCCGAAGCGGCAAAAGAAGTCAAGAAATGATTCAGATGCACTGAGAGAGTAACAAGATGTAAAGTGACACGCCCCATTAAGGCTTTAAATCGATAAAAAGGTATGCTGCAGTGTCGTAGCGCACAGCGCGCAACGTTGACAGACAGACAGGCTTTCAAGCGCCAGCAAGCTTTCCAAATAAAAGCAAACTAAAAGCCTGATATCGAAAGTAAGGCAAGACAAGTGGGGCGCGTAGGCAAAAGCAAAGTAGACGCGCAGTTATAAAACAATAAAATATATATTTCTTTTGTGTACAAGCATAAAGTCAACATAAATTCACCGTTAGTGCATTGAGTGCGCGTTTAGCGGCGCAAATAAATAAATCGCGACATCAAGCGTACGGCTCGCCAATAATCGTAAAAGCGGAAACTTTGCGTCGCTTTGGTGCAACATAAATTCGCAACTTTTACTTTAGTTTGCGCTGCAAGTATTTACTCTCACACACACACACAACACACATAAAATAAATATAATATTTCCTTCAGCTAGTCATTCTTGCTATTATTTCCTTGGCAATAGACATATTTATATTTGTTTTGTTATTGTTATTGTTTGTAGTAGTTATAAAGTTTGTTGTAGTTAGTCGCACAGCAGTCTCATGTGGCGTGGCTAGAAAAACATTCAAGTGCCAGCGAAGTTTCGGCGAGCGCAGAAGTCAACGCCATAAAGCATACACGAAGTACTTACTATTCGGTTGTGCTTTTTCCCCCTAATAAAGCGAACTTTCGGCCATTGAAGCAACAATAAATTGCAATTTAACAATTTATTAACGAAAAATAATATTTTATTAAAGAAAAATAAGTAAATATGAGTTTAACATGAAGTGCGAAAATTAAGAGAAAATAAGGTTGTCATGTTTTTTTTTTTTTTTTTGTTTTTTAATAAATATATATATATATATATTTTTTTTTTTTTAACTTTTTTTACCGTAACAAGAAAAAATTTGATCTTTGGTTGCCCTTGACAAACAAAAGAAAAAGTTTTTCATACAAGATCCTGATTTTGATCGATCAGATTGTATGGCAGCGATATGCTGTAGTGTACCAATCTGAGTAACTTATTCGGAGATTATAGCAATGCCTGATATAATTATCTATGCCAATTTTGGTAAAGATATCTTGTCAAATAAAAAAGTTTCCCTAAAAAGAACATAAATTCTATCGTTCAGTTTGTATGACAGCTATATGATATAGTTGTCCAATCTGAACAATTCCTTCGGAGATTATTTCGTTGCTTAGGAGAATAACCCATACCGAATTTCGTGAAGATATCTCGTCAAATAAAAAAGTTTTCCAAAAAAGAACATGAATTCTATCGTTCAGTTTGTATGACAGCTATATGATATAGTTGTCCAATCTGAACAATTCCTTCGGAGATTATTTCGTTGCTTAGGAGAATAACACATACCGAATTTCGTGAAGATATCTCGTCAAATAAAAAAGTTTTCCTAAAAAGAACATGAATTCTATCGTTCAGTTTGTATGGCAGCTGTATCAGAAAGTGGTCCGTTTAGTACAATTTCTTCGAAGATTATACTGTTGCCTTAGACCACAAACCCTGCCAAGTTTTGTGAAGATATCCCGTCAAATAAAAAAACTTTTCATATAAGGACTTGATTTTTACTGAACTGTTTATATGGCAACTAAAAGCTACGGCAGTTCGATTTCAACAATTCCTAAGAAAATTATTCCGTTGCTCAGAAGAATAATCTATACTAAATTTCGTGAAGATATCCCGTCAAATAAAAAAAACTTTTCATACAAGAATTTGAATTTCATGGTTCAGTTTCTATGACAGCTAAGTGATATAGTTGTCCGACAGCGGCGGCTCCGACAAAAAAGCAGTTTCATGGGTAGAGCAAGATATGTGTGAAATTTCAGATCGATATCTTAAAAACTATTATGAAAAAAAGCGAGTTTAAAAAATCTCTTACTAGGAATCTCAGGGAGAGTTACTCTCTTTAATGGCTTATAGCAAAAAAAGGAGTCGAAATTTTCATTTATAATTTTAGAAATATAGTTTCTATTTCGAAAAAGGTTTTAGGTACATATTTTTCAAAATTTAACGTCTATGTATTCCACTAAAATTTATGAAATAAAAAACGAGCTTTTGAAATGTCTAACCCTATTTCACTCTTTAGTCTTGCATTTCACATATCAAACGCCTATAAATATACATTTTTCGAAATATCTACTTCCACTACTCTTTCAAAGATATGAAAACATATTTTATATCTAAGTATTTCACCACATCAACCGTTTTCTCACCAACCTTTTTGCTGTTTCTGCAAATCTTTCAACAGTCATTACAATGTTGCCTACATTTCGGCGCATTGAATAAAAAGTAAAATACTGAAAAGGGTCAGTGAAGCAAAATCCATTTGACGATCAGAGCATCAGAAAATAGCTAGAAGTGCACCCGCTATTTCGGAGAGATATTGAAGAGAAAATATACCTCTAGTAATCATTGCGAAATTCTTATGTCCTTAGCATTGCATTATGAAATTCAAAAGTGTGATAGTGGACTATATATTTTACGGCTTAACTTAAGACGACGGCAAGTTCATTTTTTTTTTTTTTGAAAAACTAAAGCTTAACTCAACTTGCAATTAAAGCAAAGAATGAAAATTTTATCTCCAACTATCACCTACAGAAAATATTCAGAATGTCGGTAGTTCTCCTCAAGCATTTAAAATCAACCACGTATATTGTCATCAGAAAAATAATCCCATACAGTATTGTAGATATATTTTGGTAGTATATTTGTTTCCCATTTGTTTTTTAGTGAAGTATGAGTATAAAAGCACTGCATTTCATACTGAAGCGCTAACTTTAGCAGATTAAGTAAGAAATTGCGACTCCTAAATCATGTTGCAGTGGCGAGAAAAAAGTCCTTGGTACCTTAACATTAGTTGGATTCAACCTGGTATGTTTTCGCTCCATAAATAAACGATTTAAGTCCAACTGACAAAAAGTAATCAAGTCTTACCTGCGTCTCCTTCAGATAACCGCATAATTTTTGTAGATTATGGTTTTCATTGCTCATACCTTTGAGCTCAAATTAACACTAATTTATATTCTATAATTTTATCTACTTCATTGTAATTGCAAAAATCTCTCGCTCTAGAAAAAAAAAAACCATTTGCCACTTGAGTTCGAGCATCTTTGCAACTTTAAGTACCTCACTTCCAGCATGCTAAGACCTCATATATAGTATGTATGAAGTCATATCTACTCTTCTGTGCAAAAATCATGAGCAAAAGAATCCAATTGCTGGCGTCAGTTTGTTTGTCCCTTTTTTTAATTGCATATGTCAATGTGTGACTGGAATTGCCGTTAAGCTTTGAAGTTTATTTTGATCACTTGTAATGGCGACTACAACCATTGCAAGCACATTTATGTTATGCCAGCAGATGCTTTGATGAGAAAAGCTGATTCAAGAACACATCGGACATAGAGTTATTAAGTTATAATTGGAAATGCATGATTTACTGAGGCGAGTGGCTACTGAGGCGGACTTCATTTAAAAAAGTATTTATTTTGCACAAACAGATTGAAGATTTATAACTACTTTGGCCCTACGCTACGCTATGCTAACTAGGGTTAAAGGAAATCTACTTAAAAAAGTAACGAGGAATTTAGCACCCTATGTTAGCTGCAGACCCGCTTTCGTATTAAAAAAAAAATGAAAAATTCATGGAACTTTTTGTTGCCTGTTTTTTTTAAGATTTGAGATTTTTTTTCAAGATTTGTGTTTGAGATTCCAACTCTTAAGACTTCTAGCAGCCAGAGCTACCAAATTTGGTTCAATATTTCAAAAATTAAGGCTTAAAAATTATCAGACGTTATTTGGTCTCCTACTTGACTTCTTCTTCTTTATTGACGTAGACACCTACTTGACTTACTTGAGTGAAGATAAAGATTTATGGCACTTTTAACGCAGAAAATTTGAACGTACTTTCGAAAATGTTGCATACAAAGCAAAATGAATCATTTAGATATTCAAAGAGCTTAAAAATTATGGTGCTTTCTTACTAGCAAACACAACTCTGGTTTTGTCGAACTACGCCTTACTATCTATACAGTTTTTCTAGAAAAAGGAGTTCGCGGAAGAAGATCTACATTCAGTCATATCGGCATTTTATTGAATATCAAGAGTTGGACTTGTCTGGACAGCTAATAAAACGTCGAAAATTTTTTGGGAAAGTTCATATTTAATTCGGCGAAATCTAAAGAATTAGGTTAGGTTAAATGCCATTCCAAGGTAGGTTAGGTTAAATGCGCTAGCCAAGTTTTTGGGACAGTCAAGAAGTAAGTGTTGAGTTGTTTCCACCTCCTCTTCTTCCGTACAGCTCCCGCAGATGGCGTCTGGTACAATTCTCAGCCTTACTGCGTGAACGCCAATACGGCAATGGCCTGTTAAAAGATCAAAACTAAAGAGAGGCTAGCCTTACTGAGTGCAAAAAAAAACCTAGATCTCTTACAATCGATCTTTGGCCAACCGGCTTTTGCGACAGCGCATGTACCGATGGTGACCTAGCGTTATTAAAGCATCTGCGATGCCCAGCTATTTAGTAGTAAAACACAAGAGGATACGGGAGTATTGACCCACTCCCATTCTACCGAAAGCGGTTCTAGAAAGCCTTTCCTTGCTAGCTCATCAGTTTAACAATTTCCTGCGTTTCCGCTGTGGCCTGGCAACCATACCAGTCCTATCACAAACACACTCAACGCTGTTGATGGCGAGGTTAGGCACTCTTTATCAGCCCTGAATGCACTGTTAATGAGTTCTAGGCTAGTAGCGCTACTCTACGATCGGAATGGATGGTCAGTTCTCTGAAGTAGGCTATACCAAGAATAAAATTTTATAATCTCAAGCGTTACAACGGAAGTATATCTTATAAAAAAACAACACGAAACTAATTTATGATCATTTGGAAATTTCAGTTGATATTTTCAAAAAATCAAAATCAAGTAAGTCTGACAGAACCTGCGCACATTATGATAGAGGTTTATTGACTTCATTTATTATATTATGCAAGCTAATAGCATTTTCGAGTTCCACATTTTTCTCTTCTCTTCACAACATCTCCCTGCATCCCCTTACCGCACCACGACGTCAGCGCAACATCTTGAATTGCTGCAAAAACGAACTTAAGGACGTTTGTAGAATAAATTCGTTTAGTGGCTTTTAGTGCACTTGACTGACTTAAGATAAGAGAGACCCAGCTAGGTCTACACACTACTCAGGCACGACCAATCGACCGACCGACCGACCGACCAACCTACCTACCAACCAACAAACCCACCGAGCGGTCGACGTACTGGCTGACTGACAACGCCGTTATTTCTACACACGCTACATGTTACCTTCTTTGAAGCGCAATTTATTTGAACTTATGCATGCACACACCCCCACACATGTGTGTATGTATGTGTGGATGTGTCTTCCAACGCTTTGTGTATGTTTGTGTTTGAGCACTTGACACCGAAACGGCGTTGCAAGCAACTGAGCTCCACTGAACCGCACCGCAATGAACTGAACAACTGTGACGCAAATGCACATTTGCCACACAAATAAGCCTTCACACACACACATACGCCACAGGGCTAGCTTGTGCTACTGTGGGGGTCAGCAGGTGGCGGATAGTTGAACGGCCTCCAGATATGAAGGTTAGCTGCGAATAACCAATAAGCAGTCCCCGACCAAAGCAGCAGGGATGGAGGGTATAGCTTAAAAGGTTATATCTACCCGACGAAGTCTCTGTGATGGGGCGAACCGACACCGTGTCAAAACAAAGAAAAATCCCGGGAGCGTCTGACTCAGATTGAGCGGCTCACCGGGCAGCGTCTGCCTCCAGGTCAGGAGCGGCTGAACCAACCAACAATATACGGGTATTGAAATAATTCTTTCAAAACGGATACCAGATTCTAAGCCCAGTAAGACTCTGGTGGAAATCTACTGGAAACGGTTTTCAAAATTTGCACATTGGAGCTGACAGACCTAGCATTCGGTGACTTTAGTAAGCGGAGTGAAATCTTGCCGAAATGGCTCACCGGCTAATGTTACGTCTGCCTTCCGTCCCGCTAAAACCCCGGCAAGGCCTCGAGGTACGTTCGATGCTTGCCGTCATTGAGTTGGCGCTGCAATTTCGGTTGAGCCTTGCTCCCGATTAACGCTGATCTGGCACTGAACGTATGTACCCATAAGGACCTACGTCAACCCTTGCGTGACCTCCCTGCATTGCAAAGATAACCACGGGATCATCACGGCGATTGCACATAGCGAGCAGAGATAGCGGCCTCGAGGGGGGACCCAACAAAATGAACACCACAAACAATCCTAAAAATATCACAGAAGCTGAACTTAAAAATGTAAACGAGCACATGGCCTTTAGGCGAAGCTCAAATGTCATGCGAACACCGCCACTTCATACCAACCACGAAAGCAGCACATCAGTGGGTGATGAACAAGACAAGCAGCAAAATGTAACCCCTATAGCAAGGAAACCCATTACTGGCGGAAATATGCCAGCCTTCTACCAACTCGGAGAACAGATTGGCAATCTGGTCACTATGCTTGAGGATGGAAAGAGACGGTCTATCCATCAGGCCATGAGGGACACAATAGGACGGATAACCTCACTATATGAGCTAGCGGCCTCTGAGTGTGCTACCAATCCAAATCCCTGTGAAAGGAGGGAAAACACGTCCCAAACTTCGCCGTGGTTTGTGATTGCGATGCAAGCGAAGAGAAAACTTGAAAATGAGAAGGAAACGTCAAAGAATAAGAGACGAAAAGACCTTGGTAAAACGCAACAAACGAAAATACCTGAAAGGGCTCCCCCGGATGATCAGGCACCTGAATGGCAACTGGTGAAAAACAAGCGTAATAAACCGGAGTTGGAAAAAACCGAACCAAAGGTCCCAAACCGGAAACTGAAGCGCACAGAAGCCCTGGTGATTTCGAAGACCAGTGAGATGTCTTACGCAGAAATGCTAAAGAAAATGAAATCAGACCCCAGACTTCAAGACCTCGGTGACAGCTTGAGCAAAACAAGGAGAACAGCGAAAGGTGAACTTCTCCTAAAACTTAAAGAAAAAACGAAGGACCCCTCTAAAATACTCAAGGAACGCGCAATAGAGGTCCTAAAAGACATGGCAGAAGTTAAAGTTCTAACTCAAGCAGTTACGCTAGAAATTAGAGACTTAGACGAGGCAACGACAGCCGAGGAAGTATGTACGTCCATAAACGACAAACTTCCCGACGAAGAGCATGTAGAACGTAGTGCCATCAAATCTATGCGACGGCTAAAAGATGAAACGCAAATTGCCATTATTAGCGTCCCTTTGGCAACATCAAGAAAACTTTTAGACGCAAACAAAATAAAAATAGGCTGGTTGAATTGTAGGGTCCGGGAAATTACAAGACCTACCCAATGCTTCAAATGCTTTGAGTTTGGCCATATATCGCGTAGCTGTAAAAGCAGCAGAGATCTCACCGGCTCTTGCTATAGATGTGGAGAAAAGGGGCATGCCGCAAAAGGATGCAGCAGGGAGCCACTATGTCTCCTATGCCCACATGGGACAAATAAGCATCCGACTGGTAGCTTTAGCTGCCCAGCTTATAAAAAGGCTGCCGCAAGACCGCAAAGATGAGGTGCCTTCAGTTAAATCTGAACCACTGTTCGGCAGCCCAAGCACTGCTGGCAAAAACCGCCTTAGACCTTAACACAGACGTACTCTTACTTAGTGAACTATATAAGACCCCAAAAAATGACGATAACTGGGTCGAAGACAAAGATTCGAAATCTGCGATATGGACATTGAACAATATTCCTTTTGAAAATACCCAGACCACTAAAGAAAAAGGCTTCGTGTACGCAAAGATAAAAGGCATACATTTTTACAGTTGCTACGCCGCTCCGAGCCTATCCCTTTTTGAATTTCAGGATATGCTCTTTAGGCTCACATCGCGCGCAAGAGGAAAGACACCGCTGGTCATTGCAGGTGACTTTAATGCATGGGCGGTTGAATGGGGGAGTATGATCACAAACGCGAGGGGCACAGCCCTACTTTCGTCATTCGCAAATCTTGATCTTGTACTTCTTAACAACGGATACAAACCAACTTTTATCAAAGGAAGAGCATCATCGTATATTGACCTCACATTCGTAAGCTCGTCGATTGCAACCCAAACCTCATGGAGAGTTTCGGACGTGTATACACACAGTGATCACCAAGCTATAATTTTTGACATCAAAATAAAAAAAAAGCAAAACTCTGGTTCTTTCGCACCTAAAAGCGTAATAAGACGCTGGAGAACTAAAGTCTGTGATACAGAAATGCTTGAATACGCCATTAGCCAAGTAAAGGAGGATTTACAAGGGAACGCTCGGAACCAGATAAAACACATAACAAAATCACTGGTAACGGTAGCTGATGCCACGATGCCAAGAAGAAAAGACGGAGGAAACAAAGCCCCACTATACTGGTGGTCCGAAGAAATAGCTCAACTGAGAGCTGAATGTCTCAAGTTCCGACGTAGACAACAACGTGCTAGAGGAAGAGAGGATTTCGCGGAACTCCTAATAAACTTCCGGAAAAAAAGGAAAGAACTCCATAAGGCTATAGCCAAAAGCAAAAAAAAAGCCTTTAACCAGCTTATCTCAGAGGTAGATAACGACCCTTGGGGAAAAGCTTACCGAATCGTGATGAAGAAAATAGGTAAATCAAGAAGCCCGCCTATATCTCCAATAATCCTACGTAAGATAGTTCGTAGTTTATTCCCAAGATGCGAACCCATGCAAGTGCCAATTCTTCAAATTTACCCGGACGAAATCGCTGAAGTGTCCCACGAAGAAATACTACATGCGGTGAAAAGAATTAAGATAGGCAAAGCACCCGGTCTGGACGGAATACCCAATTTCGTAACTAAGCGTATCATCCAAAGGAAGCCAACTTTGTTCCAAAACGCATACACAAGCTGCCTGAAGGAAGGGATCTTCCCCCAAAAGTTGGAAGCGTCAACGCCTCGTTCTTCTCCCCAAAGGTGATAAGCCACCAGAAGAACCCTCGTCATATCGGCCCTTATGTATGCTTGATACGGCTGGAAAGGTTTTCGAGACAATTATCTGCAAGCGACTCGAGAAATATACGGAAGGAGACGCTGGGTTGAATCCAATGCAATTCGGTTTCAGAAAAGGACGAAGCACAGTGGATGCGATAAATGCGGTTACCAATATTGCGGGGAAAGCATTGGAAGGGAGCAGATGGCGCTGGGGTGACAAAAAATACTGTGTTGTCATTACCCTGGACATCAAAAATGCCTTCAACACAGCGAACTGGACTCTAATCATTAGAGCCCTGACAGAGCTAAAGGTTCCAGACTACCTTATTCGAATTGTAGCCAGCTACTTTGACAACAGAGTCTTAGTGTACGAAACAGAATGTGGACCTGAAACATACAAAGTTACAGGCGGTGTTCCGCAAGGGTCAGTTCTCGGCCCTGTACTCTGGAACGTTATGTACAATGGGGTTCTGAGAGTCGCGATGCCAGATGCGGTGAACGTAGTAGGTTATGCGGACGACATTGCGCTCGTAGTAGTAGCAAAAACCCTGGACGAGGCGAGGAACAAGTGCAACGAAAGTATCAGCAATATTAAAAGATGGCTCGAAAACGCTGGCTTACAACTAGCAGCCCACAAAACGGAGGTTGTTCTGATGAGTAGTCGAAAAAAAGGGGGAAACAATCGAGATATGTATTGATGGGCATACAATAAAGTCAAGTCCACATCTAAAATATCTTGGTGTAATCCTAGATCAAAGACTCTCGTTTAAGCAGCACTTAATAGCCACACACACCAAAGCGGCGAGATCCGTGTCGGCAATAGCGAGAATAATGCCCAATATGCGAGGCCCCCGACAGCAAGTCAGGAAGCTGCTGACAAGTATCAGTAGCTCCATCATTCTTTACGCGGCGCCAATTTGGATATCTGCTATCAAACATAGCTCATATATGAGAGGAGTTGCCTCGGTCCACAGACTGGCGTCACTGAGAACTTGCTGTGCATTTAGAACAGTGTCGGATGATGCAATCCACGTTATATCTGGAAGACTCCCCATAGACATAGCAGCAGAGCGTTGCTCATCAGTTCGAGCCATGAGGGCTAGCATGTCACCTAGCCAATATAAGCAAGAAATGGAAAAAATCAACGAGAAGTGCCTCCAAAAATGGCAGGAGAGATGGAATACCTCAACGAAAGGAAGGTGGACCCACTCTCTGATACCCAACATAAGAGAATGGGTTACGCGGGATCATGGGGAGGTGAACTACTACCTCACACAATTTCTATCTGGCCACGGCTGCTTCCGAAGCTATCTGTACAAATATAAGCATGTGGAATCTCCACTCTGCATGCACTGTGAAAATCATAATGAAACGGCAGATCACATACTGGTGGAATGTGTCCGCTTCCAAAAGGAAAGGAAAATACTTTCAGAAAAAGTAGGAAAGCCCTTACCCATACGCTCAAGGGATGTGGTAAAATTTATGCTAACATCGCACCTAGCATGGGATATGGTATGCGGGATAATAACATATATTATGCAAAGGCTGCGTGAAGAGGAGATCGCAATAAGACCGAGAGTGCAGTCCCGAGAAACTGCAAACGTACGACAAAATAAGAAGTTATATATAAAAAAGATGCTATATATTTAAACAATACCTGCCCTGCGAAGGAAAGCCTATAGGTAGTTCCGCAGGGAAACACAGGTCTGTGGGCAAGGGGGTGCTTTAGCACGTATGCGCTGTATGCGAATCGGGCATAATTGTTGGTACGGGCCAACAATATCTTTTGAAGATTTACACCCACCTTTGGCGTATCCATAAAAAAAAAAAAAAAAAAAAAAAAAAAAAAAAAAAAAAAACACACATACGCGCACATTTGTGTGCTCGCAAATCCTACCAGAAACAAGCACTACCCTCCAATATGTTGCCACAAAAGCACCCACAAGTTACACTCGCGTTCGCTTTCGAAGCGGCCCTCTGTGCCATCATCTTATCACTAATACGATTGTCTTCGGCCCATTGTTGGGTTGCACACTATGTTTGTGTCTGTGTGTCTGTGAACACTTGTTTTGTGGAGCAAGAAAATTTCCTTCAAACATTCATTCACCCAATCTAACTGATGTAGGGGTGCTTTGTTATTATACTTTGCTAGGATGATTAATGTTCAATTTCAACCATTTTGCGACTAGTCCGAAAAACATGTGGTCCGAAGTTTTTTAACCCGATTTTAGATAAGATTTTAGTAGAGTTAAGTATTTCGGAAAGCATCGTTTGCAATACCATTCCATAAACAGAAGAGAAAATGCCATTAAAAACGTTGCGTGGTACGAAAAGTAAGGTTAGGTTAAGATAGAGAGGTTTTAAAAGGCCTGTAGTATGTCGGCGATGCGATGCACCAACTTGAGTTTAAGGTTTTATGCTCCGCATATGTGGTTTCAATGTAGAAAAAACTATATTCTCAATGGAGTAGTTAAGAAACTTGGGGTCTACTTATAATTCCACAAAGTACACGACAATGATGTCGAAAGAGTTGGCAGGTCTTTAATCATAGGTGAGCCTTTCTTGCTAAATGTGTTTATTTTTGCTTGAAATGGGGTTTAATACGAGTTTAAGAAAACTATGTATGCTGCTTCTTCTTCTTTAATGGTCACGCAAGTGAGGAAAGTTCTCTGATCGCCATTCCCTTGTGAGTGGCCGGAAACGATTGCATATGACTCAAGCAACTCACGACTTTCGGTCTTAGACCAAGTATCCTCTGGGTAGCCAAAAAACATCTATTTGAAAGTGAGAAGCCGAACCATCCCACCCCAGGGTTGTGCGCTGGGTTTAGAACCCACCACGTAAAAAACCTTCCCAATGAAAAAAATGAAACAGCATCGGCTAAGAAACCCCTCTTTTGATGTTAAGGGTCTCTTAATTGGGAAGATGCCGCTGCCCTAGCTGGGCAGGTTGATGTCCTCGTTAAACTAGTTATTCTAAACACCTTTTTTATCACTGGAGTTTAAGGTTAAACACCAAATTAATAATTAAATGTGAGTTTAAAGTTGTCTGTTTCTCTCACTGTAATCGTTTAGGAAACTCAGAGTTAACTTGTTGTACGAGTATACTTCTCCTCACAGTTCTTATTTTTGGTTAGTTATTTTGTTGTTAAACTATGGCGGACAGTCAGAACTGTCAAAAACAGTAAACAGTAAGACCAAATTAAGTTGATAGTAACGAACAAAAAATGTTTGTGGGAAAATCTCTTTGTGAAAATGGTGTTTAATGTTTTACACCAAACCAAACCGTAAACTCGTGCTCATGACAATTTTGGTTTGAAGTTATGTCGCGTGAGCAAAATCATAGAAAATTGTATATAAACTAGATCAGCTGAAATTAGGTTTGCTCGGATAATGTTATGTTTAAACTCGGAGTTAAGACATATTTTAATAAACTCTGTTTAAACTAATTATATATATATATAGTTGGGATTAGATTATACCAATTTTTTCCGAAATACTAAATTTTGTTAAGTTATTGCTAAACAAAGACTATGTTCTGTTAAAACTCGGTTTTAAAAATAGTTTTATGATAAACACGGTGTTTACAAAAAATTTTTAATAATAAACACTAAAACGGGTTATTAACTGACCCTTAATCGCATATTAAATAAATGCTAAAACATATTTTTGTGGTAAACTCCGTGTTTACGATATAATACTAAAACGAGTTTAGAACTCTTATTAACTCAGTGTAAAAAATATTTTGTGTGTTAAACTCGGTTTTTACCAGTAGAGTTCAACATGTAACACTAAAACAAGCTTAGAACTGTCATTTACTCTCATAAACTCAGTGAAAAATAATATTTTTTATGATAAACTCCGAGTTTACGAGTAATGTTTAACATGTAATACTAAAGCTGGTATAGAACTGACTAGTATTCTCATAAACTTAATGAAAAATAGTATTTTTTATGATAAACTCTGAGTTTACGAGTAGTGTTTAACCAAAACGAGTTTAGAATTGTCAAGTATTCTTATAAACTTAGAGTTATATATAGTATTTTTTATAATAAACTCCGAGTTTACGAGTTGTGTTTAACATATTATAGTAAAGCGAGTTTAGAACTGTCAAGTATTCTCATAAACTCAATGCTGAAAAATATTTTTTATGATAAACTCCGAGTTTACGAGTAGTGTTTAACATGTAATACTTAAGCGAGTTTAGAAACATCAAGTATTCTCATAAACACAGTTGAAAAGAATATTTTCTGTGATAAACACCGTGTTTATTAGTAGGGTTTAACAAGTAATACTAGAGAAAGCTTACACATGTCAATTATTCTCATAAATTCAGTGTTTTATTTGATAAACTTGACATTTTTCTTTAGTAGAGTTAAGTTTTAAACACTAAAACGAACCCCAAAAGAGTTGATTTTGGCTAATGTGGTGTTATAATATATTTTAATTGATACGATTAAATGAATTTTACAATAAAAAACCTGATTTAGTTTACGTTTCCTCAAAACCCACTTAGTTAAGTTAGGTTAGGAATGCTTAGTTCCTCAATTCAATGGGTTACATGGGTTTACGGATTGCCAAAAATCTAATGTTTTATTATTGTCTTATCAAATCTACAACACCTGTAGAATACTGTCCTAAATTTTCATTGATTCGTGTAATAGTTTCAAAGATACAGCCTTGAGAGCTTGTGCGCTGGAGGATAGATAGGCTAAGTGCGCGTTTAAAGAGTTTCTCTCGAAACTGTGTTTTGAAGTCGATTGGCTAGATTTCTCGAGAACTACTCAACCGATTTTCATGAAATTTTACACAGGTCTTTGGAATACAATTCTTAAAGACTTGGGCGAAGCATTATTTTTTTCGATTAGAACTATTTGAAAACAAATTTCGTTAAATTTTTCTCTGAAATTTTCATTTTTTTTTTTTTTTTTGTTAAAATGTCTGTCGAAAATTCAATTTTCAGTTTTTTGCCTTCCTTCAAGTTCTAAATTGAGGTTTTAACTAAAACGGGGGTTTTTCACTTTAGATGATCCTTCAAGGAGTTAACCCTCCGATGCGGGCATTTTTTTCGAAGAGTCACAAAAAATGACAATCGCAATGGCCGGATTTAAAATATTTGCTTCCAAAAATTTCAGAATTTTTTGTTAATAGAGTAAGTTTGTAACAATAAAATATATAATTTTGTATAGTCAGTCCAACAAAATATTTAATTTTTTATATGAGAAAAAATTGTTGAAAAAATGTTTTTTTTTAACCGAGAACACTCATGTAACCCCTCAACTAAGTTAGGTTAGTTCACTCAGTTTAATCTAACATATGTGGTTTTCTATAATTAAAACTCACTTGAAAATCAAAACATGATATTTATTAGCGTCTAAAAACAATTTCTGATAAAATGCATTTTTTTAGACTTGCGAAACCGCAACACTCTGTTGGGTTACACTCATATGTGCCTTGAAGACCACACACACACCAGCGCGCGTGTGTATGTGAAATCTATTGGTCGTGTTGCGCCAAGTGGCACAGATTGTCACTATTCTTTCGTGCTTTTATGAAAATGGCTTGTTTTTTCGCTGTTCGACCACAATGCATTTTCCAGTTGTGTGTTAGCTTGCATTATTTGAAATTATCATTTTTTTATCTTTTTTTTTCGTTTTGCAATTCTGTCTTTTCAATGAGCAAAACTGTGTTCTTCGCTGACAAGATCTCTATTCTTCAAGCATTCGTCAATTCAAACGGCATTGTTACGAGTTGCATTGCTGCTTTTACCCTCCTTGCTGTGCTGCCGCCTCCATTCAGTCATTCATTAGTGTCGCGTGCCGCATATTTGACGACTGTCAGCATTGCTGTCCGTCACATCGTCCGACAGCGCACTTGTCAGTCAACGACAATCTGGATTTGTGCATTTCTTTAAAAAATTCGCGTGAATTAAAAAATGCAACAACAAAAGCACTAATAATCGAACGAACTGTGCGAGCTATTTGCTCGCCAATACTGCCACGCCTATTTAACTGCAACATTTACCGCACACAAGTTCATCGAAAGCACGAAAAATCCATTTTCCTACATTTTTGTTGCGAAAGCACACCAACAAATACACACACACACAAACACATTTTACATGAAAATTAGCATTTATTTTATGTATCACTGCTGTGGCAACTTACAGCCAATACAACGCATAAGCTACAACAATAGCAAAAAACAACGCGTTAAATAACGTATTTACACTGCATTCTGCATAACGAACTGTAAGCGCATTTATTATTGTTATTGTTGTAAATATTTGTTGCCATCGTTCTCGCCTTGTTTAATTTTCATGCCACATTCGGCAATTTGTTAACGTTCGCTCGCATTTATTTCGCTCTGCTTGGTTTGTTTTGTTTTTCGCTGTGCATGCACTTATTTTGCACACACATGTAGAAAAGCTATTCATCTTTAACAAGTTTTTATATTAATAATTAATGTATGAAATATATTATAGTACTCAGTATGTCTGTATTTCTTTGTGAAAATGCGTAATTTAGTAGGCAAACACACACACTGCGACTAAGGCTGAGCACATAGTGAAACGCAGAGCACAGTAGAGGGAACTGGTTGGAGCAAAAAAATTGTTTTTAAGAGAATGTAATAACTTTATTATTATAATTATGACTATCACTTTAATGAGTGATCTAAGTAGATGTAATTTTTTCAAAAGCCTATTTTTTACAGATCACGCGAGAGTCGTGTCAAGTTGTCATATTATTTTTGTTCAGAGTTGATTGGCATTTCATCATGGAAAGACTTACATCGTTTAGAAATCGTCAAACTTTATTACGAAAATTAGCATTCTGTAAAAAATGTATTTCTCGCGCTTCGCTAAACTTTAGGTCAACATAATCGGCCTACTGAGCGTACTAATCGCAACACCATCACCCATCTTGAGACCCAGCATTCATTATGGGATAATAATCGACTGAATAGCACACGTCCAGCATGCAGTGAAGAAAATAAAGCAGTCGTAGCCGAGAGGGTACACCAAGACCGTGGAGAGTGGATTTGGCGCCGTTCGCAGCAACGCAGACATACGAATGGAACGACCTCGCGAATTTTACGTCGAGAACTTGAATTGAAAGCGTACAAAATACAGCTTGTGCAAGAACTAAAGCCTCTCGATCAACCTAAGCGGCATAGTTTCGCTCCTATGCGCTCTTCGGCTTCGTTGGAATATCTTCACCGCCAATTTCCGACTCGAATTTCGACAATAAGGCGCTTAATATTGTATTAGAGCTCCTCGAGCATTGCTGGTTGATTGAGAGGAAATAATATGGGGGCGTTTACATGATCTTTGCGGCCATTTGATTTAGTCATTTCGCGAAATTAACAAGTAACAAGAAAAATTTTGGCGATATTGCATCGTTTGCATCCGTTTCCTGAAGCACTCAAGGGTTTGACTCACTCCAATAGTGGAATTTTTGTTTGTGGACGAGACCGTTAAGCCAGAATTGGCTAAATTTTCTTTATTTGAGTAGATGATTTTGCGATGAAAAGTAGCTAAAGCTAAATATGTACGAAAAACTTCCAAAAACTCAAAAAAATTTATTCCAAAAGGTCAACATAGTCACCATCCTCCAGCTTCTGTAATAGTTTGTTAGGGAGTCTTTTGTAAAAGTGTACCAACCAGGATGTTTTAGAGGCGTGATAAAATACTCAAACAATGATATCTTAGATGGAGAGCCTTGGATCTTCCAGCAAGTTTCTGCAATAACACTCAAAGCAAAAACAAAACAGTGGTTTAAAGGCAGCTTCAGCTGCAGATGATTGGCCGTCTGAAAGGCCAGATTGGAATTCATTGTACTATTTTTGTGATCAGAGTTAGAGAGCATGGCCTGTCGAATGCCACACAGAAATTTGGAGGGTTTCAAACATATTATGTTCGAGCAGCATCGCCAATACTAATAGAAACTGTCCGTGCTGCTATTGACCAAAGCCCGAATCGTTTGAGGTCTTGCGTGAAGGCAAAAGGTGAAGGTGATACCATTTTGAATAAAAATTTGTACAGCACTTAGTTAATACGTGCATTATTAAATAAAATTACAAAATTAACTTTATTAAAAAAAATTATTAGAATTTCAATTTTATAGCGGCTTGAGCTCGTAACAGAACTTATGGCAGCACTAAGTATACGAAAAAACATATTTTTTGAAATTCACAAGTGAATTTAACCGCTTAAACCAAGCAACAAAAAACTTCTTGTCGAGAAATTTGTAGATTACAGTTCTAGTAGTGACTACTTCGTGAGAATTATGGGTAAACCCCTTTCTTCACTACGCACTTCAATTAAAATAGTTGATATTCATAATGACATCAGATGTCGATCTATTTGACAGTAAAAGTACTTATGCTGGTAATTGATTTAATTTAGTAGTAACAACAAAGCTCATATATAAAGTCATGAGCATGCGCTTATCTTATCTTAGGCGCTTCAACTGGGTATTTTTAAGAATATTCGAACGTGTACCACACTTTCGATAATTTATGAGAACTCAAGACTATTGTGCCACTTTATACGATATATTTTTATAATTTATAGCAAAGAGATATGATATAATAATATTGTCAAGTGTATGGTAGGGTGGTTCTTAAAAACGAATGATTTTTTTTTTTTTTTTTGCAATCTCAGTGGAACATTAGAGGAGAGAAGAGACAAAGACTCAAAATAAAAATATAAAAAAAAATATTTTTTAAAATATTCCAGAACTATCTACTATAAAAGTTATTGCTGGAAGCTATTATTTTTAAATCTGAAGAGCAATTGAAGATTTTGGAACATTTTGGATTGGATTGAAAAGGAATCATCCACTATGAGTTGCTCCAGCCTGATCGAACGATTGACGCTACATTTTACTGTCACAAACCGATGAGATTGAAGCAACAATCGAAAAAACGGCCAGAGTTGATTTACAGAAAGGGCTTCGTTTTCCATCTGGACAACGCTAGACCACACACATCCTTGTTGACTTGGCAAAAACTGGTAGAGCTTGACTGGGAAGTTTTGATGCATCCACCATATAGCACTGACATCGCACCATCAGACTACTATTTGCTACGGTCAATGCAGAACTCCTTTAATGGTGTAAAGTTGGCTTCAAGAGAAGCCTATGAAAATTACTTCTCGCAGCTTTTCGCCGAGAAACCAGAAGAGTTTTACACTGATGGAATAATGTCTCTAACGGGAAAATGGCGAAGAGTTGTCGACCAAAATGGTACATATTTGGTTCATTAAAGTTCATTACAAATAAAATAAGTTGAAGTTTGATTAGAGATACGAAAAGACTTTTTCGACTACCCTATATTGCTTTATTTTCACACCACCCCAATGTGTGGTGTACACTCTCCAACCCACCAAGAACTGTGTCATCTTTAATTATATACACCCAAAAAGAAAATAGCTGCTGGGACTAATCATAAAATCTGTGCTTAACGTTTTCGCCTACAAGCCGGCAGCATTTTATGAATTCCACTTCACTTTTACGAGTGAACTAACGAATAAAATAAAGCCAGTAAATATTTGCAGCACCTGACCGCCTTTATGGCCTAACTTGGCCCAGCTGGAAGCGAAAAAACATGCTTGACTGTCGTTGCGCATGGACGCGTGCTCATGCCCCGAGCCACAGCACGAGTCAGCGCCACATGTGAGCCGCACACAAGGCATACAAATGCACATATGTAAGTGCAAGTGCAAGTGTGTGTGTGTCTGTGTTCTTTTATTACATTAGGCCTGACATTTCTGCCGAATTTTTGCCGCAATTGAAGTTGTTAAATATTGTAGAGATGGCATTTTCTTGCCAATGCTGCCAGCTTTATCCTTTGCGGCTCTCTTTGCCGCTCGCTTTCTGCTTTATTTTTGTTTGTTAGCCAATTGTGTTGATGATGTTTGGGAAAGCGCTCGCTCGTTGCAGCAGGCAGCAGGCACCGGGTGCACGTATGCAGCAGCATATGTGTATGTTATGTGTGTATGTATGAGTGTGTTATGTACATAGTAAATTAAGTGCAATCGCACAGCACACAGTTTCTGGCTTTTTTACGAAATTTATATATTTTTGGCAAAGTGCCTGAATCAATAGCACCACAGAGTTGGATTGTTAGACATTTTTAATGCGCGGCAAATGCAGTCGACAAGATTGGTACGATTCTGCCGATGTTGCAGCTGCTGCTGCATTTAAAGGGAATTGGACAATGCGAGGCGGCTAACCATAAAGGCCTCCGTACATAGGGTACAGTATGTGAAAAAAGTACGCTACAAAGTTTAATAAGGAGGAATTTGAGTTAAAGAATCTTCAAAAAATTATCAAGCTAAGCGGAATTTACAAAGAGGTCAGTATTTTTGATAAATAAGTATTTCAAAATCAATACAAACTTTATTGATATTATGATTATACTTTGAAAACACTATCTGGAAAATCTATGCCTAAATAGGGATCCATAATACTTTGCAGAGCTAGCACCCGCTCAGATTTTCCAAAAAAATTTCAAAACTTTTGGGCTTAGAAAACAGTATGATGTTTAAAAAACCTTAGACAAATGATAGAATAATAAAATATTTTTTAGGGAATACCTTATTTTATAGTAAATTATATACAATTTTTTATTATTATTATTGTAACTTTTTGTAAAAAAAATATTTTGAAAATTTTTCCGATAAAAATAATTTTTTTTTTTTTTTTTTTTTCAAATTTTTTCGATGAAAAATTTCCCTATTCACAAGTCTCTCCATTTTTCCAAAAAAAGGTAATGTAAAGCTAAAAACATTTGTACCAGCTAGTCTTAAGTAACGGTATTTTTTTTTTGTTTTTGTTTTTTTTTTTTCGATAGCATGAGTTAGGATCACCCCTCGAGGGTTTTTTGAATAAGTTGACACTGTCCACATTATTTTTTTATACTTTCAAAAAAATATTTTGGGTTTTCATTTAATGAACGCAAGTTGATTCCGCTTTGCTTACACTCGGAATAAAAAGTCGAAGTTAGACATTTTTAGAGATCAACCATAGATTGGCACACATGCACCAATCAAAATACTCTACTGAAGGTAGATACTTACTAATGCGGGTAGCCTTATACGGAACTGTGAAATTATTCCGAAAACCCTTTTCAGTAGTAGAAATATTTGGTGAGAGTGAGAGTGCAAAATATTGATCGGAACAGTAGACTGCTTCAGGGGTATTCTAGTCTAGAAGCATGAATTTCAGGTAATTTTTAAAGTGTCGTAAAAAAGGCAATATTTTTAGTATCCATTTTTTTACTAGTTATTTGTTAATTTTAGAAGAATACAGAAAAAAATAAAAAACTAAAAATAGTAAAAAATTTCAAAAATTATGAGCTGACGAAGTGGGGGGTCTCTAAAAATTTCCACGTGATCATACCCATGATTTCAACCCTCCTAATTATCTAAAACCCAAAAAAGAAAAAAGTTTATTAATCTAGAATAATGTCACAGTGACCGGAACTGCGGAAAAGTAGGAAGAAAATTTTCACAAAATGGCGACTGCCTGCAGAAAAAGTTTTTTTTGGATCACGTTTTCTGACTATTTCAAATTTTTTTAAAAAATAAAAAAAAATTTTGGGATGGGGCTAGTTCCGACCACAGTCAACCCTATAAAGAAGACTCTATTAAAGTTACAAGTAAATCGGTCCAGTAGAACCTGAGAAATCGTGGATATCGTTCCGAAAAAGTCAGTTTTGAGAAAAACGCGTTTAAAGTTTCGCGTTTCGGCCGAACCAGTTTGGATGCCGGGTCAGAAAAATGCCTATATCTCCGAAAATAATTTGAATTTTGAAAAATCCTTCTGTAAATTCTTGAATAGTTAAACTTTGAAAATATAAAAAAAAAGAATCGATTTTTTTTAAAATTTTTAGACTAGAATACCCCCTTCAGAGATTCATATCGTCTGTTCTATCTCAGAGGAAATAGAATTGCGGCAAGGATTAAACTTTATTTTGACTTACAGACGCGTTCAATCGAATATATTTGATAACTCTCCATTGACTTGGCGATCTCGGTTCAAATCATTGATAGAAGTTAGGCTGAAAGGTAAGTTGATACATAGAGAAGTCCAACATAGGGTATAAAGCATAAGCGGAATGATAAAATTGAGTTATTAGTGGTCCAGTATATATAAACTGATGTCTTAGAATTGTGCTGACAATACAGGATCTGAAGTTTGAACATTCGACTTTCGCTATGTTATCGTTAAATCGACGCCAGAAGCTAAATTTGTCAAAGCTTTCTAGTCAAAATTTTGTCAAAGTGAGCATGACTTTTAATTCTACTAAAGATCCGAGGATAACGATGGTATAACATCAATTTTTTTTTGTTTGCTTAATATTCATAACGTGACTCGTTCTGGACGACCTTCGACCTCTTCAACTTATGAAAATATTAAAATAGAGAAAGATGTGGACTTAAAAATCGACAGGCGTGTTAGAGAGATGACAAAAGAGCTCGACATCTCTCGAGAGTCCGTTCGAATGATTTTGGATTATATTTTGTGTATGAAACACGTTCTTACTCGACTCGTCCCGATAAAGCTGAAAGTAAACAGGTATCTTTAGACATAATGGATCGTGTGAATTCCGATCGCACATACGTGGAGAGCAATATAACTGCCGATGAGACATGGATTTATGACTTTGACATCCAAACAAGTCAGCAATCATCGGAATGGAAGCAAAAAAAACA
>CM050325.1:98697343-98727623 GCA_027475135.1 Bactrocera correcta
TAGCCTATAGCTGCCACTCAACTGACCCATTAAAGCCAAGTTCTTGTATGGAAAACTTTCTTATTTGATAAGGTATCTTCACAAAATTAAGCATGGATTATTATCCAAAGCATAGCTATAAAAAATTCAACTGTGAAGGGTATTTTGTGCGATGCAGCCGAAGTTAATGTCTTCTCGTTTTTGCATCAGTTAAGCCAGTAAAACTTTAATGCAGCCACACGTGACCCACTATGCAAAGCAAGTGGAAAAGTGATATGAAAAATTAATGCAGAGATAAACAGTCCTAGTTGTGTAGAGACATCCACAAACAGAGCAACTCAAAAATACGAGTATGTGCATATAAATATATCGGGCAAATGATAAATCGCAGCATGAAAAGTGAAGTGAACACACGGGTATAGCTACCTCCCTGCAGCCGCAGCGCTAAGGCCGCAGAGACAAGCAGACAAACTCATTACATTAAAAATGCACTGTGCGATTATAAAAGTATAAACTGCGAGAGTAAAAAACCACTAAAAACCATAAACGCGTTGCATAAACTGGAGCGCTGTGTGCAACTGCGAAGGGACCGACCGCAAACAGATAGTTGAGTTGTGTGCCATGTTGCATGATGCGCGGCGCATACAAATATACACACAGTGGCTACAGCTTCGCATCGCTGAAACTCAACGCGGCTGCTTATGCAAATTGCAGTAAATTGAATTTGTCTGATTAAGTTTTTATGCTGGGTTGGCCAAAGGCGCAGCAAACGACAAGGTGAAGGGACGAACGCCACAACAGCAGCGAGCAAACTATAAGATGAACGGAGGTAGAGGCAAACCAAACGCGTACGCTCATCCGTCCGTCGTTGACTCAACTGCATGGCTGGTTGGCCGACTAGCTGGCTGGATGGATGAATGGTTCGTTGGTTGGTTGGGCGTTTGGCTGATTTGTTGAACTTTTGGTTGCTTGATTGGTTTACTGCCTAGTTGATGCGTTGTTCATGCATTGACAAACGGACAGCAGAGGCAAACGAACAGCGGAAGCAAAAGAGATCCAGCAAAAATTGCGCCGCGCAGCTGCGTTGCACATTTCTTTGCTATCCCCGGGGAGATAAGAGCACAAATATGACAGCTCGTATCAACAGGCCCACTTACTTACTGCTGATAAATATGTATGTATACTCCACTTCTGTACATATGTATAAATATATATCAGTATTTGAAGGCAAATGTGTGCTTACACTTGGCATATTCTGCCCGTCTTCCATCCCAATTCTGCTCTTCGTGCGGCGCTCTTGCCTTTGGGTAATTGAATTTTATTTATAGGCGCGTTTAGTAATGACGGCGGCTCTTCGGTTGCTGCTTGCAAATTAAATGTAAATAAAAAATCACCTTCAGCTTATCTAAGCGATGTGCAATCAGCGTTCCGAAGAATTGTCGGAAGTGTTGTGTGCACCGCCGCCGGCAGCAGCTTGACCAATTTCAATGTTAATATTTGCCCTGAACTAGTTTGGCGCAGCGGTGCAGTGTGGTGCCAATATTTTCTTCTGCAGAGTAATTGATAAAATTGCACGTTCGATCGCTGCACGTTGGCAACGAGTTTATCTTTCTGGAGTCAATTACATTTTTATGGCTGCGTAAGAGTGCCTGAGCTTCAAGTATCATTCGCAAGATCAATAATTGAACATATCGCTTGTTCATACTTTTTTATGATCTTTCTTCATGTGCGCTGATCTAACTTCATCTTGCTGACGAGCAACCGACGGTGCTGACTTTGATAGAAGCAGTTTCGCCATGAAAGATACTTGAAGGGCCACATCCAAGTGAGCTAAAAGTGGTTTCCAAGGAGGACAAAGTGATAAAAGTTCACACCCTCGTCCTGGCAGCTCGCCGTTTGAAGAACCGTGATTTAGTCAAAAGAGTGCGTGTTCCTTGGATGGTATGTTGTTCTTGTTTAATACCTCGTTCCCGTTAGGATGGTAAGAATTAGATAAGTTTTCATCGACAACATCCAGCAGTAGGCCCACAACGTGCTTTTTCGACGGGGTCGGACCATAGGAATAAGGGTTTCAGACATCCCGTCGTAGTTCGAAGAGCAGAAATCTGACATGTTTGTAGCTTCCTCGTTTGCGTTTCACTGCATGAAGTGGCGTAGTTAAGGACCGACTGACCGATTGCCTTGTATGTTGCCATTAACGTTTCTTTGTTTGTTCCTTAGATAGTTTGAATCATTGTGCATGAGAAGGCGTCGGAACGACGTTTTTCGCACTTATTGATTTCGGACAACAAGGGTAGTCGTGAAATCGATTCACAGTACTTTTGGAAGCTGTTTAAACGAGTGACCGTCGACAAAACATGAACGGATGGACCACAAACCAAACAAAAATCGAAACCATGGACTTCATCCATGGAACTTGTTCGAATGAAGGCAAAGATTCTCTTATCCGGAAGCAAGTCGACCATTTAAAGAAGGCCAAGGACTTTTCAGTACTCTACTACATACGTCAGATTATTGCATTGATTCGACGCCGAAACGTGGAAACAGCGGTCTGATTTGAAGAAAAGTTCTATTGCGAGAAAGAACAGGTTCACACCTCCGTCTTCGCCAGTGCAAAATAGGTAGAACTAAGCTACGAACTGTTGGTCCATCCAAAAAATTTTCCAAATTGGCTCCTAAAGACTTCAGTTTGTTTCCAAGTGCCATGAAATCCCAAAACCTATTCTCATATCTTCAAAACATATGTTTTCATAGAGGTTAAAGTAGTTGTACACGTATCTACTCCGAATTGAAGGTGGTGCATTCGAACTCGTTCTTCTCTTCGCATACGTCTTGCTATTTACCGTTCGTGCGATCCTCCACTAGTTACAAATCGGCTTCAAGCAGCAGCTGCCTTTTATGAGAATATTTTTGATGTCAACGTTGTCGGCTTCTATCTGTAGAAGGATAACTGTTGAAGAACAGGTTCTGAGGACTAATATAGTGTACACTAAGCTCAAGCGCACCAAATATTTTATTTCTTATCTGTTGAATGATGAGCCTTGACTCAAAAATTGCGACTATAGCCTACAGATTAACCAAATAAACACCCAAAGTCATTAGTCGAAGACTTGGCCATTCAAAAGATACTGTTATTGATACCGAGTACTACAAATAGCAACAATAACTACGAAAGAAATCTCGAAGACGCGAAAACACAAAAGAAAAATTGATTGGCCTACAGCGGCAAATTAGTTTTGCTATCAACCAAATGGTATGCGACCCACAATGCAACACGTCTGTCTAGGCATGCGACCAGAACGAATCCTACGTCATCGACGCCGGTTCAGGGTCAAAGCAATGAAAAATTAACCGAACATACCCGCATGTCTGGCTCCCTGTATGGTGAATGCGCATCGATGCGTGCCACCAACGCTGCACCCACGTAGTGCCACAGAGCAAGAAAACACGGTAGCCGTCAGCAATGCAAGAGCAACCGACGCATATACATATACCTGTACATGCAGCGTTGCAACAAGCACATTGTGGCATAAAGTGTACGCATTGCGCAGTCTTGGACAATCAAACGATTAACGGTAGGAAGCTCAGACAGGCGTTGTGGTGCGTTGCTAGAAAGATTACAACAATAAATGCTGTTGTTGTAACTAGACATATTGTTGTTGTTATTATTATTATTGTTGGCTGTCGCATTTGTTGCGTTTTGGGTTACAGCGCGAATTTGTACCAACTTGACTGCTACAACACGGCTACCAGTGCTGCCACTTGCAACAAACGCCAGCCAGCACAAGCGCTGCGCCGGCTGGCGCGTTTATGGCGTTTATTGTTGGCTAAATCGCCAGCACATTGTTGCAGCCGTAACTAGCGGTTAGCCGGCTGCTTGTAATAATGTCAATTCAATTAATCTTCAAAGCGCGCCTTTTTATTTCACTCAAGCACACACACACACGTGCGCAAGCGCATGGCAGTCACATTCAAATGCATTTTTTGTGTGTGTCAAAGGTGAATGAGTGGCTTGCGCATGCGCAGAAAATGCTTCTTGCATTGAAATGGATATGAGTGCTGCATGCCACATGTATACATGTATGTGTTTAGGAATATTTGTGCCACAGCTGCAGTTTTGCTATTTGCCATTGCAATCTTTTTTGTTAAAATATCGAATTCATTAAAATGAGTGATTATGTCTTGTTTTGTTGTTATTTTGTTGTTTTTACTTTTACATGCCACTTTGTTGCGAAAACTATGTCGAGGAAGCGATACAGAAGTATTTTATCAAGCTTCTAAGTTTGCGAGCTGCACAAAATTAATTGTGTCTATTTCTCATGGGAAAATGAATGCCAACCGCAAATGATATTGGCAAATCGAAGATTTTGGTTAACAAATAATTGTCCTAAATATTTTTGGCATTGTGTGTTGATATAAAATTCTTGTCATTTGCATGATTTGTTGAATATAAGTTTCCAAGGACTTTAGAAATTTTTAGGTAGGATTACAGATTAATACCAATCTTCGGTTTGAGACACAAGGATGTTTGTAGAAAATCATACATGAGATCTTAAACACAAAAAAAAAGATTACTAAATAATTACGACAATTAAACATGAGAGGGAAATATCATTCGAAACACAGAGGGCGCTGTCTACCACTTATGCCCACTTCTACTGAAAATATTATAATAAAGAACATAGAAATTATAGCATAATCAGAAAGATCAGTAAACACTACGTTTATTAATTTCTCTAAGACAACAGTAACAGTTTGTTGTGATGTAAATCTGATTTTTTTTAAGGTTTACCAACAGCTTTGTGTTAATATAATTTTTGGTGATAAATTGAATGTGATGCCATCTATCTTAAGATGGATTACAGCGAACCACCTTGCTCGATTTATTTTAAGGCGTGGCATGGGTTTTCGGGTAAAAAAAAAAGCGAAATTTTTATTGTAATATTAAATTCTACAATACCTCTAGAATATCGTCCTAAATTGTCAAGGTTATCCAAGTAATATTTTCGGGGATACAGTCGTGAGAACTTGTGCGCTCGAGGCCAGCTAGGCTAAGTGCGTCGTCTTTAAACGCGTTTTTCTCGAAACTGTGTTTTTGAAATTAGTTGACAAGATTTTTCGAGAACTACTTAACCGATCTTCATAAAATTTTATGCATGTATTTGAGATACAATTCTTAAAAACTTGAACGAAGGATTTTTTTTTCGTTTACAACCATAAAAAAAAATTGCAAAATTTTTATAAAATCCAATTTTTAGTTTTTCCCCTTCGTCGTAAGTTAGGGTTTTAACGAAAAGCCATGTTTTTTTTCCACTTTAGATGATTCTCTAAGGATTTATCCGGCCAATGTGAATGTATGTTTTCTCCGATGGTTCATCGGAAATGGGGTCGCAATGTTGCGGAAAAAATACTGTTTTTTACCCAAGAAAACCCATGTAATCCTGAAAATTTCAGTAAAAGCAGAAGAGTGGTTGGCGAGGCTGACGACTCCATTAACATGGTGAAAATAGCCGACACGCTAGCTCTGGGCAACCGTATCTATGAAGCAGCTGCTCTTTTTGACCAACGTTGAGGTCTTTTCTCAGAGCGGCATATTGGGCACTTCCACTAGCAGTACACATGTTGAAGAGAAATAGAACGAAAGGAATACTTTATATGTATGTGCCAGAATCGTCTTCACTTCTATCAGGTATAAGACTTTAGTAATTTTTTGGTGAAACTCTAATTATACATAGTTGATCTACAAGTAGTACTTAAGTTTGGGAAAGTTATATGTAAAATCTCTTAAGGAAAAGACTTCTCAGCCAGTATCATTAACTGACTCGATACTATTCGAAAACGTGTCAAAGATGAACACTGGCACGAAAAATGTACACCATATTTTACAATTTTCCTTAGACAAAAGACGGAACGTAAGACAGATGGCTGAAAACGGAACAGAAAATGAAATTATTTTTCCGTAGTTTTGAGGTCAAAGAAGCATAAAATAATGAAAATTGCCGAATTCGATCATGAAGTAAGGCTGTATACAAAAGAAGCTCCATGTCACACCAGTTAGCGCAAGATATTTAGCTTAAGGTCCAAATTTTCATTTGGGAGTCGCTATTGAATCGCAACAAAATCGATCCATTTTTGAAGAGTACTATTACTGAGGATGAAAGTTGAGTCACTGATGTTGAGGTAAACTGAAAATGGTCATGGTCGAGTAGTAGTGAGCGAGCGCAAACGGCAGCCAAGCGAAGATTGGGGATTAAGAGAGGGTTTTGCTATGTGTTAAGTGGAATTGGCAGGGAGTCATCTACTATGAGCAGTTATTTTAGTTACAATTTTAATTCAGACTTGGACCATTTGAAGGAAGTTGTCGCTCTTTCGGCTTTGGCAAAAAGTGAAATTACGTTTCATTGAAAGGATGCTCACACACCAGAAGCTTCGTGAGCTCGGTTTTCAGGTTCCTATACATCGACCTAATTTTTCATTTAATTGCTCTGACATTGTTAATTTCAAAGAAAATAAAACGATATACAAATATGTCTCACAACAGATCATATCATAATTACTAGGAAGATAGTGGTTAGCATTTCATAGTTCGTGGGTTCGAAAGAACGCTTTAAAAACACGGTTATTGACCGCTGAAAAATTTCCGTCTTCAAAGTGATTTTTACTAAACTTTCGCTCGTATAAAGGCGGTTATGCTCAATTTGTTAGCCTTATTAAAAAATTCTTAAAGAGCTGTGCTAAAATCTGTTAAATTCTAAATGTCTTAATATTTTTAAGTTTTCGCTTTACATACGATATAGAATGTATAATAATAGTAATTATAACAATAAATTTTAATTAAAACCTTTCAAAGGTCTCTTTCATAATTCTCCTATTCATCTACCGACAACGACATTCACTCAAGCTCCCTTTCAATGCGCGCTAAATATAATTTTATTATTTGTACTCCTATTTGGTGCATAATAAAATAGCATTTTAATTACTTTACAACGCTGGCAGCGACTCCCAACAAATGGAAATAAATGAGGCCCGTCAGGAAGGCATACACCCACAAAGTGGAGAATAGTGAAAAATATGCTGCGGCAGCTACTGCCAGCCGCCTTTGCTAAATAATACTATTTAGTTGCTGCATTTTAGTTTAGCGCGCGGCGAGAACTATGCGCAAATTAATATTCCGCCTTTAAAAGTAGCTAACAACTCGCAAGTTGGCTGTGCCGACGCGAGTCCTGCAACAGCGCTGCGCTGCGCTGACTCATAACGCAGGTAAATGCAAAAGGCGAATATGAAAGAGTGGAAAAGAAAAAGTCAACAATTTCCTGCTCAGAAATTCTTGATTACTGACTGCCACTGCCACAGCCAGACCAACAACCGCCACGCCAACGCCAACGCCCAGCCTGAAGCTGTGCTTACCGCGCGACTGACGGAGTGGTTCATTTGCTGCGCCGCCCTGCAGCCCTTTTGTGTTGTTCTTGGCGGTCGCCGCTTTTGACAGATTTTTACTTGAAACAACAATGCGCAGGCGCACACAGCACCCACAATCAATTTCAATTTGCAAAGGTTGCAGCCCAAACGGTGTTGCACGTTTGCGACTTTCATTTTTTATCACATTTTGTTTTCATTTTTTTTTGCAGTTTTTCTTGTTTTTATTTATTAGATTTTTGTTTCACTTCGCTGTCGTTTTGAAAGTCATTTGTTGGCGCGTTATGCGCATGCCCAGCGGCGATGACTCATCCTCGCAAGGTTCTAAGCCACATTCCGAGACATAAAGCAGTTGTGCAACACAAGGAGAGGGCGCGTTGGAGGTGAGACTGGCTGACAGTCCACGTTAAGCAGCTGATTTCTGCAGCAATGGCATGCCATGGCCTCCTGTGCACAGTCGGTTTCTTACTTTGGCACACAGTCAACATTTTTACTTTCCTTGCAAGGCGCTTCTGGGTCTGTAGCCTGCGCTTCATTCACTTCCTCTTCTATACATGTACTCATATATCTCTACAATAACTCTCTCAGCCTCATAACTGAGTTGACAGCGACGAAAAAAATATCATAAAATATTGAAAAATAAAATCCCATCACAACGTGCTTTTGCAACATGCCTCTAAGCGGCTTGTGCGCTCATGTTGAACTTAACAATTCGTTGCGGTTACGCATTGCCAGGCCAATGCATCGCTGATTTTTGCTATAAATAAAAATTCAGCTACAATATTGTCTTACCGTTTGGTTGCCTACAATATACTATATATCCCTACATTCATACACACATCCATATATGCATGCATGTTGCTGCTGTTGTTGTGTTTATCGCTTGTGGTTTTTTTGGTGAAGCGCACCAGCTCAGATTTCCGTTCTCATAAATATTTATTTAGGCCGCCGGTGTTGCCTTTAACTCATCTTCGTGCAAACGGATACAGCTACACCCACAAACACACACACACACACATGTATATGCACATAGATTTATTGATTTTTGTGTTGTATTGGCTATGTGACTTTATTATACAGATATGAATATGAACAAATAATATATTCTATACATTTATGCACAACTCATATTTGCAGCGCATGCATTCAAGCGTTATGATATTTCAAATAAAATGTCGTATATAAGGCGCATTAGGGGTGTACTTAGAATAATATGGTTTGGAAACAAATAATAGTGAGAAAAGATTTTGAAAAAATATATGTTAAAAGTGTAAGATATTTAAAAAGATAATTTTTGAAATCACTTTTGTAGATACATTAGGGTTGTCCTTAAGATGTTATCGTTAAAATGAAAACAATATTTAAAAATTATTTTTAAAAAGTATGCTAATACACATACATATGTAAATATGTATATATGAAAGATAGTTCTTGAAATCACTTTTCTAGATAAATTATTAGGGGTGTAAATAATTTAGAAAAAAAAATTCAAAATTATATACAAAAAATATGCATGTGTCTACACCATAAATAAAAATTTTCTTTAATAATTTTTTTTACAGCATTAGGGTTGTACTTAAAGTACTATCATACGAAAAAATGTTACCTTAAATAAATAAGATATCCTAAAGGAAGATTAAATAATAATTGAAACAATTCTTCAGGTGCATTAGGGGTGTACTTATGCTGGAATCGGTTAAAAAAATTTTAGATATTATCTTCAGAAAAAAAAACAATATTAAAAAATTATGTTCAAAAAGTATATACATATGTACTTATATACCATCAATAAAAATTGTCTTTAATAATTCTGTTTTAGGGAATTAGGGTGGCACTTAAAATAGTGTCAAAATTGTTTCTTTAAAAACTAAAAAATAAAATAAAATATCACAAGGGAAGATTAAATAATTTTTTAAACAACTCCTCAGTTGCATTAGGGCTGTACTCATGCTAGTATCGGTTAAAAAAATTATATTAAGTTTGAAAACCAAAATAGTTCGGATTGAAAACCGAAAATTTAGAATTTTGAAAATTTGAAGAAAATGTGATTTCAAAAATTAACGCAATGAGCGCCATTTTGTTACTCTTGTTTACTCAAATACATCATAAACTCTGAAAGAGGTAGATCTAATTTATTTGGCTTCATTTCTAGAATAAATAGACAAAGTGAGGTCCTTTTAGAAACCTAAATCATTAACAAAAATTTACATAAAATTTAGGACATCCTTAGTGTACTACAATTTTGTCAACGCTTGTGACAGTCATTTGTTTTGCTGACTGAAATTTTCACTGTATTTTATTTGCTTAGCTTTTTGAAACGTGAGAAAGGATCGTCTTCAAATTCAGTGGACTCATTAACTACCCTACAACCATTCCACATATAGACTCACATAGCAAGCAAAAAAAAAAAAATATTTTTATTTATATATTTTTGTTTGCTTTAGTAAACTATAGGAGCGTGAGAGTACACATTTAGAAGTTTTGCCTTGAATGTCAAATTATTACTGATATTACATGTGACAGTGAAAGTAAGTCGTAAGTAAATAGAACGAACAATTTTGTATGATAATGAGAGTTATAAATCGTATAGTATATATTTATTTTAAATATAATATTTTCGCTGCTCTCTTTTCATAACTAAATTCTTTGGTATGATTTAAGGCCTTAAAAGTATATTTATACTTAATTATACCAGTATTTTGTACTTATACCAGTTGTTTGTTCGTTTCGTCACGGTCAAAAGATTTATGAGTAAAACGTCTACTGTAAATTCAAAATAGTGACAAGTCAATAGGTCAGTTTGCATTTGAAGAAAAATATTTAAATATTTCAAATAATATATTAAAAATGAATTAAATGAAGAAATTTTTTTATGTTAGGCATGCTATGTATATGAAGCCGATCGAATACTGGTTTGAAGGTTTTGAAATGCTCGTAATGGTTCCAAGGATTCGAGTTTGCGTATTTAATATTTTTCTGATATGAATTTTTGGAACATTTGGAATTTTGTAATCTCACAATTTGGAAAATAAAAAATCAGTTTTCATTTTCTAAAAAGTCTAAACTGACCAAATTTCGTAAGGAATTATAAAAATAATTATAAAAATTTGGCCTCCAATAAGAACATGACTTCATAAGAAATTTCGCTGAAGAATTTTTTTATACAAAATAAAAATAAAAATTGGAAAAACTTGGATATTTGAATTTTTCACATAAATTTTGAGGTTATGCGAAAAGAGGTATTAATTCAAAAGTTTCCAGTTTGTTGCAAAATTTTCTCTTGAAGACTCGTAGTTCTGCCGAAAATCGAAATAAACTGTTTTCAACTCTTAAACATTCAACAACGCTCTTCTTTCTACTAATTTTAGATCGACTGTAAGTAAATTTTCCATTCATTTTTCTTTCAATTTTTCTTCTTTAACCTTTCGTTTGCAGAAAGCTTCAACCTGCTTTGAATTACTTACACTATTTGCTATTTTTTAAGACTTCTGGCCTGCTCAATATTTGGAACTACGTTATATAGAGCTGTAATAAGAAAACTTCTTCTTCAAGAGGTGTAGGTAAGATTTCCTTATAAATCTTTAAACATTTTAGCAGAAAATAAAGATTTCTTCTCGCTGAGGCAAATAGCTGTAGCCGTAAGTATAGCGTCAGTAATTGGTGTGAGAATTACTTGAAAAGTGAAATGTAAGGAGCAAGACTACTTCAAATTTCGATTTCAGCTGTTTTTCGAAATGTGCCTGATTTCTATATATTATATAGGAGAGGAGCTTTTTATCAACTCCAGCTTCTTCCTAGTTGTGGGGGCTTTAACAGGCGAAGGTGCTTCTTTATATAAAACCAAAAACCATAAATATACTTTATTTTAAAGCTTTCTTCCCATTCAATTGCACTTCACTTCTACTTTTCAGGCAATTTCTTTTTCATTGCGTTCAATTAGTAATCATTGCAACATAATCAACTAACCGCAACAGCAACGAAATTTCACTCGCTCACTTCCTAGCTGCGTGTCTAAGCGTGTTCGAAATCGCAAACGGCTGATAAGAGCAGAAAGAAATCGCCACAAGCTGTGACGCTTTTACTTTCAAAATAAAAATTACGCGACTCAGCGAATTGGGCGCCTACATCACCTACTCCGTTTACATCAATTGGCAATTTGCCATTTAGTGCGACGGAGGAGTTTTTGGCGTTTGCGTGCAACAAACACGAATTCAGAAAGCCACATTTCCTCAATACATTTAATTTTTATTTTTATCGATTGTTTAATTTCTTTCCTTAATATGCGCGCTAATGCTCGATTTTCGATTTTTTACTTTTCTAATGGCTTTGTTGTTATTATTATTATTATTTTTTGGTTTTGCATTTATATTTTCCTCTTTTTGACTTGGCGTCATATGGCGCGGGGCATAAAATTTCGCCTGCATAACAATTTGTAGATAAACAGAAATAAAATTGTATCACACGCTGACGATCAACAGCGCGCAATGGGCGAGAAGTCACGCTATTTTGCGGCATTTTTTTTTTTTTTGTGTTTGGTGGACAAAAATTAAGTTGTAAGCAAATTGGTGAAAATTGAGCGCGAAAAATGCAAGCAAAAATTTTTTTGTGACCAATCAAGGATATATATATGTACATATTTATATACTATATAGAGGTATGTACAACATGTGTACGTATGTATGTATGTATGTATTCAAAGCATAAATATGAAAAAAGTGTTGCCCGCCGTTTAGGAAGATAAGCTCAGGGGTGCAACGCTGCTTGGCGGTTTGAGCACTGAGACTGTGGCGTTGAATTTCGATAAGCGGGAGTTTTTGGAAAAAGTTATGGACTTTTTTTTTGAAATGAGAGCAAAGACTGATTTTTTTTTGCAGAGAAAAGGTTGCCGCCAGCGAATTGCTACGTAATTGAAGCAATAATCAGTTAACCAGGCAGCTTTAGTTGACTGAAAGAGATTCGCTATGCTTCACTGTAGAATATTTAGCCTAAGGAATAAAAAAACAGGAAAAAACGTTAGGTCCGGTTGCGCTGAAACTACAATACGCTTCACAAATTCAAAATATTCTGTACAAGAACTTCATTTTGTTTGTTCAGTTTGTATGGCAGCTATTTGCTATAGTGGTCCGATCTGAACAATTTCTTCGGAGAAAGTACCGTTGTTTTAAACAACATTTCGAACTAAATTTCGTGAAAATATCTCGTCAAATTAAAAAGTTTTTCATACAAAGACATACTTTTGATTGTTCAGTTTGTATGACAGCTATATGTTATAGAGGTTCAATCTCAAAAATTTCTTTCGAGTTTTCACAATAACTTTAGGCAATAATACCAACAAAATTTCAGGGAGATGTCTCTCTAAATGAACAAGTGTTTCATACAAAAACAAGCTTTCGATTGCTCAGTTTGTATGGGAACTATGTGATATAGTGGTCTGATCTGAAAAATTTCTTTCGAGTTTTCACAATAACTTTAGGCAATGATCTATGCCAAATTTCTTAAATATAGCTCGTCAAATGCAAAAGTTTTCCATACAAAGATATGATTTTGATCGTTTATTTTCCTTCTGGGCGTTAAAAACTGCGTGGCAAACTTAATATACCCTGCTCGGGATATAAAAAACTAAAGAGAGCAAACTTTCATAGAAAAAGCAGACTTGGAAAGAAAAAATAATCTGTTTACAAGCAACAAGTGCAACCAAACATGCCACAAGCCACTAAAAATAACGATTTCAGTCATTATTTTCAAATCACCAAAACAACAACAACAATAACAACCGAAAATAATAACAATAATCCTGAAATTAAAACAATTACAACGCATAAAATTAATTGCTGATAAAATGCAATTAGGCGCAGCAAATGCAAGTGGTCTGCTGCGCATGCGCACAAGCCTTGCCATTAAGGCCATTCGCCAGGCGCCGCCAACGCACTCACTTATGTCGACGCAAATATCTGTCTGTGTACGCTCACTTTCGATTTCATTTTATGATTTCCTCATGCTTTTTTTCCGTCTCTAATTTCAATTGATAGGCTGCGTCGCCATATTTGGGGCAAGTGTAGGCTATTACTACTACTTGCCACAACGGCCCACCACCTACAGGAAAATTTATACGCATTTCAAGAAATTTTACAATCGTCGCTTTTTTATGGACGCCAGGCAATGCAGACAGCAATTAAATTAATTTTGTTGCTGTCACTGCATTGACTACTGTTACATGCCACATGTCGCAGCATATGCCGTTATGCCACGTACTTACGAATGTCACGCATATACTTACGCACACACTTTTAATTTGTGTCGTCAGGTTGTTGCATGCCACTTGCAGCAAGTCGATAATTAAAATTCAATGGTTTTTATCTTCCATAAGCTTATTTATGGAAATTGCTTTGAGCGGCAGTTAATAATAAAAATCATTGAAAAGCTCTTTATTGTTGCTACAATTTCAAACAATTTTTCAAATCGGTGAGTGAGTGTTTGTTTGTGCCAGCTTTCTTGCGTGGCATCATAAAATTATTGATATTTTAATAACGGCAGTTATGGAATGTCGGAGAGAGCAAGTGGAAAAGTAAATAGTTTTTGTGCTTTTTTTGTTGTTTAAAAATTTGAATTTGCGCAATAAAATTTGTGTGCAAAAATATTGTCAATAAAAATGTTTTCTGATAAGATGAGACATTCATTTCGGTGTACGATTACGTACTTAGTACGAAAATAACCGAACATTCGTTTAATTAAGCGAATATCGTTTTTAATGCTTTTCGATTGGTTGAAGTCAACAAATTATCACTGGTTAGCCGGGTGAACATTGTTATCACTAATCGAAGCCTGACACTTTTGTACATAAAATAAAAAGTTGCTTGTATGTATGCATATATGTACAAATCAAACTAGAGACGAAGCATACCGATGCCTCCTCATGGCAGCAGAGGGTTTTGGCAAAGAGAAGATAATATCGTCTCAAAAAAATGAAGGCCTTAAGGAGAAGACACACTAATGGCCCCTTTTCCAGGCTTCCAGGATGATGGGGTCAGATTCATGCATTGTGTGGTGTGAGACCCACGAGAGCCTTAAAAATACGGCACGCCAAGTTACTACCAATCAATCAATGATCAACCTTCCCAGAGACAAATTCCGTCTCTTTGCTATATACTGGGCCCTGCAGGCTCAAGAAACACTTGTCCAACATGGGTATAGTCTCCGATGCTAGAATCCATCTACATGGACAATGACTCCCATCGCGCCTAACAAGCACTTGGAATTATTCAGAGAGCTGGCCCTTTGTGACCATATGTGATATAGGAAAGAGCACAATAGACCATAGGAAAAACTCTATTATTTTCTGTCTATCTATCTATCTATCTATGGGTTTTCCAAAATATTACTGATTATTAAGGTATTATTGATAGGTCATCAGTTATGGCAGACTACGCTTTGCCTGCTTCGAGGGAGGATTACATTTCATAATAAGCGATTTATGGTAATGATGGGTTGGTTTCGGCAATTTATCACAGATATAAATATTCGGTAATAAAGAAATCCAACCACATGATATTTCAGGATTATACGAGATTATATTTCAGGATATACGAGAAATTACTATTATTTATATGAATGGACAGTAAATACCTGTGTGACGTTTGCAACAAGCATCAGCTGTTAGTTAGAAAGTAATTAAACACATTATGAAGAAATACATACCTGCAAAGAAATAAATGGAAAAATATATTTAATCAGCATATAAAGATTGAAAGTATAACAAATTTTAATAAAAATGTATTGGGTAAAAATTTCTTAAAAATAAAAAGTGTTATCAAACATATATATGTAGGTAAACAGTATTTACGACTTGAGACAATCAACTATTTTCTATATACACTTGAATCCCTCTACAACAGTTCTGAATTAATGAATATAAAGAATACTCAGCGAACGCTTAGGTCCTGTGACCTTAGAGTGGACCGAAAGAGTGATAAGCGATGTAAAAGCGGAATCGTACGAGACCCAATATGCTATGAGGCGACAAAGGAGGAAAAAAAACTTTCTTTACAAAAATCCGCAGGGTACAGCTAAAAAGGCTTATTAATAAGAAGATTTATCTATACTAATAGTATAAAGAGGAAAGATTTGTACCTATTTTTGTATGTTTGTAATGAATAGGCTCAAAAGGCACTGGGCCGATTTAAAAAATTCCTTTACCAATAGAATGCTACATTCTTCCAATTTGACATACGCTACATTTCATTTTGAAAAAAAAAAATTAGGAATCCTTGGTAAAATTTGAACAATATAGCCGAAGGAGTAGAAAAATGAGTCTTAAAATGTCTTTCGTCGAATGCGCTGCCGAAACTATTGGCGATAGAACAAAATAATGTACAACAATATTGAAGAACATCACAATATCTACAAAAAAACTCCGCGGTAGCATATGTCCAACTATTGTAGTTATGTCACTACAACAACTTTTTTCATTTTAAACTTTAATGAAAATGCTAACCAAATTCAAACTATGCTATTTATGTATTTATATTAATCCTTATCCAAATAAATTATTTTATGGTCAAGACCATTTAACTACCTATAAAACAGTTTTTAAATTGGAATTTCCATTCAAAAGATATTACGAATTAAAAAATGAAAAAAGTAAACAAAACCGCCGTAGGCCAAAATATATGTAAAACAACTGAATTCATCATTTATTACTGTTATTTTAATTTTTTGATTAATATCATTTTTATTTTTAAATTTTTCATAATTAGTATTTTTATTTCATTTTTTTCATTTTTTTTTTTATTTGATCGCTAAAAAAATCGAATGACTGAGCATATAGATGATATGGTTATGATAAAAGGAAATACTCTTATGGCAATATTTTTGGTTCGGGAATTTGAATAATGCAAAGAAAATAGCACAAAAGCGGCTCGAAGTGAAGCCAAAGGTTTTTGCTTCGTCTCCGAGGACTTTAACAGTAGTTAATTAAATATGATCACGATTTTTCTATCCTTATTTTAGAACCACTACTAGTTAACTAATTGTAAAATAAGTCCTTTGAAGCAATATTTCCGAGATAGGCATAGAGGTAAAGGTTGTACTACATAGACGATAGATGCTAGCATTCAAACTCAACGTAAGGAGGTAATCGGTAAATAACAAAATGGCGGACTTTGAAAAAAAAGTCTTCTTATTTTAGTATAGGAAGGGTTTTATAATAAAAAGTTAGGGGTGAAAAAAATTCTCATTGGTACCGACGAGAACTATAAGTGTGTAGAACAGCCTTTTAAAATTTGAAAGCAATCGGTTCAGTAGAAAAATGTTAGCACCCGGGCCGACCAGAAAAACAATGTCTTGAGAAAAACGCGTTTAAAGTTCGGTCGACTTTAAAAGTTGGACTCCGAGACGCTCTAGTAAACTCGATATAACTCCCGAAATATTTCGAATTTCTGGCTGAAATTTTTACAGTATATTCTCAAGACATTGTACTTTCAAATTAAGCAAAAAAAATTCCATTCTTTGAACCCAAGTTACCAGACTACTACCTTAAGCTATAGAAACAATCAATGACTTTGGACTATTTATTCTATGATCTTGTCATAAAATGTAAGCGAGCAATATTGGATGAAAAAATAGTTACACAACAAAGGGTTTTGTAAAAAGACGAGTTTCAGCCGCTCGAACATCACATGAAATGGAGAGGTGTAAAAATAACTTTGAGTGGACGAAAGTATAAAATTCATGTCTTCATTGACATTGAATATTTAAACAGAATATACAGAACATCCACGCGAAACAAGAACACATTTCTCTGAAGACAATTTCGTCGCTATTAAGCTTAAATAATAATGAAAAAAGTAAGCAAAAAGTAAAAGAGACATATTAAACCAAACGCAGCATAAGTCGCAACATCCGCTCAACCCAAAAGAGCAAACGCATAAAATATGAAAATAGCAACAACAACAAACTATACAAATAAGAACTTCCAAAGAAATATGGCATGAGTGCAACGACCTTTGCGTTGTTGCATGTTGCACTTTGTATGCCAAAGAGCAAATAAAGACAATCATCAGCGACAGACAGACGGGAAGTGCAAACAAATGCAGGCAAACTTCGAAATTTCAAGCAAAATGGAATACGCAAAATTTAGGACAACGGAAATGCATGCTTACGAAAATTTTGAGAAGACAACAACAAGATTGTAGATACATAAATATATGAGAACAAGCATTAAACAACAAATTATTGCAAAGTTATATGCTGCGTGTGTAGCATAAGCGAGTATGGCTGAAGGATATCGGTCAAAAAAAAAATTAAAACCAACAGCAAAGAGTCAACGCACTGAGTAAATCAAGCGGCAGAGCAAGATGAGTGATTGACATGCCTGCAAGTGACAACTGACAAGCAGCAGCGCCGAGCGGAAGGATTGTAGGCGGATTGTGAATGCAAGGAATTATAAATATCTGCTTTAGAATATGATATCAAAATATAACCCTGAGAGTTTAATGACATTTATGCTTAGTTTTTTAGCAAAAAAAATATTTCTTCTAGTTCCTTTAACTGAACGTCTTGTGTCAGAACAAAATGATTCAGCTTTGCTTATGTCTCCCTTTCTGGCAATTTAGCCAAGACATTCACCACTTTATTTAGCCAGTAAGAGCACCTACTAATTTATTTCGCGTTTCTTGTCAAAAAAAAACTTTTCCATACCAGGACTTGATTTTGATCCGATATTTGGTTTAACAGCTAAATGCTATAGCTGAGCTTATAAAGCTGATCTTTTATATACCCAGAACAGTAAAGAATTTCCGTAGAGAAACTCCGACACTTGTCACAAAATTTCGTGGCATACTTAATGTATTATGACCAGGCTATTATAAAACTTGTAAGAGAGAGAGAGAGTTGATTGATTCCCTCTCCCAGACTCTTAGAATAAATTGTCAGCATTACGCCTTTTATAAGGGTTCTAGACTAGCATACTCCTTAAAATTGTTCATAAAAAACAATAACACCTTTACGCCCATCAAACCCACTACTTACAACTCATCATGCAACAAACAACAATATATAGCAACCATAAATTCGAAGAATATCTGCATATCCTGTCTTTACGCGCCCACAATACATAATATAAAGTATGAAAGGGATTTCATATTTGAACATTCATTCACTTTTGTCAACTTATAAGTATTACGGTTTCTCAACGCAACTTGCCACAAAAACGTATACGCTACATGCAGTGCATAGAGCTTAAAATTGCACTCATTCTTATATGTTCTAAGCATTCTTACAGAGCTTCAATGCTTTGTTGTCAGTGCCGTTGCAATTTTGTTGCAGTTTTTATGTTTTTCTAGCAAACAATTTTTTTTCGGTTGCATTTCAGCGCTGTCAGTTGCTTATGCTCCCATGTTGCTAGTAATTAATGTTGCTGACAGATTGCATGTGGCAGTTGCAACTTGCGTATGTCGTCCCGCAAAAGCTGCAGTAAGTGAACACGGGCGCTTGTATTCAATGCAAGTTTATAACTGTAACAAAGCACGGATTTTGTGATCAAAACTGTCATAAAGCTGTGGTCTTACAGCGCTGCATGCCACAGCTGACCGTTTGTCATGTACTTAGTGAGCGGCTTTCATATGTGGTTCTTTACAGAGTTGTCATCTCAACACGACTGACATGTCACATTTATCTTAATTAGTGTTGCACGATGCAGCAACTACTGTTATACGATTTCCGTTGTTGTTCAGTATTGTGTGAATGAAGGTGTTGATATGTGCGTAGTGTCATTTTTATTGTGATTGTTACAGAATTGCGGATGTCTGCTGGCTAAGAATAGATTTACTGACCGTTAATGATGTCTTCTTGAATGTGACAGGGTTTTTTGAAAGCTGCTTATTTACTATATATTATGGATGTGTTTTTGAAATGACATATAATTGAGTGTTCTTGTTACTTTGCAAAGACCCACTAGGCCTCTTATTTCACCTTTTTCTAAAAAATTTGCGGTTTTTGAATCACATCTTATCTAATAACGAAACAAAATTTGGCGCTGGATATATTAAAAAAATCTGATAAATCATTATTGTAAGAAGGAGTTCGAAAAATAGTTGAGGTTAAAGGATAAGATCCTTCGAAAAAGCTATATATTGTTAAGGTTAGCAATATAAAGGAAATATAATATGAGAGCTCGACATCTCTGACGAATCCATTCGAATGATTTTGGCGGATATTTTAGTTCTTGTTCGAATCGTCCCAATAAAGCTTTTCTTTCAAAAAGAGTACCATAAACAGGCCTCAATAATGGGAATGGAGAGAAAAAGCCAGTCGAAATCAAAAGAAAGTGATTTTCATTGTTTTTTTTTTCGATAACCGTGGCTTGGTGCATCATGAATGTGTTTGGGAGAGACAGAGACAGAAGGTCAATAAAGAGTTCTATTTGGCCGCATTGAGGTGTTTGCGTGAGAACATCTGTCGAAAACGGTTGGAATTGTGGAAGATGATCCCACCATTGCGACCGATTTTAAAGCCAAAAAGGCAACGAATACCAAGGAACAATTAACATATTCGCCAAAATTTGCTCCGTGTGATTCTTTCTTTTTCCCCAAAATGAAATTGTCGCTCCGTGGGACCTGTTTTCAGTACATAGTTTGCCGAGGAGTCTCTTGTTAAGAGGGTATTCTACTCTAGAATTTTGAAATATTCGATTTTCTTTCATATATTCAAAGTTTAGACTTTCAAAAATATGACCATGGAAGGATTTTTGAAAATCCGACTTATTTTCGTAGATACAGCCGATTTTGTGAGGTGGCGTCCGTGTTCACTAGAATTGTCTCCTAAACTTTAAACGCGTTTTTCCTGAAACTACTTTTTTCCACACGGTACCGGCATTATCTCAAGTTCTATACAACCTATTTACTTCAAACTTTGTGTGAATCTTCTTTATGAAATCTTTTGTCGTTCCTACCAGCATCGTGTCAAAATCTTTGTTTTTAATATTAAAAAAAAAATTCAGAAATTTCAAAAAAAGCGTAAAAAATGATTTTTATTTTCAGGCAGTCGCCATTTTTCAAAAAAAAATTTTCGTGTTCCGGACTATAACAACATCCTTATGATAGATATCAATAAATTACCAAAAAAAAACGGATAGTAAAAATATTTTTGTTTTTTTTTTAAATAAAATTCAAAAAACTGCCCAAAATTTGATTTCTAGAGTAGAATACCTCCTTAAGGCGTTACATCTCCTCATTTATGAGAAATAGGGATTAAAACTGGAACAAAAGTGTATCAACAGAATATTTTAGAAAGCGTGGTGAAGTAGTTAAGCAATACACTCTTCGATGGAGAACATGGGAACTTCTAGTAAGATTTCGCTGCACCACACAACGCAAAAACCACAAAGCATTGGCTAACACCAATATTTCTAATACTACAGCTGTAGATTCTTGGCCGCCTGAAAGTCTAAATTTGCATACTTTGTACTATAAAGAATAGGCGGAGTTGGAGAACTTCTAATTTTCAAAAACTGTGATTTTGCGATATTTCCAGGAATTTCTTTGGCGTTTGGTTTGACTCAGTTACTATGGAAATTTGACAGTTTGTTCCGTTTATTACGTTGAGTAACGCAATCTTATCTCCAACATTTCTGCTTGCTATCAAATCAGCTGATCTAAATATTATCTCAGTGTTCAAAAGTGCTGACTGTTAGCGATAATGAAGTTGTTTTCACTTTTGCAGACCAATTCATCGTGTCTGTCTCTACCACAAGGCGTTACTTTACACTGATGACTCGCTCAACTCGTTTTCGGTCGTAATATTTACCGCTAATTATAATTATGTAATTAAAGTGTATTAATTAGCGTAGTTTTGCAAGTTAGTCGACGTTTTTTTTCTCATTATGTTTTGTCAGCGTTTTCCTTATGCCACTCAGGTGGTGTGAACTCCTTACTGCCGGAGGCAAAAATAATTACTTAATCAAATATTTTCAGCATATTTCGTATATTTATAGCCGCAAGTAACCTTGACTTGAATATTGGCTTTTACAACACGACAAAAAATACAGTAAACCATAAAGTTTCACGCTTTTAATTTGTGAGTTGTAACTAAAAAAAAAATTCAACTTTAATGAGTACTGCCGCAAGGGAGTTATTGCCGTGGCGCGCATTCCATTCATGCTGATATTCAATTAAGTCAGCACAAAGACCTATAATAACGTAATGACAGCAACAGAAATCGAAGTAGGACCGAAAAGAAAAATATGACGGAATCATAAAAATATATTGCCAGACAAATAGATCGACGCAAAAGAAAGAAGCAGAAAAAACAAATGTGTTGCTTACTATTTGCACTGAAGTGTAGATTTTTTTTTTTTTGTTTTTTTTTTTTTTTTTTTTTTTTTTTTTTTGCTTTTTTTTTTTCTTCTAGTCAGCAACAAAGACGACACAATTGCAACTCTATAACCGCAAACTGGAGTCGTGCGTAAAACACTGCACTTTAGCAACGCAACATGCCACGTTGCATGCGTATGCATGCATGTTGCACGAGTTTAATGCACACATAATCCAATAAAATGCCTTAAGTACTCGCATAAGCAGCGATTTGTAGACTCTACACGCCTAGCAGCATAGCGACCGGTGGCCGTTGCAACTGAAATTAGTTCAAGTGGCATTCGCTGGGAAGCGGACAGATTAACTAGGGCGGGGTGGCGGCTACCATTCTGCCGAGAAGTTGAAATGCATGTGGAGATAAAAGTAAAATAGAGCTGGATTACAATCGCAGGTTAAATAAAATGCAGTCACACAAACATGCGCACATAAGGGCATACAGCAAAGCATTTATTTGCACTGTCTACATTCTACATGCCACAAACACCAGCTGTTGCTAGCTGTACTTGTTATGCGCGTACGACACTCGCCGAGCAAATAAATATTGTATATATTAATCAAAGCCAATCACAAAACAACAATAATAACACTAACAACAATAACACTAAGCACAACAATAAGCATGATTGCACATAATAGTAATAAATTAAAATTTATTCGCGTTTTATTGTATAGTTCTTTGTCGTTGTGTGGTTGTTGGTGTTGCAGCTTGAAGGTGGCTGAAGGTACGAAGACGACGACGCGAAATATATCGCTCTAAATGATTTATGACTTTTTAAGGCTTCAAGCATTGAATATGCAATGATAAGAGATTGTTTCAATGGAAAACGCAAATATTGAATGGAAAAAAAATATTTTATACAGATATAATAACAGTCTTTCAAAATGAGCACTATGCATGATATATAGAGTTAATTTTAGAAGTCAACGCATATTGGCTGCATTCCTTTCAGCTAGGAAGCACTATAGTTATAAAATAAGATAAATTATGCATAATTTTAACCGTAACTTGGTCAACTTGCTCAATATATTATGACAGAATATTTTAGGAGACTAAGTACAGTAAATATTCTTAAGCTAACCTCAATATGCTCAGAAGAAATAATCCACCGATTTTGCTGTGCATTTTTTTTTTTTTTTTGGAATATAACGTGTATTCTATCGTCATAAATATCACCCCTTCACAAACAACCAGTGGCCCTTTTACAAAACGAAGATCTCTGCCGCGCTTGAGGTCTCTAACACTCGGTGGCAGGGAGTTAGAGGTGTCTAAAGAGGTCAAATTTCTTGGCCTCACATTAGACTCAACCTTACGATGGAATAGGCACGTGGAATTAACACTGTCCAAAGCCACCTGAGGCTGCAAGCCAGGTATCATAAGATGAATGTATACAATGATCATAAAGCCTATGTCACTTATGGAACGTCGCTTGGGCATCTATGGCCACGCAGTCTTCGGTACGCCTATAACTTTCGAAACTGCATAGGATTGTCTCATCGATCTCAGCTTATGAGATTAAAACGCTTTTAGTGAATGAGTGCATTGAAAGGCTTATCAGTTTGCAACCGCGTATATCATGATGGAGACAGAACCATTCACTACGGTGGGGCCCCACGCTATAAAGATGTTGCTCCGATAGGAGGAGAGAGTGGGGAGAGTACGGCATTGACAGTCGACAGCAGAAATGCGCTACGCCAAGCTACTACTGAAAGGATACAATCGTGCAAAGTTTAAAGAAATTATCAACTTCCGTCGAGACCAACTCGGTCTCCTTGTCGCGCTCTATACAGGGCGCTGCAGGCTCAGGAACTTGTAATTGAAAGAAAAATAGAATTGTTGCAGAGATCCGTGAGGAAAATGTCTCCGAAGTGACTGTAGTAATCAATTTGAAATTCTTGCACATCTTTCTTACATTACTCATGTAGTGGTCCAAGGAATACGATTTTTGAGAATAATTTCGATTTTTTTATGGGAACCCACCGGTTTTGGATTTGAGATAACTTCGAGCACAAAAATCTTCCTTACTGCCAGAAACTTTTTTTCGCAGAATCATAAATATCCTTATTTTTTATTTGGGCTGATCCAAAATCGATGAATCTCACATGGACAACAATTCGCTCTTTGTGTTGCAAATAAATTCCTAAGGCAAAACGTGTACGACAGAATATTAAGTCGTACCACATGTATACCTATGTACATAACATTGCCCAGTCAAAATACCTTATTTGAGGATGTAGACTATACTGAAAGCCAATACTTTCGATGACCTCTTGCGGAAAAACTGTCGACCAGAAGGATCTCGCAGTCGTTTGCTGAGCTCACTGGAGGTCCGAACCCCAAAGGTCCAACGCCAGAACCCAAGCCGTTGTCTCCACTGCAATTGGATGAAAATGAGAAAAGGGTTCCCTCCGTAACCAGCTAATTGGCTTTGATGTTTCCAATGATTCCGTTGTAATCGGTCACACACTTATCTAATATGGAAAAAATTTCAAGCTATTGCTAATGAGGTCAAGTACTTCTTGTCTAATTTTGAGCCCACAGTCAGCGCGCCCATCGGTTGTAGGAGTGATTACACAAGTCTCTGAAGGAAGCTGCACTATGGAGCAGAGCTACTTAATAAACTTACTTGATCAATTTTAATTCAGCAAATGCCTTCGTACAGCTTAAATCGCCAGTAAGTGAGCAGAGGAGTCTATTCGCGACCTTGAGGTGATGTTAGCGTAATGTTTCCCAACAAATGCTTGATTAATATCAAATATCAGCTTAATGATCTTTAGAATATTTTTACGCGATTTATTTACATTTTTTGAAAGCAGAAAGAAAATGTATACACTTTCAACTTCACTTTAGTCGTGGGTAGAAGTCAACTTTTCGACTCGAAATATTTATAAATATTTTTTTTACTCATTTACATGCCTTTGCTCCAAATATGTAAATAATAACATCACTGAAGTACAATTCCCACTTCGTTCATTTATTTACAACACATTTTCTCTATACCTGCAACATTAACAGGTCAATGCAACCGTACAAAATACATGCTCATCGCTGATAGTATCTATCTATCTGTGGCACATCTTATCGCCCATTGTGGGAAACTTACAATTTAGTTACAACCACTCATATCTAAAGTTGCCGCTTGCCACATATTCCGTAGGTCGAATGCGTTGACCTCATTTTGCCGCAATAAACAAAAACAACAAACACACAAATGCAATAAAACACAAGAACAACAATAGCAATAACGCAGCACTAAAGAACCACTAAACGAAACGTACAACTTGAGAAGGGCAAGAAATAAACACACGCGTACACACTTTCGATCGAACTGTGGACCTTCCTGTGGGAGGGTGGTTACTTTGCTGGGAAAATTGTGTTACGTAGCGGCGCGTCGCGTCGCGTTGCGTCCCGTTTGACCGGCCCCACACCCTGGAAAACGCAGGCAGGAAAACTAAAAACAGTTCTACTGGAACGCTACACGGAACACACCCATATTTTTCGCATTTATACTCGTATTTCGGTTTTTTGTTGCAACTAAATTTTGTTGAAAATTTTCGATTTAATTTTTTTATTTTCAAATTCACAGCAACACTTTGCAGTACAACACGCACAGGAAACGGAAGAAAATGCCGTAAACACGCGTATTCACGTTCAACTCAATGCAAGCCGTAGCCGTAATGCGTTGCACCGTTCGTTTGGCTCCAGCGCTCGGACATGTGAAACACCCGCGCTATCAGAAACAACTGAGCATTCCAAAATCCAAAATCCATGCGGCAAACCAAATGCAGCGAAGTCAACCTGGCGACGTCGACTGCGCTCGGCCGCAAGCCGCTTGCCGCTCTCTCCCCGCCGGTTTAGCTCAAACTAGCTAGCGTTGCTCGTACAACGTTCACTCTCCACACTCAACGCGACGACGTTAAATTCGAGTAAAACAGACCCAAGCAAAGCGGCAGCTAGTCACAGTTGCTGCGCATAACAAAAACAAACAAACACATGCGGCGCGCATGTCGAAATATCCATACACACTCGCACATACAAATATACATGCTGTGTACGTTTATAAATACGGAAAGTAAATAAAAATATCAAAAACAGTGGCGGTTTTATTTTCGGCTAATACACATATGTGTTTTTGCTGTTTTTGTTGTTGTTGCCGCTTTCGTCACTACCACGTATATTTGTAGTTAGTTAGTTGCTTTGTTGTAGCTGCTGCTGGCGCTGTGCACTGGCTGCTGACTGCTGCCGGCCGCGGCAATCGCTTGCTCTCAGCAGTGGCGCAGTGCCAGCCGTCGTTGGGTTGATGTGCTCGTGTGGTGGCGTTACAAAAGTGCAGCCAAGTGTAGCCTCACGAAGCAGCAACAAAAGTATGTAGATATGTAACAACAACAGCAATAAAATGTCATCAGAGCATAGGTTGCGTGGTGCCTGTAGGAAACCTTTAGACGAAAATTTTTGAAGGTATTTAAAAGGAGTTGCAGATTTTGAGAGACTAAAAGAGAAGTTAGGTTAGATGGCCGGCTGTCTACTGGTCTATAGTAGTGCCCGATGGAGGTTCATTTTAATTTGATCTGAAGTATTCGCCCCACTGGACTTTAACGCTTTTTTGAGAACTTTAAGAGACTTGATAGCTCATTTTGATACGTCATCTAGTCCTTAAGCCATAAAGCTTTATATATCTAAGGTTTGTTCTAGGTAAGGCTTTACAGGAGCATAGGAGGTATGCCTACTTTATTGCACTTTATGCATTTATGGTTATTACTTTATGCCTTGTGTGGTATGCCAGTAAGTTTTGCCCTGTAATTAAGCCAATAAACGTCTTCCAGAATTTTTGAGGCCTTGTAAGTTAGCAACATACATACTATGTGATTTTGGGACTCTCGCATATGCCTAAATTTCTTTAAGGAATTGCATCTCAGCCTAATCCGTCCGTGAGCCCTTTTCGACATTTCATTATGTATCGTTTATAGCGATAACTAGACTTCTTTTGTAAAGCTCATCAACTATTTTTTTTCCGGAATTTATTTGTGGGCTGAAACGTAGTACATATGCAGAAGCTTTCAGGCAGCCGCGACATCTATCTAATGTAATATGACTTGAGATTATTACCAAAGAGAGGAGTTTTCAAAATTTCTCTTGTTATTATGAGTGTTCTTATCAGAGCCTAATACCTAGAAGAATATTAAGCGATTAGAAATATTTAAAAAAGATCAGAAACTCACAAGTAAATATAACCCAAAAGACACTAGTCATATTTTTGAAAAGCTTGGATTTCGCACTAGTACTTTAATTAAGATCGAACCCGACCGATTGTAAAGATTATTATAATAGATAAAACTAGATATACATCAAGTTGTTTAACACATAATCTTACCATCCATAATGGACCAGATTTTGATAGAAAATTATACTCTTACTTTGCTTGGAATGATTTCATATTCTAATATACTTTTTTTATAAACTTTGTTTGAAGAAACTGAGTATAAGTTTTTACCTATTTGCTTTCGACTTGCCAAAAATATCTGCTTTTTTCTCTGACTTATAAAACAGTGATATTTTTAAATTTCAAATATTTTGGTGAAATATTTGGACCATTTTTTTGTATCTTTAATTATGCATCAGACTTTTAATCTGTCGATCTTTTAAGTTGAAGGCTTTCACGAAAAAATATAGCGGTTTTCTCAGCCTTAGCCCTACTTTAAAAGAAAGGGGATGCTTGTCAGCGATAATGATTTTATATCACGGCTACCATTACTTCATGAAACCAACCAAACACTGAGCGTAAATCCTTCATAGCACAACTTTTCGGTAAATCGGTAAATGACAATAAAAAATCAGGATAATTTCCTACACGCCACATATCCACTTGGCTAAAGATAGATAACGAACGAAATGTAAACAAATAGAAAAGAGCAATGCAACAAACCATGACAAAGTAGCAGTAAACTGCAGGAAACTCTTTGAGCGCAGTAAAGAAGTGAGAGCGTAGCTGACAAGCAAAGCGAAGCAATGCAGAGTACTAATTGGAGCGAAAATTGCATTCGCATGTTCGGCTGCTGCGTTGAAGGGTGCGACGTCAAAGTCAAGGAAGTCAAAGGAGCGCGAGAGTAGTCAATGTGAAAACAAAGCAAAAATTTCGGGGGTTGAATGAGAAGAACGTAGTCCAGTGTTAGGCGGGGTTGGGTGGGTGGTGGCTGCGGATTACAAAGTATACAGTTCCTGGAATTGCAGCAATTTAATGAGAGCGACAAAAGTATAACAGCCAGAGAGAGCTAGAAGCAGCGTAACTGAATGCATTTATTATGCTCTCTCGTTGGGCCTGTGAACTTTCTGCAGCTGATAAGCATATTTCGCAAGTGTTGAAAATTATCATAGTCGGGAAATGCACACAAATTAGGGCGGCAGATTAGAAATTGTGCAAAGAACTGTAGTTTCTTTATGCTGGAAGGGTAGTTGAGCGTAAATTGTACTTCTACTGACGAAGTAGTGGAAAGTGATAAGCGTTCATGCGAAAGAGGTTGGATATCCAAAATTTGTTTCGAATTTTTTCAAAACTTTTTTTTTAATTTTTAATTATTTTCTAAATTTTTTAAGACATTTAGTATTTTAGAAAAACTTAACCTAAAATTATGCGTATTAAATAATATGGTTTTGAACTAAAACAAATTAGACAAATGTTTGACTGATTATGAATTTCATGCCAAATGATTCTTTTGAAAATTGATTAGAGGACTTTTTTATGCAGCTTAGAGATGTAAGGCTTCTAAATATAGTCTTCCAAATAGAATTCCTAAACAAGTTATTTAAACAAACGGAAATTATCATGAATTCTGATAGTGGTTTCCCTGGAAACTGTGAAGTAGTGAACAAGCGAGAACAGTCCAACCGCTACATAAACTCCGATATGAGAATACTTAGAGTGAGGGGACTTAGTCCCAGTGGTTGACAGAGGCCCTAATGACAGTCCTCTACCTACCTGCCTACCTAGGTACAATTTATTGATCAAATGAACTTGTAGAAACTTAAGGAAAATTTGGAGTCCTTACAAACTAGGTAAGATACCCAGTTTCGGGTTTCTAGGTAAGTGAAGTAAAAGCTAGCCAAAATCGGCTCCAAATAAATGTATTGAGACCATCATAAAGAGTAATGACGTAATTGAGGACAACAAGCCGGTGGGGGCTTTTCGGCTGTAAGAATTGAAAAATTTTAAATGCCGAACGAAATAAGCCTAAAATGCTGAATAAACAGGGCTTGAAAATTGTTGTGTTGGCAGGGAGTGATAGTAGAAAATCTTCACTTCTCTAGTGGATCGAATCAGCAGATAGAATGATTAAGCGTATGAATAAAGGACTCGTACTAAAAAACCTAAATATTTTGTGACGTCAAGCAGAAGTCTAAAAGCGATGCTTGACCAGATAGCTGAGACCTTAGGTACAGGCAGGCTTTGTGTAGCTTTGGCAGATTTTATTGCTCAGAATCCTGTTTTGAAGGCGATCAAGGAATTGTGTTGAATTACGTTAAAATATAGTTTCAGTCCGCGTCAGATTTGATCACATGAATGAAATTCTTCTTCTTTACTGGCGTAGTCTCCGCTTACGCCAGTTGTTTCTTCTTTTCGCAAGGTGCGCCTATTGGAAATTCCAAGCGAAGCACAGGTCCTTCTCACCTGGTCTTTCTAACGGAGTGGAGGTCTTCCTCAGAATGAGAGTCATTAAAATGAAATATACAAGTAAATCACAATAAGCCACCCGTGTCCCTTCGTTTCAATTTATTTGCTTTTCTCCCCTGAAGTTATTAAGTACCATTTCTTTAAAGAAAATCAACCATAAAGCCACCCTTATTGACTTTTGATGAACTCTTACTTTATTCAATTAAATTTCTGAATTTTCCCACAGGACACAGTCGCGACAGTGTTTCTAGTAGCTCCGCATAATTATTGCCCTTCAATGAACGCTTACATCGAGATGATAATCAACAGCTAAATCGGTTTCTTAGCGGCTCAAGATGAATGTGGGAGGAGTGCAAGAGAACACAGCATGCAACTTCGACTATGCGAAGCATTAAACGGCTGCAATTGAATTTAAATATGTGATTAATATATTTTCTATAAGGAAATTGGAAAATTTAAGGCATTTTCCCAGCCGCTTTAAGAATCTGAAATCCCTTAATCCGCAGCAAACCTAACAAGTCTACGCAACACAGCGCCCTCAATGAGAACAGCAAGGGGTGGATTTGGAAACCTCGGCGCAAATGAAGTGAAGAAAGAAAGCAGAAAGAAAAGAAAAATCAGCTTTAATGACGCAGTTTATTCAACCCAAACAAGCAAACGCAATCAAGCATGCTGGCGAACAAGCACGCCGCGTTGCAATGATTGTATGGCACATTTGTGGTATGCAACGTATTAGCACGTCTCAAGTAGGCAAGTAGCCGTGGCCACCCCCAACAAACATAAGAGGGCACAATGAGTTAAGGCGAAAGGGGAGTATTTAAAAAAAAGCAAATACAAAGCAAGTAAATAATGCAA
>CM050325.1:98728123-98758391 GCA_027475135.1 Bactrocera correcta
TTCTTTAACGTAATGAAGGTGTTATAGAGCCATGGCGGCATAACGACAGTGCATTTAGAAGAATTCCGTAATCTTATATTTAGGTATAGAGTCGATTTTGTTGTAAATACGCATCTAGCAATCGATATCGAGATGATTCAAATCATTAGTTTAACATATTTAAGTTAATTAACCTTCTTTAACGTATTGAAGTTGATATAAAGGCATGGCGGCATAACGACAGTAGATTTGGAAGAATTCCGTAATCTTATATTTAGGTATAAGGTCGATTTTGTTTTATATACACATTTAGCAATCGATATCGAAATGCTTCAAATCATTAGTTTAACATATTTAAGTTAATTAACCTTCTTTATCTTACTGAAGTTTACATAAAGCCAAAACGATATAACGGCAGTGCATTTGGAAGAATTCCGTAATCTTATATTTAGGTAAAGAGTCGATTTTCTTGTATATACGCATTTAGCATTCCATATCGAAATTCTTCAAATCATTAGTTTAACATATTTTAAACAATTAACCTTCTCTAACGTAATGAATAACGATATAAGCCATGGCGGCCTAACGACAGTGCATTTAGAAGAATTCCGTAATCTTATATTTAGGTATTAAGCCGATTTTGTTGTATATACGCATTTAGCAATCGATATCGAAATGCTTTAAATCATTAGTTTAACATATTTAAGTTAATTAACCTTCTTTATCCTACTGAAGTTTACATAAAGCCATATTGGTATAACGGCGATGCATTTGGAATAATTCCGTTATCGTATATTTATGTATAAAGTCGATTTTCTTGTATATATACATTTCGCAATCGATATGGAAATGCTTCAGATAACTGGTTTAACATATTTAAATTAATAATTATCCTTTAGCGAACTGAAGTTGACATAAAGCCATAACGGCACTGCATCTGGAGGAATTCCGTAGTCTTATATTTAGGTATAAAGTCGATTTTGTTGTATATACGCATCTAGCAATCGATATCGAAATGCTTCAAATCATAAGTTTAACATATTTAATTTAATTAACCTTCTTTAACGTAATGAAGGTGATAAAAAGCCATGGCGGCATAACGACAGTGCATTTAGAAGAATTCCGTAATCTTATATTTATGTATTAAGTCGATTTTCTTGTATATAAACATTTAGCAATCGATATCGAAATGCTTCAAATAATTAGTTTAACATATTTAAGTTCGTTAACCTTCTTTAACGTAATGGAGGTGATATAAAGCCCTGGCGGCATAACGACAGTAGATTTGGAAGAATTCCGTAATCTTATATTTAGGTATAAGGTCGATTTTGTTGTATTTACACATTTAGCAATCGATATCGAGATGCTTCAAATCATTAGTTTAAAATATTTAAGTTAATTAACCTTATTTTTCTTACTGAAGTTTACGTAAAGCCATAACGGTATAACGGCGATGCATTTGGAAGAATTCCGTTATCGTATATTTATGTATAAAGTCGATTTTGTTGTACATACACATTTAGCAATCGATATCGAAATGCTTTAAATCATTAATTTAACATATTTAAGTTAGTTAACCTTCTTTAACGTAATGAAGGTGATATAAAGCCATGGCGGCATAACGACAGTTTATTTGGAAGAATTCCGTAGTCTTATATTTATGTAAAAAGTCGCTTTCTTTTATATATAAACATTTAGCGATCGATATCGAGATGCTTCAACTCATTAGTTTAACATATTTATGCTAATAAACCTTCTTTAACGATCAGAAGTTGGCATATAGCCATGGCGGCATAACGGCAGTGCATTTAGAAGAATTCCGTTATCTTATATTTAGGTATAAAGTCGATTTTGTTGTATATTCATATTTTGCAATCGATATCGAGATGCTTCAACTCATTAGTTTAACATATTTAAGTTAATAAACCTTCTTTAACGAACTGAAGTTGGCATAAAGCTATGGCGGCATAACGGCAGTGCATGTAGAAGAATTCCGTTATCTTTTATTTAGGTATAAAGTCGATTTTGTTGTATATACGCATCTAGTAATCGATATCGAAATGCTTCAAATCATTAGTTTAACATATTTAAGTTAGTTAACCTTCTTTAACGTATTGATGTTGATATAAAGCCATGGCGGCATAACGACAGTAGATTTGGAAGAATTCCGAAATCTTATATTTATATATAAGGTCGATTTTGTTGAATATACACATTTAGCATTCGATATCGAAATGCTTCAAATCATTAGTTTAACATATTTAAGTTAATTAACCTTCTTTATCTTACTGAAGTTTACATAAAGCCTTAACGGTATAACTGCAGTGCATTTAGAAGAATTCCGTAATCTTATATTTTGGTATAAAGCCGATTTTGTTGTATATACGCATTTAGCAATCGATGTCGAAATGCTTCAAATCATTAGTTTAACATATTTAAGATAATTAACCTTCTTTAACGTAATGGAGGTGATATAAAGCCATTTCGGCATAACGACAGTGCATTTAGAAGAATTCCGTAATCTTATATTTAGGTATAAAGGCGATTTTGTTGTATATACGCATTTAGCTATCGATATCGAAATGCATCAAATAACTGGTTTAGCATATTTAAGTTAATTAACCTTCTTTATCTTACTGAAGTTTACATAAAGCAATAACGGCATAACGGCAGTATATCTATATGAATTCCTTTATCTTATATTTAGGTATAAATTCGATTTTGTTGTATATACACATTTAGCAATCGATATCGAAATGCTTCAAATCATTAGTTTAACATATTTAAGTTAGTTAACCTTCTTTACCGTAATGAAGGTGATATAAAGCCATAACGGCATAACGACAGTGCATTTAGAAGAATTCCGTAATCTTATATTTAGGTATAAAGTCGGTTTTCTTGTATAAACACATTTAGCAATCGATATCGAAATGCTTCAAATCATTAGTTTAACATATTAAAGTTAATAAACCTTATTTTACGAACGGAAGTTGGCGTTAAGCCATGACGGCATAACGGCAGTGCATTTAGAAGAATTCCGTAATCTTATATTTAGGTATAAAGTCGATTTTCTTGTATGTGCACATTCTTTAACGTAATGAAGGTGATATAAAGCCATGGCGGCATAACGACAGTGATGTTTGGGAAAAATTCCGTAATCTTATATTTAGGTATAAGGTCGATTTTTTTGTATATACACATTTAGCAATCGATATCGAAATGCCTTAAATCATTAGTTTAAAATATTTAAGTAAATTAACCATTTTTTTTCTTATTGAAGTTTACGTAAAGCCATAACGGTATAACGGCGATGCATTTGGAAGAATTCCGTTATCGTATATTTATGTATAAAGTCGATTTTCTTGTATATATACATTTCGCAATCGATATGGAAATGCTTCAGATAACTGGTTTAACATATTTAAGTTAATAAACCTCCTTTAGCGAACTGAAGTTGACATAAAGCCATAACGGCACTGCATCTGGAAGAATTCCGTAGTCTTATATTTAGGCATAAATTCGATTTTCTTGTATATACACATTTTCCAATCGATATCGAAATGCTTCAAATAACTGGTTTAGCATATTTAAGTTAATTAACCTTCTTTAACGTATTGAAGTTTACATAAAGCCATAACGGCATAACGGCAGTATATTTATATGAATTCCGTTATCTTAACGGCATAACGGCAGTATATTTATATGAATTCCGTTATCGATTTTGTTGTACATACACATTTAGCAATCGATATCGAAATGCTTCAAATCATTAGTTTAATATATTTAAGTTAGCTAACCTTCTTTAACGTAATGAAGGTGATATAAAGCCATGGCGGCATAACGGCCGTTATCGTATATTTATGTATAAAGTCGATTTTTTATACTGCCGTTATGCCGTTATGGCTTTATGTAAACTTCAGTAAGATAAAGATGGTTAATTAACTTAAATATGCTACACCTGTTATTTGAAGCATTTCGATATCGACTGCTAAATGCGTATATACAACAAAATCGAATTGATACCTAAATATAAGATTACGGAATTCTTCTAAATGCACTGTCGTTAGGCCGCCATGGCTTATATCATTATTCATTACGTTAGAGAAGGTTAATTATTTTAAATATGTTAAACTAATGATTTGAAGAATTTCGATATCGATGGCTAAATGCGTATATACAACAAATTCGGCTTTATATCTAAATATAAAATTACGGAATTCTTCGAAATACACTGCCGTTATGCTGTTATGGCTTTATATAAATTTCAGTACGTTAAAGAAGGTTAATTTACTTAAATATGCTAAACGGTTGATTTGAAGCATTTTGATATTGATTACTAAATGTATATGTACAAGAAAATCGATTTTATACCTAAATAAAAGATTACGGAGTTCTCCCAAACATACTGCCGTTATGCCCTTATGGCTTTATGTAAACTTCAGTAAGATAGAGGGGGTTAATTTACTTAAATATGCTAAATCAGTTATTTGAAGCATTTTGATATCGATTGCAAAATGTGTATATACAACAAAATCGACTTTATACCTAAATATAAGATTACGGAATTCTTCCACATGTACTGTCGTTATGCCGCCATGGCTTTATATCACTTTCAATACGCTATAGAAGGTTAATTATTTTAAATATGTTAAACTAATGGTTTGAAGCATTTCGATATCGATTGCTAAATGTGTAAATACAAGAAAATCGACTTTATACCTAAATATAAAATTATAACATTACGGAATTCTTCTAAATGCACTGCCGTTATACCGTTAAGGCTTTATGTAGACTTCAGTGAGCTAAAAAATGTTTATTAACTTAATTTGTTAAACTAATGATTTGAAGCATTTCGATATCGATAGCTAAATGTGTATATACAAGAAAATCGACTTTATACCTAAATATAAGATTACGGAATTCTTCTACATGCACTGCCGTTATGCCGTCATGGCTATATGCAAACTTCAGATCGTTAAAGAAGGTTTATTAACTCAAATATGTTAAACTAATGAAGTGAGCCATCTCGATGTCGATTGCAAAATGTGTATATACAAGAAAATCAACTTTATTCCTAGATATAAGATTACGGAATTCTTCCATATGCACTGCTGTTATACCGTTATGGCTTTATGTAAACTTCAGTATGAAAAAGAATAATAATTAACTTAAATATGTTAAACTAATGATTTTAAGCATATCGATATCGATTGCTAAATGTGTATATACAAGAAAATCGACTTTATACCTAAATATAAGATTACGGAATTCTTCTAAATGCACTGCCGTTATGCCGCCATGGCTTTACGCAATTTTCCGTTCGTTAAAGAAGCTTAATTAACTTAAATATGTTAAACTAATGATTTGAAGCATTTTGATATCGATTTCTTAATGTGTATATATAAAAAAATCGACTTTATACCTAAATATAAGATAACGGAATTCTTCTAAATGCACTGCCGTTATGCCGTTATGGATTTATGTTTAGTTCGTTAAAGGAGGTTTATTAACTTAAATATGTTAAACCAGTTATTTGAAGATTTCGATATCGATTGCAAGAAAATCGACTTTATACCTAAATATAAGACTACGGAATTCTTCCAAATGTACTGTCGTTATGCCGCCATGGCTTTATATAAACTACAATACGTTAAAGAAGGTTAATTAACTTATATTTGGTAAACTAATGATTTGAAGCATTTCGTTATCGATTGCTAAATTTGTATATACAAGAAAATCGACTTTATACCTAAATATAAGATAACGGAATTCTTCTACAAGCACTGCTGTTATGACTTTATGTTAACTTCAGTTCGTTAAAGAAGGTTTATTAACTTAAATATGTTAAACCAGTTATTTGAAGCATTTCGATATCGATTGCTTTATGCGTATATACAACAAAATCGCCTTTATACCTAAATCTAAGATTACGGAATTCTTCTAAATGCACTGCCGTTATGCCGCCATTGCTTTATGCCAACTTCAGTTCGTTAAAGAAGGTTTATGAACTTAAATATTTTAAACTAATGATTTGAAGCATTTCGATATCGATTGCTATATGTATATATACAAGAAAGTCGACTTTATACCTAAATATAAGACTACGGAATTCTTCCAAATGGCTTTATATAAACTACAATACGTTAAAGAAGGTTAATTAACTTATATTTGGTAAACTAATGATTTGAAGCATTTCGTTATCGATTGCTAAATGTGTATATACAAGAAAATCGACTTTATACCTAAATATAAGATTACGGAATTCTTCCACATACACTGCCGTTATGCCGCCATGGCTTTATGTCAACTTCAGTGCGTTAAAGAAGCTTTATTAACTTAAATATATTAAACTAATGATTTGAAGCATTTCGATATAGATTGATAATGAGAATATACAAGAAAGTCGACTTTATACCTAAATATAAGATTACGGAATTCATCAAAATACACTCCCTTTATGCCGTTATGGCTTTATATCACCTTCATTACGTTAATGAAGGTTAAATAACTTAAATATGTTAAACTAATGATTTGAAGATTTTCGATATCGATTGCTAAATGTGTAAATACAAGAAGGTCGACTTTATAGCCAAATATAAGATTACGGAATTCATCGAAATAAACTCCCGGTATGCCGTTATGGCTCTATATCACCTTCATTACGTTAAAGAAGCTTTATTAACTTAAATATATTAAACTAGTGATTTGAAGCATTTCGATATCGATTGCTAAATGAGTATATACAAGAAAGTCGACTTTATATCTAAATACAAGATTACGGAATTCATCGAAATACACTCCCGTTATGCCGCCATGGCTTTATATTACCTTCATTACGTTAAAGAAGGTTAATTAACTTAAATATGTTAAACTAATGATTTGAAGATTTTCGATATCGATTGCTAAATGTGTAAATACAAGAAAATCGACTATATACCTAAATATAAGATTACGGAATTCTTCTAAATGCACTGTCGTTATGCTGCCATGGCTTTGTATCACCTTCATTACGTTAAAGAAGGTTAATTAACTTAAATATGTTACACTAATGATTTGAAGCATTTCGATATCGACTGCTAAATGAGTATATACAAGAAATTCGAATTCATACCTAAATATAAGACTACGTAATTCTTCTAAATGCACTGCCGTTATGCCGTTAAGGCTTTTGTAGACTTCAGTAAGAAAAAGAGGATTAATTTACTTAAATATGTTAAACTAATGATTTGAAGCATTTCGATATCGCTTGCTAAATGAGTATATACAAGAAAATCGACTTTATACCTAAATATAAGATCACGAAATTCTTCCAAATGCACTGCCGTTATACCGTTTTGGCTTTATGTAGACTTCAGTAAGATAAAGAGGGTTAATTAACTTATATATGTTAAACTAATGATTCGAAGCATTTCGATATGGATTGCTAAATGAGTATATACAAAAAAATCGACTTTATACCTAAATAGAGGATTACGGAATTCTTCTAAATGCACTGCTGTTATACCGTTAAGGCTTTTGTAGACTTCAGTAAGATAAAGAGGGTTAATTATCTTAACCTTTAACCACCTGCCAGCGGTCGTGGTGACCGCAACGACTTTTGAATTTTAATTTCGTAGGAGTTCGTTATCGCGTGTTAGTGTGCGTTCGTGTACCTTTTCTGGTGGTGGTTTAGTGTCGCGTGTGCGCTCGGCAAGCATACAAGTGCGCTCGTTTGACTTGGGTGGGTAAAAATATTTTGATAGCGGTTATGGTGACTGCGTGCAGGTAGTTATGTGATTACACACAATAACGTTTATGTTTATTGTTTAAGAGTGAAAATGGATGTAAACATCGAAAATATTACGAGATAGTTAGAGGAAGAACTGTCGGATGTGGAGCAAATCCTGGATGAGAGTTACAGTGATATAGACCCTGAGGATTTAGAAGTTCCTGAGGTTTTAGATGACTGTAAATCTGATGACTGCCTGCAAGTGTCAAAGTGCCGATGGACAGCCGGAGGGAGGTATATTTGAGGAATTTTCTTCAGAAGACGAGCTACCCTTGTCACGACTCCAGACTAGAAATTGGAACTATTTTGGAAAAAATCGTTTTCGGTGGTCTTCTGTGCCAATTGCTAGTCATACTAGAACTCAGCGGTATAACATTGTATCGCAAGGACAAGGACTTCAGTCGGCCTATCATGAAGTTCTCAATGATTCTACAACACCTCTTGACCTTTGGAGCATTTTATTTACAGATGAGATGCTGGAAAACATAGTGATACATACCAACGACAAAATAAGGCAGTTACGACCAAGATATAAAAACCAAGGCTGTGTTCATGATGTTGATCTCATAGAGTTGAAAGCATTTATTGGTTTTTTATTCTATACAGCTATTTTTAAAGACAATCGGGACTATTATGCGTCGTGGTATAGTTCTGATGGCTCAGGAAGAGAAATATATCGTTGCATTCTAATTAAAAATTGATTCGAGATTTTGATGAAAGCAATTCGTTTCGATGATGCAGAAACAAGAGCGCAACGGCGAGAGACTGACATTTCTGCTCCAATCGCCGAGCTATTCAGCTCTTTCATTCAAAATTGCCAAAAGGTGTACAGCATCGGAACCTGTGCCTGTATTGATGAGATGCTGGTAGCTTTTCGAGGTCGGTGTCGTTTTAGGGTGTTTATGCCAAAAAAGCCCGCTAAATATACCTTAAAAATTATGTGCCTTACAGATGCCCGAAATGGTTATTTACTCAATGCTTACATATATTTAGGTAAAGACTCGGACGGGACCAATTTGACATCAGAACACACTCGATTTTCAAAACCTACTCAAGCAGTTTTACGACTCATATCTCCAATTGAAGGGTCGAATAGAAACATTACTGCTGATAATTGGTTTTGTTCAGTTGAGCTAGTCGATGTATTGAAAGATAAAAAGTTATCTCTTGTGGGTACTTAAAAAAAAAAATAAAACAGAAATTCCGCCAGAATTCAAACCAAATCGGCGACGAGAAATTGGAACCTCGCTTTTCGGTTTTACTAAAAATATTACTTTGGCATCTTTTGTGCCGAGAAAAAACCGTGCTGTGGTGTTAATTTCCAGCATGCACTATACAGCAAACGTAGACGATAATACAAAAAAGCCCGAAATAATATTATACTACAATGAAACTAAAATTGGCGTTGATTTATTGGATCAAAGGTGAGCGAACTATACCACGGCGCGACGAACGCAAAGATGGCCTTTGTGCATTTTTTATCCTCTGTTAGATATATCAGCTTCCAATGCTTATGTCATGAGTAAGAAGTAGATTTAAATTTATGAAGCAGCTAGCAGAAGATCTGACCATGCCACACATGAATCGTCGAGAAAATAACAAGCACACTCCTCGTGACATCAAAACTTCTATTCGCCGGATCTTGAAAATAGAAGAAAAATTGCCTTCTGTTTCTGAAGCTGATCATCTTGAAAATCGTAAAACGTGTTCAACTTGTGATCCCAAGAAGAAACGAAAAACATTTCATTTGTGTTTTATATGTAAAAATCCAATCTGAGTGGAATGTTCTAACAAAGTGTGCAAAAGTTGACGTGAAAAATTTTAAGAATTTACCCTCTGTAATCTTCTCGAAGTTTTGTTTTTTTTTTAACTTTTTTTTTATGTCATTATAATATTATTATATTCTTCAAAGAAAGACAGAATTTTATATAACATTTTGTTCCTATGTGGATAGATCTGAATTTGTAAACTACTATGTAATTATAGTTAAAATGTGCCAGCAATTCAATTGTTCACATTTATGAGAAAAATATGTTTTGTTTTTTTTTTTTCCTTTTTCAGTGAAATAAATAATTTAGTATATATTAAAGAGTTTTATTAATGTATTCTTATAATAAAACCTTCTTCCACAGGTACTGTCGTTATGCCGCCATGGCTTTATATCACCTTCATTACGCTAAAGAAGGTTATTTATTTTAAATGTGTTAAACTAATGGTTTGAAGCATTTCGATATCGATTGCTAAATGTGTAAATGCAAGAAAATCGACTTTATACCTAAAAATAAGATTATGGAATTCTTCCAAATTACTGTCGTTATGACGCCATGGCTTTATTTCACCTTCAATACGTTAAAGATGGTTAATTAACTTAAGTATGTTAAACTAATGATTTGAAGCATTTCTATATCGATTTCTAAATGCATATATACAAGAAAATCGACTTTATACCTAAATATAAGATTACGGAATTCTTCCAAATTACTGTCGTTATGGCGCCATGGCTTTATTGCACCTTCAATACGTTAAAGATGGTTAATTAACTTTAATATGTTAAACTAATGATTTGAAGCATTTCGATATCGATTGCTAAATGTGTATATACAAGAAAATCGACTTTATACCTAAATATAAGATTACGGAATTCTTCCAAATGTACTGTCGTTATGCCGCCGTGGTTTGTATCAACTTCAATACGTTAAAGAAGGTTAATTTTTTAAATATGTTAAACTAATGGTTTGAAGCATTTCGATATCGACTGCTTAATGTGTGAATACAAAAAAATCCACTTTATACCTAAATATAAAATTATAACATTACGGAGTTCTTCTAAATGTACTGCCGTTATACCGTTGAGGCTTTATGTAGACCTCATTAAGCTAAAAAATGTTTATTAACTTAATATGTTAAACTAATGATTTGAAGCATTTTGATATCGATTGCTAAATGTGTATATACAAAAAAATCGAATTTATACCTAAATATAAGATGTTATGCCGCCATGGCTTTGTGTAAACTTCAGTGCGTTAAAGTAGGTTTGTTAGCTTAAATATGTTAAACTAATGATTTGAAGCATTTCGATATCGATTGCTAAATGAGTATATACAAGAAACTCGACTTCATACCTAAATATAAGATTACGGGATTCTTCCAAATGTACTGTCGTTATGACGCCATGGCTTTATATCACCTTCAATACGTTAAAGAAGGTTAACTAACTTAAATATGTTAAACTAATGATTTGAAGATTTTCGAAATCGGCTGCTAAATGCATATATACAAGAAAATCGACTTTATACCTAAATATAAGATTACGGAATTCTTCCAAATGTACTGTCGTTATGCCGCCATGGCTTTATATCAACTTCAATACGTTAAAGAAGGTTAATTAACTTAAATTTGTTAAACTAATGATTTGAAGCATTTCGATATCGATTGCTAAATGAGTATATACAAGAAAATCGACTTAATACCTAAATATAAGATTACGTAATTCTTCTAAATGCTTTGCCGCTGTGCCGTTAAGGCGTTTGTAGACTTCAGTAAGATAAAGAGGGTTAAGTAACTTAAATATGTTAAACTAATGATTTGATGCATTTCGATATCGATTGCTAAATGTGTATATACAAGAAAATCGACTTTATACCTAAATATAAGATTACGGAATTCTTCTAAATGCACTGCCGTTATGCCGTTATGGCTTTATGTTAACTTCTGTTCGTTAAAGAAGGTTAATTTACTTAAATATATTAAACTAACGTTTTGAAGCATTTCGATATCGATTGCTTAATGCATATATACAAGAAAATCGACTTTATACCTAAATATAAGATTACGGAATTCTTCCAAATGTACCATCGTTATGCCGCCATGGCTTTATATCAACTTCAATACGTTAAAGAAGGTTAATTAACTTAAATTTGTTAAACTAATGATTTGAAGCATTTCGATATCGATTGCTAAATGTGTATATACAAGAAAATCGACTTTATACCTAAATATAAGATTACGGAATTCTTCTAAATGCACTGCTGTTATGCCGTTATGGCTTCATTTTAGCTTCAGTTCGTTTAAGAAGGTTTATTAACTTAGATATGTTACACCAGTTATTTGAAGCATTTTGAAATCGATTGCTTAATGCATATATACAAGAAAATCGACTTTCTACCTAAATATAAGTTTACGGAATTCTTCTAAATGCACTGCTGTTATGCCGTTATGGATTTATATTAACTTCAGTTCGTTAAAGAAGGTTTATTAACTTAAATATGTTAAACCAGTTATTTGAAGCATTTCGATATCGATTGCTTAATGCATATATACAAGAAAATCGACTTTATACCTAAATATAAGATTACGGAATTCTTCCAAATGTACTGTCGTTATGCCGCCATGGCTTTATATCAACTTCAATACGTTAAAGAAGGTTAATTAACTTAAATTTGTTAAACTAATGATTTGAAGCATTTCGATATCGATTGCTAAATGTGTATATACAAGAAAATCGACTTTATACCTAAATATAAGATTACGGAATTCTTCTAAATGCACTGCGGTTATGCCGTTATGGCTTCATTTTAACTTCAGTTCGTTTAAGAAGGTTTATTAACTTAGATATGTTACACCAGTTATTTGAATCATTTTGAAATCGATTGCTTAATGCACATATACAAGAAAATCGACTTTCTACCTAAATATAAGTTTACGGAATTCTTCTAAATGCACTGCTGTTATGCCGTTATGGCTTTATGTTAACTTCTGTTCGTTAAAGAAGGTTAATTTACTTAAATATATTAAACTAACGTTTTGAAGATTTTCGAAATCGATTGCTAAATGCATATATACAAAAAAATCGACTTTATACCTAAATATAAGATTACGGAATTCTTCTAAATGTACTGCCGTTATGCCGTTATGGCTTTATTTAAACTTCAGTACGATAAAGAAGGTTAATTAACCTAAATATGCTAAACCAGCTATTTGAAGATTTTCGATATCGATTGCTAAATGCATATATACAAAAAAATCGACTTTATACCTATATATAAGATTACGGAATTCTTCAAATGTACTGCCGTTATGCCGTTAAGGCGTTTGCAGACTTCAGTAAGATAAAGAGGGTTAATTAACTTAAATATGTTAAACTAATGATTTAAAGATTTTCGAAATCGATTGCTAAATGAGTATATACAAGAAAATCGAATTCATACCTAAATATAAGATTACGTAATTCTTCTAAATGCACTGCCGTTATGCCGTTATGGCTTTATATTAACTTCAGTTCGTTAAAGAAGGTTTATTAACTTAAATATGTTAAACCAGTTATTTGAAGCATTTCGATATCGATTGCTTAATGCATATATACAAGAAAATCGACTTTATACCTAAATATAAGACTACGGAAATCTTCCAAATGTACTGTCGTTATGCCGCCATGGCTCTTTATCAACTTCAATACGGTAAAGAAGGTTAATTAACTTAAATATGTTAAACTAATGATTTGAAGCATTTCGATATCGCTTGCTAACTGTGTATATACAAGAAAATCGAATTTATACCTAAATATAAGATAACTGAATTCTTCTAAATGCACCGCCGTTATGCCGTTAAGGCTTTATGTAGACTTCAGCGCGTTAAAGAAGGTTTATTAACTTAAATATGTTAAACTAATGATTTGAAGCATTTCGGTATCGATTGCTGAATGCGATATACAAGAAAATCGACTTTATACCTAAATATAAGATTACGGAATTCTTCCAAATGTACTGTCGTTATGCCGCCATGGCTTTGTATCAACTTCAATACGTTAAAGAAGTTTAATTATTTTAAATATGTTAAACTAATGGTTTGAAGCATTTTGGCATCGCTTGCTAAATGAGTATATACAAGAAAGTCAAATTTATACCTAAATATAAGATAACGGAATTCTTCTAAATGCAGTGCAGTTATACCGTTAAGGCTTTATGTAAACTTCAGTGCGTTAAAGAAGTTTTATTAACTTAAATATGTTAAACTAATGATTTGAAGCTTTTCGCTATCGATTGCTAAATGCATATATACAAGAAAGTCGAATTTATACCTAAATATAAAATTGCGGAATTCTTCTAAATGCAGTGCAGTTATACCGCCATGGCTTCATGTCACCTTCGGTAGGTTAAAGAAGGTAATTTTACTTATATATGTTAAACTAATGATTTAAAGCATTTCGATATCGATTGCTTAATGTGCTAGTACAAGAAACTTGACTTTATACCTAAACATAGGATAACGGAATTCTTCCAAATGCACTGCCGTTATCCCGCCATGGCCTTATGTTAACTTTAGTTAGTTAAAGAAGGTTTATTAACTCAAATATGTTAAACCTGTTATTTGAAGCATTTCGATATCGATTGCTTAATGCATATATACAAGAAAATCGACTTTATACCTAAAAATAAGATTATGGAATTCTTCCAAATTACTGTCGTTATGACGCCATGGCTTTATTTCACCTTCAATACGTTAAAGATGGTTAATTAACTTAAGTACGTTAAACGAATGATTTGAAGCATTTCGATATCGATTGCTAAATGTGTGAGTACAAGAAACTTGACTTTATAATTAAATATAGGATAACGGAATTCTTCCAAATGCACTGCCGTTATACCGCCATGGCCTTATGTTAACTTCAGCTAGTTAAAGAAGGTTTATTAACTCAAATATGTTAAACCAGTTATTTGAAGTATTTCGATATCGATTGCTTAATGCATATATCCAAGAAAATCGACTTTATACCTAAATATAAGATTACGGAATTCTTCTAAATGTACTTTCGTTACGCCGCCATGGTTTGTGTCAACTTCAATACGTTAAAGAAGGTTAATTATTTTAAATATGTTAAACAAATGGTTTGAAGCGTTTCGATATCGACTGCTAAATGTGTGAGTACAACAAAATCCACTTTATACCTAAATATAAAATTATAACATTACGGAGTTCTTCTAAATGTACTGCCGTTATACCGTTAAGGCTTTATGTAGACCTCATTAAGCTAAAAAATGTTTATTAACTTAATATGTTAAACTAATGATTTGAAGCATTTCGATATCGATTACTAAATGTGTATATACAAAAAAATCGAATTTATACCTAAATATAAGATGTTATGCCGCCGTGGCTTTGTGTAAACTTCAGTGCGTTAAAGTAGGTTTGCTAACTTAAATATGTTAAACTAGTGATTTGAAGCATTTCGATATCGATTGCTAAATGAGTATATACAAGAAAATCGACTTCATACCTAAATATAAGATTACGGGATTCTTCCAAATGTACTGTCGTTATGTCGCCATGGCTTTATATCACCTTCAATACGTTAAAGAAGGTTAATTAACTTAAATATGTTAAACTAATGATTTGAAGATTTTCGAAATCGACTGCTAAATGCATATATACAAGAAAATCGACTTTATACCTAAATATAAGATTTCGGAATTCTTCCAAATGTACTGTCGTTATGCCACCATGGCTTTATATCGACTTCAATACATTAAAGAAGGTTAATTAACTTAAATTTGTTAAACTAATGATTTGAAGCATTTCGATATCGATTGCTAAATGTGTATATACAAGAAAATCGAATTTATACCTAAATATAAGATTACGGAATTCTTCTACATGCACTGCCGTTATGCCGCCATGGCTTTGTGTTAACTTCAGTGCGTTAAAGTAGGTTCGTTAACTTAAATATGTTAAACTAATGATTTAAAGCATTTCGATATCGATTGCTAAATGAGTATATACCAGAAAATCGACTTAATACCTAAATATAAGATTACGTAATTCTTCTAAATGCTTTGCCGTTATGCCGTTAAGGCGTTTGTCGACTTCAGTAAGATAAAGAGGGTTAATTAACTTAAATATGTTAAACTAATGATTTGAAGCATTTCGATATCGATTGCTAAATGTGTATATACAAGAAAATCGACTTTATACCGAAATATAAGATTACGGAATTCTTCTAAATGCACTGCCGTTATGCCGGTACGGCTTCATTTTAACTTCAGTTCGTTTAAGAAGGTTTATTAATTTAGATATGTTACACCAGTTATTTGAAGCATTTTGAAATCGATTGCTTAATGCATATATATAAGAAAATCGACTTTCTACCTAAATATAAGTTTACGGAATTCTTGCAAATGTACTGTCGCTATGCCGCCATGGCTTTTTGTCAACTTCAATATGTTATAGAAGGATAATTAACTTAAATATGTTAAACTAATGTTTTAAAGATATTCGAAATCGATTGCTAAATGCATATATACAAAAAAATCGACTTTATACCTAAATATAAGATTACGGAATTCTTCAAATGTACTGCCGTTATGCCGTTAAGGCGTTTGCAGACTTCAGTAAGATAAAGAGGGTTAATTAACTTAAATATGTTAAACTAATGATTTAAAGATTTTCGAAATCGATTGCTAAATGCACATATACAACAAATTTGACTTAATAATTAAATATAAGATTACGGATTTCTTCTACATGCACTGCCGTTATGCCGCCATGGCCTTGTGTTATCTTCGGTTTAAAGTAGGTTCGTTAACTTAAATATGTTAAACTAATGATTTAAAGCATTTCGATATCGATTGCTAAATGAGTATATACAAGAAAATCGACTTAATACCTAAATATAAGATTACGTAATTCTTCTAAATGCTTTGCCGTTATGCCGTTAAGGCGTTTGTCGACTTCAGTAAGATAAAGAGGGTTAATTAACTTAAATATGTTAAACTAATGATGTGAAGCATTTCGATATCGATTGCCAAATGAGTATATACAAGAAAATCGACTTTATACCTAAATATAAGATTACGGAATTCTTCTACATGCATTGCCGTTATGCCGTTAAGGCGTTTGAAGACTTCAGTAAGATAAAAAGGGTTAATTAACTTAAATATGTTAAACTAATGATTTGAGGCATTTTGATATCGATTGCTATATGTGTATATACAAGAAAATCGACTTTATACCTAAATATAAGATTACGGAATTCTTTTAAATGCACTGCCGTTATGCAGTTATGGCTTGATGTTAACTTCTGTTCGTTAAAGAAGGTTTATTGACTTAAGAATGTTAAACTAATGATTTGAAGATTTTCGAAATCGATTGCTAAATTCATATATACAAGAAAATCTTCTTTATACCTAAATATAAGATTACGGAATTCTTCCAAATGTACTGCCGTTATGCCGCCATGGCTTTATATCAACTTCAATATGTTAAAGAAGGTTAATTAACTTAAATATGTTAAACTAATGATTTGGGGCATTTCGATATCGTTTGCTAAATGTGTATATACAACAAAATCGACTTTATACCTAAATATAAAATTACGAAATTCTCCCAAATGCACTGCCGTTATACCGTTATGGCTTTATGTAAACTTCTGTAAGATAAAGAAGGTTAATTAACTTAAATATGTTAAACTAATGATTTGAAGCATTTCGATATCGATTGCTAAATGCGCATATACAAGAAAACCGACATTTTACCTAAATATAAGATTACGGAATTCTTCCAAATGCATTGCCGTTATTCCGCCGTGGCTTTATGTCAACTTCAGTTCGCTAAAGTAGGTTTGTTAACGTAAATATGTTAAACAAATGATTTGAAGCATTTCGATATCGATTTCTAAATGCACATATACCAGAAAATCGACTTTATACCTAAATAAAAGATTACGGAATTCTTCCAAATTACTGTCGTTATGGCGCCATGGCTTTATTTCACCTTCAATACGTTAAAGATGGTTAATTAACTTAAATATGTTAAACTAATGATTTGAAGCATTTCGATATCGATTTCTAAATGCATATATACCAGAAAATCGACTATATACCTAAATAAAAGATTACGGAATTCTTTCAAATTACTGTCGTTATGGCGTTAAGGCTTTATTTCACCTTAAATACGTTAAAGATGGTTAATTAACTTTAATATGTTAAACTAATGATTTGAAGCATTTCGATATCGATTGCTAAATGTGTAAATACAAGAAAATCGACTATATACCTAAATATAAGATTACGGAACTCTTCTACCTGCACTGTCGTTATGCCGCCATGGCTTTATATCACCTTCATTACGTTAAAGAAGGTTAACTAACTTAAAAATGTTAAACGAATGGTTTGAAGCATTTCGATATCGCTTGCTAAATGCGTATATACAACAAAATCGGCTTTATACCTAAATATAAGATTACGGAATTCTTCTAAATGCACTGTCTTTATGCCGCCATGGCTCTATATCACCTTCATTACGTTAAAGAAGGTTAACTAACTTAAGTATGTTAAACTAATGATTTGAAGCATTTCGATATCGCTTGCTAAATGTGTATATACAAGAAAATCGACTTTATACCTAAATATAAGATTACGGAATTCTTTTAAATGCACTGCCGTTATGCAGTTATGGCTTCATGTTAACTTCTGTTCGTTAAAGAAGGTTTATTGACTTAAGTATGTTAAACTAATGATTTGAAGATTTTCGAAATCGATTGCTAAATTCATATATACAAGAAAATCTTCTTTATACCTAAATATAAGATTACGGAATACTTCCAAATGTACTGTCGTTATGCCGCCATGGTTTGTATCAACTTCAATACGCTAAAGAAGGTTAATTATTTTAAGTATGTTAAACTAATGGTTTGAAGCATTTCGATATCGACTGCTAAATGTGTAAATACAACAAAATCGACTTTATACCTAAATATAAAATTATAACATTACGGAGTTCTTCTAAATGCACTGCCGTTATACCGTTAGGGCTTTATGTAGACCTCATTAAGCTAAAAAATGTTTATTAACTTAATATGTTAAACTAATGATTTGAAGCATTTCGATATCGATTGCTAAATGTATATATGCAAAAAAAAACGAATTTATACCTAAATATAAGCCGTTATGCCGCCATGGCTTTGTGCTAACTTCAGTGCGTTAAAGTAGGTTTGTTAACTTAAATATGTTAAACCAGTTATTTGAAGCATTTCGATATCGATTGCTTAAAGCATATATACAAGAAAATCGACTTTATACCTAAATATAAGATTACGGAATTCTTCCAAATGTACTGTCGTTATGCCACCATGGCTTTATATCAACTTCAATACGTTAAAAAAGGTTAGTTAACTTAAATATGTTAAACTAATGGTTTGAAGCATTTAGATATCGATTGCTAAATGTGTATATACAAAAAAAATCGAATTTATACCTAAATATAAGATTACGGATTTCTTCTACATGCACTGCCGTTATGCCGCCATGGCTTTGTGTTAACTTCAGTGCGTTAAAAGCGGTTTGTTAACGTAAATATGTCAAACTAATGATTTGAAGCATTTCGATATCGATTGCTAAATGAGTATATACAACAAAATCGACTTTATTCCTAAATATAAGATTACGTAAATCTTCTAAATGCACTGCCGTTATGCCGTTAAGGCTGATTAACTTATATTTAAGTTAATTAACCTTGTTTAACGTATTGAAGTTGATGTAAAGCCATGGCAACATAACGACAATACATTTGGAAGAATTCCGTAGTCTTGTTTTTATGTATAAAGTTGATTTTCTTGTATATACCCATTTAGCAATCGATATCGAAATGCTTCAAATCATTACTTTAACATATTTAAGTTAATAAACCTTCTTTAACGAACGGAAGTTGGCTTAAAGCCATAGCGGCATAACGGCAGTGCGTTTAGAAGAATTCCGTAATCTTATATGAGGTATAAGGTCGATTTTCTTGTATATACACATTTAGCTATACATATCGAAATGCTTCAAATCATTAGTTTAACATATTTAAGTTAATTAACCTTATATATCTTACTGAAGTTCACATAAAGCCATAACGGTATAACGGCAGTGCATTTGTGGGAATTTCGTTATCTTATATTTAGGTATAAAGTCGATTTTGTTTTATATACACATTTAGCAATCGATATCGAAATGCCTCAAATCATTAGTTTAACATATTTAAGTTGATATAAGGCCATGGTGGCATAACGGCAGTACATTTGGAAGAATTCCGTAATCTTATATTTAGGTATAAAGAAGATTTTCTTGTATATATGAATATAGCAATCGATTTCGAAAATCTTCAAATCATTAGTTTAACATACTTAAGTCAATAAACCTTCTTTAACGAACAGAAGTTAACATGAAGCCATAACTGCATAACGGCAGTGCATTTAAAAGAATTCCGTAATCTTATATTTAGGTATAAAGTCGATTTTCTTGTATATACACATATAGCAATCGATATCAAAATGCCTCAACTCATTAGTTTAACATATTTAAGTTAATTAACCCTCTTTATCTTACCGAAGTCTTCAAACGCCTTAACGGCATAACGGCAATGCAAGTAGAAGAATTCCGTAATCTTATATTTAGGTATAAAGTCGATTTTCTTGTATATACTCATTTGGCAATCGATATCGAAATGCTTCACATCATTAGTTTGACATATTTAAGTTAAAAAACCTACTTTAAACCGAAGATAACACAAAGCCATGGCGGCATAACGGCAGTGCATGTAGAAGAAATCCGTAATCTTATATTTAAGTATTAAGTCGAATTTGTTGTATATATGCATTTAGCAATCGATTTCGAAAATCTTTAAATCATTAGTTTAACATATTTAAGTTAATTAACCCTCTTTATCTTACTGAATTGTACATAAAGCCTTAACGGCATAACGGCAGTGCATTTGAAGAATTCCGTAATCTTATATTTAGGTATAAAGTCGATTTTTTTGTATATATGCATTTAGCAATCGATTTCGAAAATCTTCAAAACATTAGTTTAACATATTTAAGTTAATTATCCTTCTATAACATATTGAAGTTGAAAAAAAGGCATGGCGGCATAGCGACAGTACATTTGCAAGAATTGCGTAAACTTATATTTAGGTAGAAAGTCGATTTTCTTATATATATGCATTAAGCAATCGATTTCAAATGCTTCAAATAACTGGTGTAACATATCTAAGTTAATAAACCTTCTTAAACGAACTGAAGTTAAAATGAAGCCATAACGGCATAACGGCAGTGCATTTAGAAGAATTCCGTAATCTTATATTTCGGTATAAAGTCGATTTTCTTGTATATACACATTTAGCAATCGATATCGAAATGCTTCAAATCATTAGTTTAACATATTTAAGTTAATAAACCTTCTTTAACGTACTGAAATTTATATAAAGCCATAACGACATAACGGCAGTATATTTGGGTGAATTCCGTAATCTTTTACTTAGGTATAAAATCGATTTTCTTGTACATACACATTTAGCAATCGATATCGAAATGCTTCAAATCATTAGTTTAGCATATTTAAGTAAATTAACCTTCTTTAGCGAACTGAAATTTACATAAAGCCATAGCGGCGTAACGGGAGTGTATTTCGATGAATTTCGTAATCTTGTATTTAGATATAAAGTCGACTTTCTTGTATATACTCATTTACCAATCGACATCGAAATGCTTCAAATCATAAGTTTAATATATTTAAGTTAGTAAAGCTTCTTTAACGTAATGAAGGTGATACAATGCCATAACGGCATAACGGGAGTGTATTTCGATGAATTCCGTAATCTTATATTTAGGTATAAAGTCGACTTTCTTGTATTTACACATTTATCAATCGATATCGAAAATCTTCAAATCATTAGTTTAATATATTTGAGTTAATAAAGCTTCTTTAACGCACTGTAGTTAGCATAAAGCCATGGCGGCATAATGGCAGTGTATGTAGAAGAATTCCGAAATCTTATATTTAGGTATAAAGTCGATTTTGTCGTATATACATATTAAGCAATCGATATCGAGATGCTTCAACTCATTAGTTTAACATATTGAAGTTAATAAACCTTCTTTAACGAACTGAAGTTGGCATAAAGCAATGGCGGCATAACAGCAGTGCATTTAGACGAATTCCGTAATCTGATATTTAGGTATAAAGTCGATTTTGTTGTATATACGCATTAAGCAATCGATATCGAAATTCTTCAAATAACCGGTTTAACATATTTAAGTTAATTAACCTTCTTTAACGTAATGAAGGTGATATAAAGCCATAACGGCATAAAGGGAGTGTATTTCGATGAATTCCGTAATCTTATATTTAGGTATAAAGTCGACTTTCTTGTATATACTCATTTAGCAATCTATATCGAAATGCTTCAAATCATTAGTTTAATATATTTAAGTTAATAAAGCTTCTTTAACGCACTGAAGTTAACATAAAGCCATGGCGGCATAACGGCAGTGTATGTAGAAGAATTCTGTAATCTTATATTTAGGTATAAAGTCGATTTTATTGTATATATACATATAGCAATCGATATCGAAATGCTTCAAATCATTAGTTTAAAATATTAAAGTTCATAAACCTTCTTTAACGAACTGAAGTTGGCATAAAGCAATGGCGGCATAACAGCAGTGCATTTAGAAGAATTCCGTAATCTTATATTTAGGCATAAAGTCGATTTTCTTGTATATACACATTTAGCAATCGATAACGAAATGCTTCAAATCATTAGTTTATCATATATAAGTTAATTAACCTTATTTATCTTACTGAAGTTTACATAAAGCCATAACGGTATAACGACAGTGCATTTGGAAGAATTCCGTAATCTTATATTTAGGTATAAAGTCGATTTTCTTGTATATATGTATTTCGCAATCGATATCGAGATGCTTCAACTCATTAGTTTAACATATTTAAGTTAATAAACCTTCTTTAACGAACTGAGGTGTGCATAAAGCCATGGCGGCATAATGGCAGTACATGTAGAAGAATTCCGTTAGGTTATATTTAGGTATAAAGTCGATTTTCTTGTATATACACATTTAGCAATCGATATCGAGATGCTGTAAATCATTAGTTTAACAACTTTAAGTTAATTAGCCTTCTTTAACGTAATGAAGGTGATATAAAGCCATGGCGGCATAACGACAGTACATTTGGAAGTATTCCGTAATCTTATGTTTAGTATAAATTCGATTTTCTTTTATATAAACATATAGCTATCGATATCGAAATGCTTCAAATAACTGGTTTAACATATTTAAGTTAATAAACCTTCTTTAACGAACTGAACATAAATCCATAACGGCATAACGGCAGTGCATTTAGAATAATTCCGTTATCTTATATTAATGTATAAAGTCGATTTTCTTGCATATACACATTTAGCAATCGATATCGAAATGCTTCAAATCATTAGTTTAACATATTTAAGTTAATTAACCTTATTTATCTTACTGAAGTTCACATAAAGCCATAACGGTATAACGGCAGTGCATTTGTGGGAATTTCGTTATCTTATATTTAGGTATAAAGTCGATTTTGTTTTATATACACATTTAGCAATCGATATCGAAATGCCTCAAATCATTAGTTTAACATATTTAAGTTAATTAACCTTCTTTAACATATTGAAGTTGATATAAGGCCATGGTGGCATAACGGCAGTACATTTGGAAGAATTCCGTAATCTTATATTTAGGTATAAAGAAGATTTTCTTGTATATATGAATATAGCAATCGATTTCGAAAATCTTCAAATCATTAGTTTAACATACTTAAGTCAATAAACCTTCTTTAACGAACAGAAGTTAACATGAAGCCATAACGGCATAACGGCAGTGCATTTAAAAGAATTCCGTAATCTTATATTTCGGTATAAAATCGATTTTCTTGTATATACACATTTAGCAATCGATATCGAAATGCTTCAAATCATTAGTTTAACATATTTAAGTTAATAAACCTTCTTTAACGTACTGAAATTTATATAAAGCCATAACGACATAACGGCAGTATATTTGGGTGAATTCCGTAACCTTTTACTTAGGTATAAAATCGATTTTCTTGTACATACACATTTAGCAATCGATATCGAAATGCTTCAAATCATTAGTTTAGCATATTTAAGTAAATTAACCTTCTTTAGCGAACTGAAATTTACATAAAGCCATAGCGGCGTAACGGGAGTGTATTTCGATGAATTTCGTAATCTTGTATTTAGATATAAAGTCGACTTTCTTGTATATACTCATTTACCAATCGACATCGAAATGCTTCAAATCATAAGTTTAATATATTTAAGTTAGTAAAGCTTCTTTAACGTAATGAAGGTGATATAATGCCATAACGGCATAACGGGAGTGTATTTCGATGAATTCCGTAATCTTATATTTAGGTATAAAGTCGACTTTCTTGTATTTACACATTTATCAATCGATATCGAAAATCTTCAAATCATTAGTTTAACATATTTAAGTTAATTAACCTTCTTTAACGTAATGAAGGTGATATAAAGCCATAACGGCATAAAGGGAGTATATTTCGATGAATTCCGTAATCTTGTATTTAGGTATAAAGTCGACTTTCTTGTATATACTCATTTAGCAATCTATATCGAAATGCTTCAAATCATTAGTTTAATATATTTAAGTTAATAAAGCTTCTTTAACGCACTGAAGTTAACATAAAGCCATGGCGGCATAACGGCAGTGTATGTAGAAGAATTCCGAAATCTTATATTTAGGTATAAAGTCGATTTTGTTGTATATACATATTAAGCAATCGATATCGAGATGCTTCAACTCATTAGTTTAACATATTGAAGTTAATAAACCTTCTTTAACGAACTGAAGTTGGCATAAAGCAATGGCGGCATAACAGCAGTGCATTTAGAAGAATTCCGTAATCTGATATTTAGGTATAAAGTCGATTTTGTTGTATATACGCATTAAGCAATCGATATCGAAATGCTTCAAATAACCGGTTTAACATATTTAAGTTAATTAACCTTCTTTAACGTAATGAAGGTGATATAAAGCCATAACGGCATAAAGGGAGTGTATTTCGATGAATTCCGTAATCTTATATTTAGGTATAAAGTCGACTTTCTTGTATATACTCATTTAGCAATCTATATCGAAATGCTTCAAATCATTAGTTTAATATATTTAAGTTAATAAAGCTTCTTTAACGCACTGAAGTTAACATAAAGCCATGGCGGCATAACGGCAGTGTATGTAGAAGAATTCCGTAATCTTATATTTAGGTATAAAGTCGATTTTATTGTATATATACATATAGCAATCGATATCGAAATGCTTCAAATCATTAGTTTAAAATATTAAAGTTCATAAACCTTCTTTAACGAACTGAAGTTGGCATAAAGCAATGGCGGCATAACAGCAGTGCATTTAGAAGAATTCCGTAATCTTATATTTAGGCATAAAGTCGATTTTCTTGTATATACACATTTAGCAATCGATAACGAAATGCTTCAAATCATTAGTTTATCATATATAAGTTAATTAACCTTATTTATCTTACTGAAGTTTACATAAAGCCATAACGGTATAACGACAGTGCATTTGGAAGAATTCCGTAATCTTATATTTAGGTATAAAGTCGATTTTCTTGTATATATGTATTTCGCAATCGATATCGAGATGCTTCAACTCATTAGTTTAACATATTTAAGTTAATAAACCTTCTTTAACGAACTGAGGTGTGCATAAAGCCATGGCGGCATAATGGCAGTACATGTAGAAGAATTCCGTTAGGTTATATTTAGGTATAAAGTCGATTTTCTTGTATATACACATTTAGCAATCGATATCGAGATGCTGTAAATCATTAGTTTAACAACTTTAAGTTAATTAGCCTTCTTTAACGTAATGAAGGTGATATAAAGCCATGGCGGCATAACGACAGTACATTTGGAAGTATTCCGTAATCTTATGTTTAGTATAAATTCGATTTTCTTTTATATAAACATATAGCTATCGATATCGAAATGCTTCAAATAACTGGTTTAACATATTTAAGTTAATAAACCTTCTTTAACGAGCTGAACATAAATCCATAACGGCATAACGGCAGTGCATTTAGAATAATTCCGTTATCTTATATTAATGTATAAAGTCGATTTTCTTGCATATACACATTTAGCAATCGATATCGAAATGCTTCAAATCATTAGTTTAACATATTTAAGTTAATAAGCCTTCTTTAACGAACGCAAGTTGGCTTAAAACCTTGGCGGCATAACGGCAGTGCATTTATAAAAATTCCGTAATCTTATATTTATGTATAAAGTCGATTTTCTTATATATACACATTTAGCAATCGATATCGAAATGCTTCAAATCATTAGTTTAACATATTTAAGTTAACTAACCTTCTTTATCTTACTGAAGTTTACATAAAGCCATAACGGTATAAGGGCAGTGCATTTGGATGAATTCCGTAATCTTATATTAAGGTAAAAAGTCGATTTTGTTGTATATACACATTTAGCAATCGATATCGAAATGCTTCAAATCATTAGTTTAATATATTTCAGTTAATAACGCTTCTTTAACGCACTGAAGTTAACATAAAGCCATGGCGGCATAACGGCAGTGTATGTAGAAGAATTACGTTATCTTATATTTAGGTATAAAGTCGATTTTCTTGTATATAGACATATAGCAATCGATATCGAAATGCTTCAAATCATTAGTTTAAAATATTTAAGTTCATAAACCTTCTTTAACGAACTGAAGTTGGCATAAAGCAATGGCGGCATAACAGCAGTGCATTTAGAAAAATTCCGTAATCCTATATTTAGGTATAAAGTCGATTTTGTTGTATATACGCATTAAGCAATCGATATCGAAATGCTTCAAATAACTGGTTTAACATATTTAAGTTAATAAACCTTCTTTAACGAACTGAACATAAATCCATAACTGCATAACGGCAGTGCATTTAGAATAATTCCGTTATCTTATATTAATGTATAAAGTCGATTTTCTTGCATATACACATTTAGCAATCGATATCGAAATGCTTCAAATCATTAGTTTAACATATTTAAGTTAATAAGCCTTCTTTAACGAACGCAAGTTGGCTTAAAACCTTGGCGGCATAACGGCAGTGCATTTATAAAAATTCCGTAATCTTATATTTATGTATAAAGTCGATTTTCTTATATATACACATTTAGCAATCGATATCGAAATGCTTCAAATCATTAGTTTAACATATTTAAGTTAATTAATCTTCTTTAACGAACAGAAGTTTGCATATAGCCATGACGGCATAACGGCAGTGCATGTAGAAGAATTCCGTAATCTTATATTTAGGTATAAAGTCGATTTTCTTGTATATACATATTTAGCTATCGATATTGAAATGCTTCAAATCATTAGTTTAACATATTAAGTTAATAAGCATTTTTTAGCTTACTGAAGTCTACATAAAGCCTTAACGGTATAACAGCAGTGCATTTAGAAGAATTCCGTAATGGTATAATTTTTTATTTAGGTATAACGTCGATTTTCTTGTATTTACACATTTAGCAATCGAAATCGAAATGCTTCAAAACATTAGTTTAACATATTTAAAATAATTTACCTTCTTTAACTTATTGAAGGTGATATAAAGCCATGGCGGCATAACGACAGTACATGTGGAAGAATTCCGTAATCTTATATTTAGGTATAAAGTCGATTTTCTTGTATATACACATTTTTCAATCGATATCAAAATGCTTCAAATAACTGGTTTAGCATATTTAAGTTAATTAACTTTCTTTATCTTACTGAAGTTTACATAGAGCCATAACAACATAACGGCAGTATATGTGGCAGAATTCCGTAATCTTATATTAAGGTATAAAGTCGATTTTATTGTACATACACATTTAGCAATCGATATCGAAATGCTTCATCTCATAAGTTTAACATATTTAAGTTAATAAACCTTCTTTAACGTACTGAAATTTATATAAAGCCATAACGGCATAACGGCAGTGTATTTCGAAGAATTCCGTAATCTTATATTTAGATATAAAGCCGAATTTGTTGTATATATGCATTTAGCAATCGATATCGAAATTCTTCAAATCATAAGTTTAACATATTTAAAATAATTAACCTTCTTTAACGTAATGAAGGTGATATAAAGCCATGGCGGCCTAACTACAGTGCATTTAGAAGAATTCCGTAATCTTATATTTAGGTATAAATTCGATTTTGTGTTATAAACGCATTTAGCAATCGATATCGAAATGCTTCAAAAAACTGGTTTAGCATATTTAGGTTAATTAACCTTCTTTATCTTACTGAAGTTTACATAAAGCCATAACGGCATAACGGCAGTATATTTGGGTGAATTCCGTAATCTTTTACTTAGGTAAAAAATCGATTTTCTTGTACATACAAATTTAGCAATGGATATCGAAATGCTTCAAATCATTAGTTAAACATATTTGAGTAAATTAATCCTCTTTTTCTTACTGAAGTCTACAAAAGCCTTAACGGCATAACGGCAGTGGAAAAGTTTGGAAAAGTTCCGTAATCTTATATTTAGGTATTAAGTCGGTTTTGTTGTATATATGCATTCAGCAATCGACATCGAAATGCTTCAAATCATGAGTTTAACATATTTAAGATAATTAACCCTCTTTATCTTACTGAAGTCTACAAAAGCCTTAACGGCATAACGGCAGTGCATTTAGAAGAATTCCGTAATCCTCTATTTAGGTATAAAGTCGATTTTTTTTGTATATACTCATTTAGCAATCCATATCGAAATGCTTCGAATCATTAGTTTAACATATTTAAGTTAATTAACCCTCTTTATCTTACTGAAGTCTACAAAAGCCTTAACGGCATAACGGCAGTGTATGTAGAAGAATTACGTTATCTTATATTTAGGTATAAAGTCGACTTTCTTGTATATAGACATATAGCAATCGATATCGAAATGCTTCAAATTAAAATATTTAAGTTCATAAACCTTCTTTAACGAACTGAAGTTGGCATAAAGCAATGGCGGCATAACAGCAGTGCATTTAGAAAAATTCCGTAATCCTATATTTAGGTATAAAGTCGATTTTGTTGTATATACGCATTAAGCAATCGATATCGAAATGCTTCAAATAACTGGTTTAACATATTTAAGTTAATAAACCTTCTTTAACGAACTGAACATAAATCCATAACTGCATAACGGCAGTGCATTTAGAATAATTCCGTTATCTTATATTAATGTATAAAGTCGATTTTCTTGCATATACACATTTAGCAATCGATATCGAAATGCTTCAAATCATTAGTTTTAAAATATTTAAGTTAATAAGCCTTCTTTAACGAACGCAAGTTGGCTTAAAACCTTGGCGGCATAACGGCAGTGCATTTATAAAAATTCCGTAATCTTATATTTATGTATAAAGTCGATTTTCTTATATATACACATTTAGCAGTCGATATCGAAATGCTTCAAATCATTAGTTTAACATATTTAAGTTAATTAATCTTCTTTAACGAACAGAAGTTTGCATATAGCCATGACGGCATAACGGCAGTGCATGTAGAAGAATTCCGTAATCTTATATTTTGGTATAAAGTCGATTTTCTTGTATGTACACATTTAGCAAGCGATATCGAAATGCGTCAAATCGTTAGTTTAACATATTTAAATTAATTAACCTTCTTTAACGTATTGAAGTTAATATAAAGCCATGGCGGCATAACGACAGTACATTTGGAAGAATTCCATACTCTTGTATTTAGGTATAAAGTCGATTTTCTTGTATATATGTATTTCGCAATCGATATCGAGATGCTTCAACTCATTAGTTTAACATATTTAAGTTAATAAACCTTCTTTAACGAACTGAGGTGTGCATAAGGCCATGGCGGCATAATGGCAGTACATGTAGAAGAATTCCGTTAGGTTATATTTAGGTATAAAGTCGATTTTCTTGTATATACACATTTAGCAATCGATATCGAGATGCTGTAAATCATTAGTTTAACAACTTTAAGTTAATTAGCCTTCTTTAACGTAATGAAGGTGATATAAAGCCATGGCGGCATAACGACAGTACATTTGGAAGTATTCCGTAATCTTATGTTTAGTATAAGTTCGATTTTCTTTTATATAAACATATAGCTATCGATATCGAAATGCTTCAAATAACTGGTTTAACATATTTAAGTTAATAAAACCCTTTTTTAACGAACTGAACATAAATCCATAACGGCATAACGGCAGTGCATTTAGAATAATTCCGTTATCTTATATTAATGTATAAAGTCGATTTTCTTGCATATACACATTTAGCAATCGATATCGAAATGCTTCAAATCATTAGTTTAACATATTTAAGTTAATAAGCCTTCTTTAACGAACGCAAGTTGGCTCAAAACCTTGGCGGCATAACGGCAGTGCGATTATAAAAATTCCGTAATCTTATATTTATGTATAAAGTCGATTTTCTTATATATACACATTTAGCAATCGATATCGAAATGCTTCAAATCATTAGTTTAATATATTTCAGTTAATAACGCTTCTTTAACGCACTGAAGTTAACATAAAGCCATGGCGGCATAACGGCAGTTTATCTTACTGAAGTCTACAAAAGCCTTAACGGCATAACGGCAGTGCATTTCGAAGAATTCCG